>VBSM01000272.1:7130564-7159864 GCA_008086735.1 Cheirogaleus medius | reverse complement strand
AAGGTATGAAACTATTAGAATTCTAGAGGAAAATGTAGGAAACACTCTCCTAGATCGGCCTAGCCAAAGAATTTATGAAGAAAACCCCAAAGGCAATCACAGCAGCAGTAAGAATAAATAAATGGGACGTGATCAGACTAAAAAGCTTCTGCACAGCCAAAGAAATAATCATGAAAGTAAACAGACAACCTACAGAATGGGAGAAAATCTTCTCAACCTACACATCTGATAAGGGGCTGATAACTACAATCTACTCAGAACTCACGAAAATCAGCAAGAAAAAAATCAAACAACCCTATCAAAAAGTGGGCAAAGGAAATGAACAGAAACTTTTCTAAAGAAGATAGAATAATGGCTAACAAACATGTGAAAAAATGCTCAACATCTCTTATCATCAGGGAAATGCAAATCAAAACTACAATGAGATATCACTTATCTCCAGTAAGAATGGCCTTTATCAAAACGTCCTAAAACAATAAATGTGGATGTGGAGAGAAAGGAACACTCCTACACTGCTGGTGGGACTGCAAACTAGTTCAACCTCTATGGAAAGCAATATGGAGATACCTTAAAGCGATAACAAGTGGATCTAGCATTTGATCCAGCAATCCCATTACTAGGCATCTACCCAAAAGATCCAATGACCCTCTACAAAAAAGACACCTGCACTTGAATGTTTATAGCAGCACAATTCATAATTGCAAAGCTGTTGAAATAACCCAAGTGCCCATCAATTCATGAGTGGATTAATAAAATGTGTTATATGTATACCATGGAGTATTATTCAGCTCTGAGAAATAACGGTGATATAGCACATCTTGTATTTTCCTGGATAGAGCTGGAACCCATACTACTAAGTGAAGTATCCCAAGAATGGAAAAACAAGCACCACATATACTCACCAACAAACTGGTATTAACTGAGCGGCACCTAAGTGGACACATAGGAACTACATTAATGGGGTATTGGGAGGTGGGAGGGGGCTTGTGGTGTGGGTATATACATACATAATGAGTGAGACGTGCACCATCTGAGGGATGGTCACACTTGAAGCTCAGACCTGTGGGGGAAGGGGAGGGCAAAGGCATTATTTGAAACCTTAAAATTTGTACCCCCATAATTTGCTGAAATAAAAAAAAAGAAAAAAGAAATATAAAGACGTTTAAGAAATATAAAAACCTTTATGATGATATATAGGTTTTGTTGGTAGTAATTTGCTTGAATTATTTATGTTACATTAATTATTATTATTTTCAAAATATTCTAATTAAAAAGATAACTTTCATTATTAAATAAGAAATTAAAGGGCATGGGTTTTCCTTGTGAATATTTAGAACTAATAAGATGAAGTTGATCAAATATAAGTGTAACATAATTTTTTGAAATGCTACTTAACCAAAGTCAGCGACATTATGGAAAATGGAGAAATGCTCATGGACTAAGAAACTGAAGCTTTGAACAAGGCCTGGAAGACATTCTTTTAGAAATAATCCTATATTTGCTAAAGGATGTAACAGATGATCTAAGAAATCCTTTACTTTGTGGAACACTATAATAAAAAGATAATTTGTGTTTCCATTGTGGTACATAGGGATTTAAAAATGTGACATACACCCATCACCTGCTCATTGGTGAAAGATTAAATCCTTATAAATATGCATATATATGTGTGCATCAGACATTCCTTATAAATGCTTCTGAAGTGAGTGTCTCCCTCTGATATAACCACCTCCAAAGCTTTATGGACATTCTTTCTAGCCATTCCCATGGGGTATGGATGGGTTTGAACATATTAGTTACCTCTTTCAGCAGCCAACTAAAAATGAATAAAAACTCACTTAAGGCAGCAGCAGTTTTAATTTTTTTAAAATATAAAATCAAATTAATAAGTCTGTTAGAACATTGGAAAAGGGCTGCAAAGAGTAGAATAGTTTTAAAACAAAACAAAAGCCAATTAAAAAGTACTAAATATGAAAGATATAATTGATCATAGATTTTGTAGTACTTCTTTAACATGGAAAATTGGTCAGTTTCATTCTTTATTAAATAGGGAAAAATACTAAATATTAATAAATTTTTTGACTTGAGTAACATTGGTTCTTAAACCAACTAAGATTTTTTTTTGTAAAATTTCAGTATTATCAATGTTACAAGACAGAGAAAATAAGAGCATAAGAGCAAATTTCAGCAGCAGAAAGTGCTTCCACAAAGATAGCTTATAGAACATTAGCAGAGATAGGTAGATTAAACAATAAAGAAAATTATAAATTAGTATATTTTAGATGGCCTAATGTAGTATGTTTAATTTTACCTCCAGCAATTTATTATAAAAATTTGCATAACCATTCAAAGAACTAAAAAGAGAACTAACCAAACCCAAGGTTATTAGAAGAAAAGAAATAATAAAAGTCAGAGCAGAAATAAATACAATGTAGTAGAAACTAGAGAAACAATAGAAAAGATCAGCAAAACTACGAATTGTTTTTCTCAAAAGATAAAATCAACAAACCTTTAGTTAGAATAAGAAAAAAAGAAGACTCAAATAAATAAAATCAGAAATGAAAGGCGAGACATTGTAACTTATACCACAGAAATACAAAAGATTATAAAAGACTACTATGAACAACTATTCACCAATAAATTGGATAACCTATTAGAAATGAACAAATTCCTAGAAACATGTAACCCACCAAGACTAAATTAGAAAGAAATAGAAAATCCAAACAGACCAATAATTAAGGAGATGAAATCTCTAATAAAAAGTCTCTCATCAGAGAAAATCCCAGAAACTGCTTGCTTCATTGATGCATGCTATAAAGCATTTAAAGATGAACTAATACTAACCAACTCTCAAATCTCTTTAAAGAAAAGACGTGAAAGAAATACTTCTAAACTGATTTTATGAGCCAGTTTTACCTTGATACTAACGTCAGACAAGGACAAGAAATGAAATTACAGGCCAATACCCCTGATGAAGATAGATGCAAAATTCTTCAACAAAATACTGGCAAACCAAATTCAATAGCACATTAAAAAGATAATTTACCATGAACAAGTGGAATTTACTCTGAGGATGCAAGCAATGTTCAACATACATAAATTAATAAATGTGGTGCATAACACTAACAGAACGAAGGATAAAAACCATATAGGTATCTCAGTAGATGAAGAAAGAAATCTGATAAAATTCAACATCCTTTTATGATAAAAACTCTAAGCAAATTAGGTATAGAAGGAATGTACCTTAACACTGCAGTCCCCAATCCCCTTGCTATGGCCCAGTATAGGTCAGTGGCCTTTTAGAAATTGGCTGTGCATCAGTGCCTGAGCTCCGCCTCCCTGCCCCTCATCCCTATCCCTTGGAAAAATTGTCTTCCATGAAACTTAGGAACCAGCTGCACAACAGGAGGTGAGTGGCGGGTCAATGAGGAAGGGGAGCTTCATCTGTATTTATAGCTGCTCTCCATTGTCTTCCATGAAACTGGTCCCTGGTACCAAAAAGGTTGGGGACCCCTGCTGACACACTAAAGGTCACATATGACAAGTTCACAGCTAACATCATACTCAATGGTGAAAAGTTGAAGGCTTTTCTTCTAAGATTAATAAAAGGAAACAATATTCACTCTCACCACTTTCATTTAATATAGTACTAGAAGTCTTAGCCAGAACAATCAGTCAAGAAAAAGAAATAAAAAGCATCCAAATTGCAAAGAAAGATGTTAAATTGTCTTTGTTTACAGATGCATGATTTTATATATAAAAAACTCTAAAGACTTAACCAAAAAACTGCTAGAACTAATAAATTCAGTAAATTTGAAAGTTACAAAATCTGCCTTCAAAAATTAGTAGCATTTCTATATATTAACAACAAACTAGAAAAGAAATCAATAAAACAATCCTTTTTACTATAGGTACAAAGAAACAAATGCAGATGGTTCCTGAGTTACAATGGTTCAACTTAACAAATTTTTGACTTTATGATGGTGTGAAAGTGATATGTATTCAGTAGAAACTGTACTTCGAGTACCCATACAAGCATTTCATTTTTTACTTTTAGTACAGTATTCAATAAATTACATGAGTTATACAATATTTTGTTATAAATTAGGCTTTATGTTAAATGATTTTGCTCAACTGGAGGCTAATGTTAGTGTTTGAGCATGTTTAAGGTAGGTTAGGCTAAGCTATGATGTTTTTAGTAGGCTGAGTGTATTACATGCATTTCAATTTATGATATTTTCAACTTATGATGGGTTTATTGGGATATGACCCCATCTTAAGACAAGGAATATCTATTCTTAGGAATAAATTTGACCAAGGAAGTGAAAGATCTTTACACTGAAAACTAAAAAACATTGATGAAATAAATTGAAGAAGATACAAATAAATGGAAAGATATCCTGTGTTCATGGATTGAAAAGTAATATTGTTAAAATGTTCATACTACCCAAAGTCATTGACAAATTCAATGCAATCTCTATCAAAATTCCAGTGACAGTTTTCACAGAAACATAAGAAAATCCTAAAATTTATATGGGACCACAAATAGCCAAAGCAATTTTGAGCAAGAAGAACAAAATTAGTCACACTACCTGACTTCAAAATCTACTACAAAGCTATAGTAATCAAAACAGCATATTACTGGCATGAAAACATACACATAGACAAATGGAATGGAATAGAGAGCCCAGAAATAAATCTACACATTTATACTCAATTGATTTTTGACAACGATAACAAGAACACACAAACTGTCTGAGACAATAAATATATTATTTCATATATTGGGACATTTAGGACAGTTCTGCACAGCAAAGAATCCACTCAAGGACTCAGAACTCAAGCTATATCTTTCATAACTATGTTTTTCTTCAGGTTGAATCCAGATGACTATATCAGTTCCAGGCATCACATCAATACAAAAAGATGTGAAGACTAAGAAGAGAGTCAGAATTTGGTCACATGCTCATTCTAGAGCCATTGGAATTATCCTTAGACAGGAGTGGAGGGTGTCTGATTCCCATCCCCACAACCCCACCTACAGTAGACATTTATCAAGATCTAGACATATTTGTGGTTGTCACAAGTGGTGGTAGTGGAGTATTGTGTGCTATTTCCAACTAGTGTGTGGAGGCCAAGGATGCTACTAAGCATTTTACAATGTATAGGACAGCCTCCCTGCTTCTGTTGCCCACACAAACAAAAAATTCTCAAGTACCAAATGTCAATAATGTCATGGTTGAGAGACTCTTAGGCCAATCAGAACCACTCCTTAAACTGCAGCTAGAATTTGTATCTTCTGAGGCACATGGTTGCTTAGAGGAGAAGTGGATGTCTGAGCAAAATTAGAGTTCTGTTAAAAGAGAATAAAAAAGGAGAAGGATATTTAGTTTGTAACCAACAAACAGTGTCCACTACAGTCTGCCTGGGTTGTTCTCTTCTCATTCTTCATCAGTTGTCCAACTCATATATATTTTGTAAACAGTACTTTCTTTAGAATATCTCTGAATATCATCTCCTCCTCTCAACTAATTTTGCTTGACTACCATGCTGGATTTTATACTTCCTATAGATTCCATAAACATGCGCTACATCATATTACAACATTCATTGCTTAGAATTTTAATTATTCTTTACTTTTCTTATTTTTTTGCTAGTGTGTAATTTCTTTAGCTGTTAGGGACTCTGTCTTATTCATGTAAAAAGGCCCATCAAGAAGCACAGTGCATACTATCTAGTAAGTGAACAATAAGTGATTGTTCAATGAAGAAAGTGCTTAATCTCAATTTTATTCATTTATATTATGGAAATAAACAATAACTAAAATAAAGAGTAGTAGGTAGCTTATACATTGTGTCTAGGGCATGGAGCATTATATCTACAGCATAATAGATGCTCAATAAGTAGATTAAGATGTTAGACTGGGATTCCTACTATCTTGTTTTTTAATTTGATGCCAATAAAATAGATATCAGGTATGAAGGAAAGTGTGAGATTCCACCATAAATTGAATTTACTAAGAAAATGGCTGAGAATGGATTCCATGACTCTGGATTGCATTGGTGTTTTTTAAGAATATAAAGGTGTGAGGAGAGGGTAGAGAAGGGGGCAGAATTTATTGAACAAAATTATTTGGAGAGACCTATTGCTTTGCTGTGAGTTCCCTCCTGTCTAAAGGTAAATTAATGGGATAACGGCTTTCTTCATATCAAGGAGAAGGTGGTTCCATGGGCCCATTTGGAGAGCTTGAAATGTGTCTCCTGCAGCTAGGAGACACAGTAGATTGATGGTATAACTTGAGATTGAAAGAATTTAAAGCAACACGAAATAGAATTAACTGTGTTGTGTTCTGCCTGTACTTCAGAGTTTGTCAAGGAAAATAAGCGTGTTTCCTGAAGACCAGATGTGGAAAATATGGGAGAAAGAGCTAGCATAGGCTCTTTCGTGTCCTATTTAATAGGCGATTAAAGGAGGAGAGGGACCTCAGCAGTGAGAAGCTGGGTAGAAATGTTGAATTTGTAGGAGCCTTGGAAAAAGTTACAAGCATCATCCAGAGGCAAAGACATCCAGGCAAGTTAAGGGAACTTCAGAACAGAGATATCTAGTGTGATGTGAATCTTAAAGGAATTCTGTGTTTATGACTCATGGTGACTGTAAGATTATCTGTTGCCTAAGTGTGAGCACAAAAGTGATCACCTTACTGAGGTAATACAGTATATGTTCTGATTCTGTCCCTCTAAGGGATATACTTGAGTCATACTATAGGTTATATTTAGTTCATTTCTGATAGCAGCCTTCTAGTTAATTGCAGTTTTCATTGTGATTCCTAGAAGCACTCAGCACCTGGAAGTGGACATATATCCTGTCAAGGTGACTCACATCCCTAAATTACCTTCTTGTGACCTAAATCTCTGGAAGTTCCTGAAGTTGCAGAAGTCAACTCTGGCTCTGACCACTGAAACCTAAGCAAAAACAGCAAGGTGTGCCTGCCTACCTCTTTGTGACCAAATACCTGCTCTCTGCTTGCCTCCAATACTCTGAATGGCTTGTAACTATGTCGACACTTCCATGCTTAGTATATAAGTCGTTATAGCCACTACCATATGAAAATATCTTGAGATGTCACTGTTTTTCTATGAAAGGAATGTCTTTTTGTTTTTGATGTATATTCTTAGTAAGAAAGGGAAAAATAGAAAGAATGTTTATGAGAACCAATACAAAAGGGGTAAACAATAAAAATTGCTATAAGAAAATTGGAATTTAACCAAATTTTTCTCTATTTTAGCTTCATCAATTGATAGGAAGAGGAAAAAGAATATTTTGACACCCAGTAGATACTTCAATTACATCCTGACAAAATCAATTGCTATTCTTTGTTGAAGTAATGAAAACAGCATTTTGAGTTGAAACTCTTCTGATAAGAATGCAAATAGCTGTGTTTCATGTTTCTTCACAGGAGCTTTATTTTTGAAAACAATCAATAATATCAAAGTGTATTTTTCCTTTCAAAATTAGAGGGTTTATAATGGATTTGTATTCATATAATTTTTATTATATATCAGAAAACAGAATATATTCTCATTAAAACAGCAGGGGAAAAATAAAGAAATCTCAATTTAATTAAGGTGATGTTAAAGTGGATGTAGTTAGAGATGCATATAAACTTTTCAATGTAAGCTTCTGCATTCAGGGGTCTATGAGATGATAATAATATCTTCTTAGGCAAAAAGTTTTAATAAAGACATGAACCAATTTAGTATATTCCTGAGAGGAAATATTAAAATTAAGACAAAGGAAGTATAAGCAAGATTTATTTTTAGTACACTATTTAAAATTGCTTTTTGTACATCGGATGCACTTAACTTTTTTTGAAAGAATGCATTTTATTTTATTTTTTTTAATTTTTTTTTTATTTCAGCATATTATGGGGGTACAAATATTACGGTTATGTATATTGCCCACGCCCCCCTCCCCCCTCGAGGCAGAGCCTCAAGCATGACCATACCCCATACGTTGCACATCTTACTCAGAAAGAATGCATTTTAGAATCTTGAGGTCAAATGCCATCAGTAAGAGTATTTTTCTAGCTGGCTTTTGTAAGCAACATAGGATCTTGTTCACTTTTCTCTATCTCTACCATTATAATTTTGCTCATAGCCTCCTGAGCTCCAAAAAAAGGGCTTCTAACTACTCACCCTGCTTCTGTTATTGTTCCCCATATAAGTACTGAAACATAGAACTGAGTATAACACTAATTGGCTTGAAACTCATCAACAATTTCCTATCACACTGCAGAAAATTCAAAAATTTCAACTCAATCTATAATGACCCTACTGATTTCCACCTCTCCAGGTTTTCTCATTCTTGTTTAGTAGGGTTCTTGAGTTTCTCCAGTTATAACATCTGAACTCTGCATTATTGCCATAAGACTTACCTGAAGCTTTGCTAGTTTTGACTCAACCACACTGGCCTCTGATTATGTGTTGTCTAAACACACCAAGCTCACTTCTACCTTAGGGTCCTTGAATTTGTTCCTTCCTTTAAATGAAATCTTCTTCCCTTAGATCTTTACTTGGCTGCCTCCTTCTTCTCAGTTAAAACACAATTAATCCTCATCCTACCCTTTTTGTTCATTTTTGTTGTTGTTGTTTTGCTGTTGTAAATTCCTGTTTGTAATCCTTGGTTTGGCTGGTATTCTGTTTTCAGTGAAGTCTTATTATGCCAAATAACAAAAACAACAACAAAAACCAAATGCTAATTAAAATATCAGCTCCTTAAAGGGGCTTTTTCTACTTGACAAATCTAAACTCACCTCCTCCTAACCTTAGTTACTTTGTATGACATTTTCCAATATGGTGTCTTTTTCAAGAATTTTATTTTTCGTTGACAAATAATAATTGTATATATTTATGGGATACAATATAATGTTTTGATATATGTTTACAATGATGTGAAATAATCAGGATAATTAACAAATACATCACCTCATATACTTATTATTTTTGTGGTAAAATATTAAATATGTTTTAGAATATTTAAAATCTATTTTAGAAATTTGGAAATATACAATGAATTATTATTATTATAGTCACCATTCTGTGCAATATGTCATGAAAGTTTATTTCTCCTGTCTAACTGAATCTTTGTACCCTTAGATCAATGCACCTGTCATTATACTAAAATCTTCTCCCTTCTTCTTCCTCTCCTACTTTCCTCCTTCCTCCCTCTTCCTCCTCCTGTTCTTCTTTCTTCTCTCTTTCTCTTTCTTCCCCTCTCCCCTTCTCTCCCCTTCTGGAATGTGAGCTGTATGAGTAAATTTTTTTTTCTCTACACCTCAGTGCTTAGAATGGAACTTGCCATATCACAGGCACTTAATTATTATTTTTGAATCTTGAATAAATAAAGTTCCTCTCTGAATAGGAATTCATACAAATAGATTCTTTACTATGAAGTATTCTTCCCCCAACTTTTCAACTGGCTAACTTCTACTGAATTTTAATGCCATTTCCTTAGAGATGCCTAGTCTGACCTTTACAATCTTTCACTGTTTCCTTTATTTTGCTTCATAGCACTTATGAAAATTTATGTTTACATTTATAGGTAGAGTGCTTTAAAAAGCAGAATATGTTTATATGTGTATATATGAACATGTATACACACATATACAGGGGTGTGTGTGTGTGTGTGTGTGTACCCATAGTGGGTATGCTGTAAATTCTCATTCAATGAATGGAGAGAGAAGTCAATAGTATTGATGAAAGAATCTAGGAAGCTTTTTTTCTTTTCATGGAATTGCCTTAATAAACCAGGTTATAGGGTTCTACATCAAAAGTGCATGGGATTTCATTTTATGGTGATTAATGCCACCAAAAAATTTCATTAATAAATAATGATGTCCATATACAATATTGCCTAATTTAAGAATGCATTACATTATAGTATTCATCATGCTGTAAAATAAGAAGACCAACCATGTATTGATATTTTTATAGAGCAGAAATAAAAAGATTTTAAATAGACAGTCTACAGGCTTTATATTTTACTAGCTTTCCAGTATGTTTTACCTCATTTTATGTTAAACTAAGGACATCATGATACATTTTGAAATGATTATGAACTGATATAGATATAACAAGATGCCATTATAAATCTATAAAGGCATGAATAAGATAAAATTATAATTTTACTTAAGACCATAATTAATTAAACATCTCAAATAAGCCTTTACCCAGGACTTATTAAAAATTATTTTCAGATAACTTCAAGGATGAAACACTGGAAAAAATTATACTAATGAGTTGACAGTGGCTGGAGGATGGTTGTCAGGAGCACCAACCATGGATTAGAGGGTTGTAGCTTTCAGCCCCAATCCTGACCTCCAGGTAGAGGAGCAGGGCTGAAGTTTGAGTTGATCACCAATAGCCAATGATTTAATCAATCATGCCTCTGTCATGTCATCCAAAAGGATAGGGTTCAGAGGGCTTCCAGGTTGGTGAACAAGAACATATCCACATGCCGACAGGGTGGCAAAGGTCTCAGGAGGAGTCCTGGGTATGCCACTTTACCAGCTGTATTATTTAAAGCATATTTCTCTTTCTTCCTCTGAGCTCAAGTTTCCTCACCTATAAATGAGCATAATAATATACGTCATGGATTGATGGTGAGAATTAACAAGGTAATGTATGTGAAACAAAATTTGTAAGCTATACAGTATATATAAATCCTAGTTATAATTATTTTAAAAATGTTTTCAGTTTCATCTCAAAGGTCTCCATGTAGTTGGAAGCTTATGCCAAGAGTGAAATAACTTATAGACACTGAAAGTTCAAAAATGCAGAGTCATTATTGTCATTGAGCATGGAACTGCTACCAGAGAGAATGAAATGTTGCTATCATAGGCAAAGGGACAGTACCACTGACCTGTGCTCCATGCAAACTCAAGTCTGAGGACTGCACCATTACCCTTCCCCAATGTGGGCTGTAAACACAGGCCAGTGCATATTCATTTGTTTTCCACTGTCTTTCCTCTGGCTCCATAATCCTCCCTACTTATGCCTATGGAAATAACATCAAACAGCTAGTAATAATATATGGTTGTATAGATGGTTACAGTTATTGGCCAGTTAAATACCAAAAAAGCCAACAAGTTTCAGAAAGAAGGACACAATTCAGAATTGGGATTGGTATGTACCAAACAGGGAGACTTACCTACTCAGAGAAATCTGAATTAGTTCTTGTTAGAATGAGTTCTTCCTGACATCCTCACTGGCAAATCTTCTATAACATCAGGATCCACCTATGCTAGTCTCAGGTTCCTTGGGTTAATGTAGTTGAGGGAAATTTCCCAAAGAAACAAATTCATTCCAATCTTTCAGAACATAAGCTGTGGTGTTTGTGATTTGGCCATATTACCAATTTTGTGGCCCTGACAAAAAGCATTCATTGAGATCACGTTGTACATTATGTAGTACGGCAAACTTGCTACATTAAGGAAGGCAAGAATACCCTGAGAGGCAAGGCAACCAGAATTGTCATGAAGGTAAGAGTATTTTTTTCTACCCCTTGCAGGCCACAATAAGCACCAGATATTGGCAATAGAGACCATCACATGAGTTGTCTGGAATGATGATATTTTTTAATCCCCATTATCATAATGAAAAGTGGTCCCTTACATGACCACTCTTCAGCAGAGTAGGTGCTCATATTTTCAAAGGAGTGAGATAATGTGACTCAATCTATTATATATATTCTAGACATAAATTTGGAGCTAATTAATGTCAATCAAATTTGACCTTCATCAGAATTATGAGAATAGGCTCTTAATATATGATAAAAGTATATTCTTACAGAATTTCTCTTATGATATATATCACTTGAGCACTAAAGAGATTAATTCTAAAGTTTTCCAACTCTCAATGCCTTGCAATTATAAATTTTTAAACTTACAGCCAAAAATTTTAGAATTTTAGGATGGATACATTTTTATCTTTCTATTCCCATCTATTAATAACCACCCTGCATATTTCTGAGGTTTTCTTTCAGTGTATACATTCAGTGAAACTCATGCATATTTCACTTAATAGGATTAATTATCATCTTTCCACTAATTATAATTAAATTCTTCTCAGGTAATTGTATAAGTTAGCTTTGATAATTTACATATAAGGAAGACTATTTTGTAAAATAATAGTGTGTTGTACTGAAAAACACAATAAAGAGCATAAGGGTATGAACACAGAATAAAATAACTCAAAGTTCTAATATATTAAGCTTTTCTTATGTGTGTTGCTATATATCTAATTGCAAATTGTGCTGCTAAATATATTATATCGTCTGTATATGGTAATGATCCCTTAATGCAAACCTATGACAGTAGACATTTCTACTAAAAATTACTTCTAAAACATAAAACTATATCTCTCCTTTCTTAATAGGTATTAGTATTCTAAGATCTTGTTAAATAGCATTATGCTTTAGAAGATAAATGCCCTCAAAATTGGTAATTTATATGCAAAACAAATGAAAAGCCTTTCCTCAAAGCATCTATCTTTGGTTGTACAAATTAAGGCTTTCTTCATTTATGAAGCTTATTGTTTAACTGTTATTTATACCTAATGGTTAGTTTATATGTTACTACATTAAGAAGTCAGTGTTTTGAAGATGCCATATGACACCAAAATGGCCATCTTTTGAAATTATGGGATGCTTCATTGCAGAGTCAGACTCTAATCTGCAACCAATTTCTGTCAGCTTTCTGCATAGAAAAGATCTCAAATCCTCTCTTAAACCAGGAATCAGCTGAAGGTTTGTCTTGGTTTCATGAGCCCAGTGCAATTAGGCGGCACGTGAATGTGGGCCACATGCATTTATTGCTCTTCCTAGCATGTGTTACTTTGATGTGTTAGGTCGGAAGGCTCACTCTTTTCTGGGCAGCCTTCCTCCTGGGTCTTTATACTGCTTAGCAGTGGAGTCCAGACTTTGAAACACAGCCTAATTTAGAGGCAGATGCTGCAGCTGCTGCTGTCATTTCAGATGATTTTTTTTTTTTTTGCTTTGATGTCAGCTTAGATTCTTGGGTGTTGTATCAGTAAAGCACTGTCTGCAATTCACAAAGTAGAAAGCACACCATTTAAGCTTTTGTTTTAGCCTTCAAATCAAATTTCAGCACCCTCTAAACTATCAAAAATTATAGTTGGGCAAAAATGTACGGAATTATATACATTTTTAATTGGAAGAAAGGCATGAATAAAGAATATAGAGTTCTGTTGGCATTAATTTAATATCAGAATTACTAATATCTGATAAACACTGATAATATGTGAAATGTAAATAAAGTGGCCTCTTGTTTCTTCATCTTGTTCTCTTTCTGATTAATGTGGACCAGAGTTTTTCTCTTTTAAACCTTTCTTTAAAGCATTTTGTATTTATCACTGTTATTTTTGTTGTTGTGAACTATATGCTTTACCTTAGCAAGGAGCTTACTAAATCCTTTGGGTACAGGACAAATAATGAATCTGTTTATCTTCATTTTTACTAATTGAAAATCCTAAGTCTGAGAAACTACAAGTCTATTGGTTTTCTAAATTGGAAATAGCTTTAACATCTCCAAATCATTGGTTACTTGAGATGAAGAATAGTTTTAAAACCTCAAAGAAGTGAGGATTTAGGAATTAGTTACTAGTAAACCTATACGACCATATGTATAGATTTCAGCCAAGGCAAGACTGAAAACGCCTGGCGGAGTCCTTTCTGTACTTTCCTTGTTGACAAAAAAAATTTATTATCAAGGGATATCAGAAGAACTCCCTTGTGTATACAGTTTTGTTTTTTCAAAAAGAGTTTTGAAAGAAGTTAGCTGCTACTGTCTATAAGAAAGAAAAAAATACAGACTTTTTTGTTTGATGTAATTTCACCTAAATTTACAGAGAAAAATTAATGGTGACTTTATTGTGGTATAATGACATTAAGGCAAGCCTAAATTCTAGTTATCCAAACATATTTTTGTGAAGATCATTTGCATTTTTTCCTTCTGTCTAGAAATTGTCATTATAGGAATAGGAAGAGGTCTTTCAGAAAATTTTCTCTGTACACAAGAATGATATTAATTGTTGATGATAACAACCCAGGTTTTAAAAAAATGGTATTTATTTTAGCTTGATTTTAACATAAAATATTGGAAATAACCTAAACATTCTAAAAAGTGATGTTTAAGTTAAATGTTGTATAGCCACTCAAAGAAATAGTATACAGTCATTTAAAATGTTTATGAAGAGTTTTTACAAGTAATGCACAACTACATAGGAAAATATCATAACAAAGTTAGATAAAATAATAAGGAAAACACATATGATAATAGTGTCTGTCTTTGGTTAATTGGGATATGGAATTTTTCATATTTCTAATTCTCTATACATTCAAAAAATCTTATATTAAGCAATAATTTTTTTTTAAACAGTGTCACTCTGTTGCCCTGGCTAGAGTGCCGTGGCATCAGTATGGCTCACAACAACCTCAAAGTCCTGGACTCAAGTAATCCTTCTGCCTCAGCCTCCCAAGTAGCTGGGACTACAGGCATGCGCCATCATGCCCAGCTTATTTTTTCTATATATTTTTAGTTGGCCAATTAATTTCTTTCTATTTTTAGTAGAGACGGGGTCTTGCTCTTGCTCAGGCTGGTTTTGAACTCCTGACCTTGAGCAATCTGCCTGCCTCAGCCTCCCAGAGTACTAGGATTACAGGCGTGAGCCGTCGCGCCCGGCCTAATAATTTATAACTTTTTATAAATTATTTATAACTTTTTATAAAGTAATAAAGTAAAATTATTTGAAAATATCTACAAATGTCTTATTTTATGCAATTTACTGCACTTGTATAAATCGAATTTGCTCACTAGCTGTGCTTTGTAATTTTAAAAAAATTAAATACAATCCCATTTAATTGTTTAGAGTTAGCATGGATATATTAAGGTATGATTATATACTATAGACAGGGCTCTTCTTTTCTTTTTCTGCCATTTTTCTAATTACAGAATTTTAATTTTCATATTTTTACTTTGATTATGCAAAATATTTTAGTAGTATATAAAAGTATTCTATGACTTCATTTTATTTTCTTATATTTTAAAAATTAAGCACTGAATTTTCTAAGTGTGACCAAATTTAGCAATAATAGCTATAATCCCTTGAATTTCTTAAAAATGAAAAACATCTTTTTAACAGTAGATGTCATAAAATTATAGCTAAATAGTAATACTGAAGCTATACATGTTCATCTTGAACTCAGGTTAAATTTGAATAGACTTGCACTGTCCAATATGCTAGCCAGTGAGCGCATGTGGCTAGTTAAATTTAAATTAATTAAAATTACACAAAATTAAAAATTCAGTTCTTTAGTCACTCCAGTCTCATTTCAAGTGCTAAATAGCCACATGAGACTAGTAGCTATGGTATTGGACAGCACAGGTATAGAACATTTCCATAATCACAAAAAGTTCTATTGGAAAGCACTGATACAGATAATATTCTGAATATCAGTACTCTGTTCCTAATTTTATACTTTATAGCATGTTTGGAGGAGAAAATTTTCAGATGATTCTCTAAACTTTGTTTTTTTAATTTTATCATTACATAGACATTTTTGAGAAAGAGACAGACTCTCCCAGCATGTTTTAGACAGACTCTCTCAGCATGTTTTGTTTGCCATGTGTGTTCATGTGACAAAAGAAAGTCGTATGATTGAACAATAGACTGTACTGAAATAAAATCCATCTTTCATGCCTTTCTTCTTACAATATATACTTTTTTCAAAGCCCAGATGTTTTTCTTTCTTCTTTCTTTTTCCTTCCTTCCTTCCTTCCTTCCTTCCTTCCTTCCTTCCTTCCTTCTGTTTCTTTCTTCTTTCTTTCCCTCCCTCCCTCCCTCCCTCCCTTCTTCCTTCCTTCCTTCCCTCCCTCCGTCCCTCCCTCCCTTCTTCCTTCCTTCCTTCCCTCCCTCCGTCCCTCCCTCCCTTCTTCCTTCCTTCCCTCCTTCCCTCCCACCTTCCTTCCTTCCTTCATTTCCTTTCTTCATTTCCCTGTTTCTCTTTCTCTTTTTCTTTCTTTGTTCTCTCTCTCTTTCTTTCACTTTAACAGGAGCAATAGGGCACAGAGGCTTGAACAAATAGAAAGTGGGGGAAAAACCTGGAGGACCAACCACTTACAATGAAAGGTAAAAGGAAGAGGATCTGTAATCAGAATATAAGAAAGAAGATATATCTCACTATAACAATATTGTTTTAAATAAAAATAAAAGTAACTAAAATAATGGCATTAATATTACAACCATCCTTTAGGACACTATGTATAATCTTTTGTAGCATACTAGAGATCTTTTCCTAAAGAGTAATTGTGCTGAGTGTTGCACAGATAGTAAAATTTAAGATCAAAGGAGAGAGTAGAGTTATATTTTAAAAAGAATGCTTGTCTTTAAATCATAAATATGATTTTCAACATAAAAATTGTAAGAAATACAGAAAAGCATAAGCATAGAAGTAAAAAGCCTTTTTTATATTTTTGGTTAGTAATTATATTGCACAATTAAGATATATTTATTTTTATAAGAATGTTTCACTCTAAAAATTTTTACTTAACATTATATCCTAAGCATTTTAAAAATTAATTAAAAGTTCTTCATAAAATATAATTTTGATTATTTCACTTACACCTAGATTTTATTTAACTTGTCTATCACTTTGGAATATTTGGGTTATTTTGAATTTTCTTATTTAAATAACACTACCATAAACTTCTTTTGCATGAATTCTTGACACATTTGTCATTGTTTCCTTAGCATAGATTTTAGAAAATACAATTGTGACATTATGGAACACAAATTTGAAAGGCACTTGCTTCTTATTAATAATTTCTTCACAAAAGTATGGTGATAATGTACCTTTCCAATAGCAGTGAATATAAATACTTGTTTTTCCTAATACACCTTTACAATAGTATTACTAAAGTTGGAAATTATTCACTATAAGTTTGTATTCATTCCTCATTGATAATAAATTCAAAAAGTGTCCAAATTCATTTTGAAGCATGACAAAATATATACTAAATTTCATTTCTTCAAAGGGTAATATAATATTAACTAATATACAGAAATGGAAACAATTTCCTTTATCATACATTAATCCAAATTTCTTTAAAGTGTGTAATGCATATCAAGTAAGCAATAGGATTTGCTATAGCATTAGTTTTCATATTAATAATATGAAAAACAAAAGAATCAATGTTTTTAATCACATTTATAGCAATACAGTACATTCCAAATATAAGTTTTGTTATATTGATCTTGAATTTTTAAAAGTGAAATACAATAATTTGACACTATAGAAAAATCCTTAAACTTACTTTGAAGATAATAAAGAAAAAAAGATTGAGAAGCAGATTCGATGTACCTGTGATTATCCAAATTGTCTTTTTTCAGTGGATTTCATTAAATAAAGGCAAAACTATACTATAGAAAACAAAAATGGATAAAATTCCATTATATCATTAAAATTCTTCCAAAGTAGTTTATGATGGATCTCAAAGGAAAGAAAAAAAATGAGTAAAATCATGTGGTGATGAACTACAAACCATTGAACACCTTGCTTTGCATCATCTTTTAACCACTTCGGTACCGCGCTCACCGGCTGTGAAACCTTGCCCACAGCTGGCACTCATAGTCCGGACATAGTTTGTGCTGTGCATTGACAGCGAATCCGTTTTGCTCTTGTGTGATGAGGAAAGCTTTAAAGCGCTGAAAGCGTGTTTTGCTTTACAGGCAGCTTTAGGAAAATAACTATAATAACTCCTACTAAGGACTTGTTAAAAGGTCACAGATTCGTAGTAACTTATTAGCTGAATGTACACACTGCAACTGCAGAGATAAAAGCTGTAAAAGTAAAAGCTTTTGGCTGTCAACTGAAGTCAACGCTCGGCTGTGCGCCTTCATAGCATGGCTGTTGGCTAAAGTAGACACTCGGCTATGCCGCGTTCATCTGTGGCTGTCGACTATAGTCGATGCTTGTACTGAAGTGGTTAATTTCATAGAACACCTTGGTAGTAGAATTCATTAAGTAGCTAGTGTCTGGTGAACCTTGGGTTAGGCCCAAGGTCATTTGATAAATAAGCAAAAGACCTGAAGTTTGAACTACTACAAGTTCATGTTCAGTCCACATGTTAAACTACTTCTCACACATTATATGTAATGTTACCACTGCTGAGATGCAGGCTTGTTCATGGGGCTTCAAAGAAGTAAGAGTCTGACCTCAAGAAGCTTATAATTTATTTATATATTATAGAGATATAACAATATACAAACAAGTTTTATGATTGTTAATGTTCTCACAACAGTCCTGAGATAGTTCGGTAGTCTGTGAGGGGGCTCTCTGGCCCACAAAGTGATTCAAGGAACCAGATTTTATCCATGTTGGCACCATTTTCTAGGACTGTGGCCCCCATCCCCTCAGTTCCAGTCCATGGCCTGTTAGGAACTGGGCCTCACAGCAGGAGGTGAGCAGCCGAGGAGCCAGCGAAGCTTCATCTGTATTTACAGCTATTCCCCGTGGCTTACATCACTGCCTGAGCTCCGCCTACTGTCAGATCAGTGGTGGCATTAGATTCCCCATTATGGTGAGTTGTGTAATTATTTCATTATATATTATAATGTAATAATAATAGAAATAAAGTGTACGATAAATGTAATGCACTTGAATCATCATGAAACCATCCCTCCTGCCCCTGGTCCATGGAAAATTTGTCTTCTGTGAAACTGGTCCCTGGTGCCAAAAAGGTTGGGGACCACTTTTCTAGGATGTTTTTCTGGTTTGTATGGTCAATGCTGACTCATGAATAGCACATCTGCTTTTTAGCCTAGGATAAGAGCCACATCCAAGTGTTTTAAGCATTGACCCCATAAATCACATATATCACTTCCACCCACATTCTGTTAATAAGAACTTAGTCACATCAAGTTGCAAAGGGGTTTAGGAAATGTAGTCTCAGCCTGATCAGTCATGTGAGAAGCTAACCACCAGAAACAGGAGTCCAAATATTTCTGCCCATTGCATCCTGGCCTACTGTTTAGGTCCACCATACACTGCTGACCAATTTACACACTCACACACAAGTTATGGGAGGCGGGTTTATTATTTACAGATAGGCAGCAAGGGACAGAAGGTGTCAGATCCCTCAAGACACCTGGCCAAGATGGATGGAGTCTTGATATATGTCCCACTTGTACCACAACTGATAGACTACAAAAGGCAGCCCTCCCTGGGTTATATACCTTAGGGATAATGTGACTCACTGGGCAAAGCTTTGTAGGACAGCCTGCTTCCAAGGGAGAGAACAAAGCCTAGGCTCTCCTAGGCAGTCCCTTCCTTCCTCAAGATATAACATTCCCAAGGAGGAACAAGGACACTGCTCAGGTTGTTCAGCTAGTTCCTCCCTATCTTAGGATATTGCATTCCCAATAAATTCCACAGTTATTCTTGAGACCTACAAGCAGGAAGGTGGGTGAGGGAAGAACTGGGTCAGTTCAAGGCCACCTGGAGAATTGTCCTGCATTGTGCTCCCTTCTAAAACTGAGTGGAGTGGACAGTATTTAGTTATGAAAATAATGAACTAAAGAATGGAGAGTAGAGAGGATCATTTCACACTCAGCTAAACCTACTGATACTTATTTCCCTAGTGGTATTAATATTAGTTTAACCAAATTTAGTTTAACCAGTTTTTTTCCCCCTCCTTCATGTTATGTTGGAACTTACTGCCTATGCAATCATAGCTTTTTTTTTCCTCTCTAAGAGCTGGAGGTGACCATAGAGGTAATCTACTCTAATTCTTAGATTTTATTGATGAAGGCAATTAAGCTTAGAGAAGAGTGGTTTGTAGCCCAAATTTATTCTGGTAGTTAACTTTAGAGCTGAGACATCAATTTAGACCCTACTTTAAATCTAATTTTAATTTCTTTTGGCTGATTTATTTTCTTAAAAGTAGTATAAAATGTGAAATCATAAAAAGATACATTCATACCTTAAATATTTTTTTCATTTAAACTTAAAATATATATGTGCAAAGTTGCTTTTGATAATAAAATGGATATGCTGATTTGTGGTCTCCAACATCTTTCTTGTTTTTTTTTTAAATTTTTAATTATTATGGCTACATAATAGTTGTATATCTTTGTAGGTAATATGTGAAGTGTTGATACAGGCATATAAGGTGAATTAATCAAATCAGGGTATTTAAGGTATCCATCACTTCAGGCATTTAACATTTCTTTGAGTTAGGCACATTCCAATTCTACTTTTTTAGTTATTTTAAAATATTTTCCTAACTTATTGTTGATTGTAGTCACTTTTTTGTGCTATCAAATACTGCTCATTCTCTCTAACTATATTTTTGCACCCATTAACCATCCCCACTTTATCCACCTCTTCCCACTACTCTTCCCAGACATTATATTAAGTGAAATAAGCCAAGAACAGAAAGATACACCTAGCATGTTCTCTATCATAAGTGGGAGAGAAATATTAAGAACAATTGATCTAATGGAGACACAGAGAATGATGATTTTCAATATCTTTCTTGAATAAATATTAATCCATTTGAATTATCTATAATGTTTTGTTCAGTTTTTTAAAATTTCAGCTAGAATTTAAAAACACTTTTTTTTTTTGAGACAGAATCTTGCTCTGTTGCTTGGGCTAAAGTGCAGTAGCGTCATGCTAACTTACTACAACTTCAAACTCCTAGGCTCAAACAATCCTCCTGCCTTACCTTCCCAAGTAGCTGGGACTATAGGTGCACACAACTATGCCCAGTTAATTTTTGGATTTTTTGTAGAGACAAGGTCTCTCGCAATGTTGCTCAGGTTGGTTTTGAACTCCTGGCCTTGAGTGATCCGCCCATCTCAGCCTCCCAAAGTGCTAGAGTTATAGGTCTGAGCCACCGAGTCCAACCTAAAAACACATTTTAAGTAATCTTAGTTCAGAGTTCTTCTGGATTAAAAATCAATTTCTTATAGCCTTACATCATTATCTCAAATACATCTAAGTCTACATTTTTTTGTTTTAGCATTTACCTAGTTTTTTAGGCTTTACCTAGTTTTTCCAAAGTATTCAACTTTCATGGAATTGTTTCTTTCTGCACACATATTCCACTGGGTTATAAAATATCTAATTAAATTATATAAATTCAGTAACATGCCCAAATGAAATAAATTTTGCAGGTCCAAACATAACAGACTTTTATTAAACACACAACTCAACTAGTGAGACAGACATGGGAAGATGGGCTAAAGAGCTGTTTAAAAGCTTAGTGCTCTGTGTGCTGTGTGCATCAATGAATACATTATACCGAGGGAATGGGGAGATTTTAAGATAGCTTCTATGGTACTAACTGTAAAATCAAAATTAATGCTTGTGTGATCACTCATATTTTAAAAATTTACCATTCCTTTCCCCTTTGTTTTCATTATCATTATTATCATCTTCATCACCACTAATAACTGAGACCCTCATGTAGAGAACACTGTGCTAGAAATTGTGGAAAACCTGAATGTTAAGATATGGTCCTTAACGTCAGTGGACTTGAAATACTGTATAGCAGGAAATAAATAACATTAAAGGTAGAGTTCTGAAAGCCTGGGAAGAAATCAAGGAAAATTGGGGGTTTAGGCAAGGTTTTGAAAATATTTTTCCATATTCTTCCAGGACTTGTAAGAACAGCCAATATACTAATTTTATTAAAAATATCAAGTTTTACATAATGCTGTTGATTCCCTATATCAAAAAAGTGACTAAATCTATAAAGGTACTAAACAAGTATTAAAATTATCTAAAATACAAACAAACTTTTATTTGTTTATATGATTTTCATAGCACTGGAAGCAGATTAAATGTTCAACCATATGTGATCAAGACCTTGAGAATCTTTCCTTTAAGTCTCTTGCAGAGAAATAAGTAGACTTGATTAGTAAATATCATAGTCAAGCAGAACTTTGGAATCTATGGATGCAAATATATTTCTTAAAAACCTCAGTCACTTATGACTAAAATTAATCAATACACTAAAAGATAAAATATATGAACATACATGTAACATGGTTGTTATACAATCATTAAAATAATTTTATGAAGAATTAAAAAAAAATAATGTTGAAAACTTTTGGGTATAATTTTTGGTATCAAAGCATGAAATAAAATGGGTAATATAGTACAATCACAGCTGTGTAAAATAATCATATAACCCTTAAAGGAGATATACTATAAAGATTATTGATGATTTTAGTTTTTTATTTATACTTGTTACCAGTAAAAATAAAGATTATTTTAAACAAGTATTACATGTGTTTTAATTTCTCCTAATCTACTATCTAACAAATGGTGTGTTTTTTAATCTCCCCAACAATTTAAAAATTCGTAGAATTTTTAATTGCTTCTGTATTTTGGTGAAGATAAATTTCAGGCTTTAGCAGCTATATACTGTGGATGATTCACCTACTGAAAAGGACAAGGACAGGGCATTGGTATTGTCAGCTCCCCATGTCCCATTAAGTGGCTTGTGCTAAATTTATGTACTTTAGAAAGCAATGAAGTTGGTAACATTTTTTTCTGAAAAAGAATAGCATTAGCAAATTAAAATGAAATGAAAGATATGCTTACATAATGTATAATAGTATCCTATTCTTTATAGGATACAACATAGTTTTTCAAATATATGATAATAAATGAAGACTTGGCTACATGATAGCCATCAACTTAATTGATTCCAGATGATCAAAAGTCCATTTAAGCATCTTACTCTGTAAAGGTTAAATAACACTTTTATATTCTAGTTTGTTAGGGAATTCTATGGTAAAGGTAATGAATTTCATAAAAATGAATAAGAGAAAATGTAACTAGTAATGGGTTGCCCAAGTGTTGAATAGGTAAGCAAAAAATAAAAAATTACCATCACCAATTTGTTTATTGCATACAGTTTAGTTCCTGTGCCTCACCTACATTCTTCTTGCCTGACTTTTGTTAGAAAAGGTCACATTTTGAGTAATTGGATGAAAGTATAATTAAAGCTAATTAACAAGTAATGCAAGGAAGACTGCACAATTATAGAAATGATTTTTACAGTGATAAACTATAGCAGAAAGTTAGAATGTTGCAGCTCCTAAACTACATTTTTTCCCTAAGCCTTGTTTAAATTGCTTACATGAGATAAAGTCAAGAAAAGGTACGAAATCATGCATATATTTGACAATACAGTTTTTTGAAAATTATTTCTCTTTCCAATTAACCCAACCCATCTATTCCTACAAAATTTAAATGAACCATGAAGTTAATTTTACAAATGACACCACAGTAAAAATAGCTTTTTATAAGTAAATGAACTACATAAAATAATAAAGTCATTTATTTTTAAAATCTTATGTCTAAAGTCTTTATGGTTTTAAAATTTTAAAACCTTTAATGTAATACCAACTGAATTATATTATAAAACACTTATAAAGAATTATGAATATGTGGAGGAAATTCTTGATAGAGATGAACTTTAATATGCCATTCTTTTTATTTCTTTTGTTTCTTTACAACCTCATATGCACATATGTATCTAAAATAATACTCTCCCTGGATAGAAATGCTTTCCTTGGAAGAAACTCACTTAAATATTAATTTTCTATTGTTCCAACAGACCCTGAGTATGAACTTTTTCTATTGCAAATTTTTACCAATCGTACCTTCTCCAAAATAAGTAAGTAGAAAGAATAAAGAGAAGATTCTCATGCCTGAGACTTCAGTTTCATTTTGTTACAGTAGATTAAACAATAACAAAGAGTAAGGATACAGAATTTGAGAATTCCAGTGGTGTTGATTGGATTGGGTTTGTCCGTCTCCTTCTCTGTCTCTCTCTCTTCTCTGCTTGGTTTTTTTTCCTATATTTATTCTCTTCATTACTGCTAAGACCCCATAGTGCAATCATTTTCACATTCTCCACAATTCACTTCTTCCATCTAACCAATCTCCACAGTCCACCAATGCCCATTCTCAAAATAATTTAAATCTCATTCCACTCTACTTATACTTCTTTTTATTCAGACTAATATAATTTCTCATTTTACTATTGCACTAGTCTTCTAACACTTCTTCCATTTGACAATCTTTTCCCTACAATTCACCCTTCTTTTTCTATGAAAAGTACTTTCCTCAGTTACAGATATCTTCTTAAAGACTTTCATGACTTTTATGTACAATTTTGAGTAGAACACCCTGATATCAGTCTTTTTCACATAGCATTAAAGAACGTAGTGATTCTGAATATGAGTTTACATATAGCATCTGATATTGAATAAATCTTTTTTTCTCATTGGAATGCTGATATATTTGCTTAAAGGAATTATCTTTTGCTGATTAATGTGTGCCTTCCATATTCACATGTTTCTATCAGTCACCCAGGATTAAAACCACTGAGCCTTTTTAACTTGTCTAATGAACCTTAGCTAGTAAATGGTGAAACCTACACCCACATTCAGACATTTTGATTGTAAACTCTATGACCTTATATAGTGTTTCTCAAACTTCAAGGTGCATATAACTCACCCGGGATCTTTTAAAAATGCAGATTCTGATCCAGTGGATCTGGGGTGGGACCTGAGAGTTTATATTTCTAACAACCTTGCAGGTGGTATTTATGCTGCTTTCCACTAATACTATAGTACCAGTTGCAATAATTATCTATGCATATGCAACCCCCCAAAATTCTACCTTGGCAAATAAGCAGTTCAATTAAAAAAATACTTATGGAGCAACCTCTAAGAGAGGTTGAATAATATCTATACTTTTTCCTCAAAGCAATTGCAGTTTAATAAAAAGGAAAAACTGAGGATAAAAACTGTTATAATACAGGGCAGAAAATGACATATGTCAATAGGAAAGCACAAAGGAGGAAATGATATGATGTGCTAATTATGTCTAATTGAGGAGAAAGCAAAAAAAGCTTCAGGAAATGCCTTAGTTCAGGTTGCTATAACAGAATTCTATAGACTGGATGACTTAAACAACAAACATTTATTTCTCATAGTTCTGGAGGCTGGGAAGTCCAAGATCAAGGCACTGGCAGATCTACTGTCTGCTGAGAGCACTTCCTGGTTTGCAAATGGCTCTCTTCCCATTGTATCCTCACATGGCCAAGAGAGATAAAAATTGTCTCTCTTGTATTTCTTCTTATAAGTGTACTAATCCCATTCATGGGGGGTCCCATCCTTTTGGCCTCATCTAAACCTAATTACCTCCTAAAGGCCACATCTCCTAACACTGTAACATTGGGGGTTATAATTTGAACATACAAATTTTGGGGGACACAAACATTCTCTTTATAATGTTCTACCCTTAGCCCCCTCAAAATTCATGTCCTTCTCAAATACAAAATGCATTTATTCCATCTCAATAGCCTAACAGCCTTATCTCACCCACGATTTATTCTAAAGTCTGAAGTCCAAAGTCTTACCTAAATATTATGTAAATCAGAAATGGGTGAGACTTAAGGTACAATACATCCTGAGGCAAAATTCCTCTCCAGCTGTGAATTTGTGAGAGCAAACAAGTTATGTGCTTCCCAAATATATTAGTGGGATAGGCATAGGATAGATAATCCCATTACAAAAGGGAGAGATATGAAGGAAGGAAGGGGGTGAAAGGCCTCAAAGAAGTCCAAAACATAGCAAGGTTAACCTTATGAGATCTTATGACTCAAGAATAATCCTTTTTGACTCAATGCTTTGCCTCCCAGGCCCACTTGGGTGCCAGTATTATCCACATGGCTAGGCAGGTTGGGCCCACCCTTTTGACTTGGCAGGATGCTGCCAGTTCTGCTATTGGAAGGATGTGGAATTTGTGAGCTCTTTTGAAGATAAGTAGAATTTCAAGATCAATGATATAGATGTGACTGGTCTAAAGAGCATTCTGGATTTAAGAAATAACTAGAACATAAGCACAAACATAAGGCACTGTGAGACATTTCTAGGAAACATCAAGAGGTCCTATTTGGTTGTGCTGTTAGATGAGTAACATATAGAAGAGTACAGGAAGAAAAATTGGAAGAGGTCTAAGAAACAGATGAATATTTTAAGGGTCACTAGATATGAATGCTTCTTAGAGCAGCCTAGACTAGTCATCTCTAGCAGTAGAGCTACTTTTAGTTTCTCTATTCAACTCATCAAACATTTACTGAATAAATACTGAATGTAATGAAAAGATGCAAGCTATAGTAAGCAGATAGTGGGTCCTAAATAACTATTAATGAGGTAAAGAAATTCTTGACCACAAGAATATAATAATGCATCAGGGCTGACATAATGACTACAGTTAGGAACATGATTGATATAAATGACTTTTATGTAGTGCCTTTATAAAATATAGACAACACTAGAAGTATAATTATTGATGGCAGGAGATAAAATTCTTGAGAACATCTTTAAGATTCTAATTCTCAGTCATATACAAGTTTTTACAGTACTCTTTCTGTATGGATACTTATTCTGATCTAACAAGTTAAGAAATGTTATTTCCAGCCTACCTTAATCTCCCATGAACTACTCTGATTGTCTTAATTCTTTGTACACAGTGGAAACATCAGAGTTCTTGACTGTGGCCCTTCTCTCCACCAAATCATCAAATAAAGATATAATCTTTATAATTCAGAGTAGTGTATAGAACTAAAATATCTAACACCCATTTAAAGATCCATTAAGATCTAAAAGCTCTTTTAAGGGACTTTTGCTCTACATATTTTCTATCCATAGTTTCTTTGCTGTCCTTGTGAAATGGACATTTGTGATTTCCCTCTAGATATTTTTGATGTCAACAGTTACTACTAAATAATGGAATGAGTCATTTCCCTCAAATCAATTATAATTTTAAATCTAAAAGTCTATGCTATGTACAGGAAGAGTCAGGGATGGGCTTTATTTTCTTGGAAGAGTTTTATTTGATATCTTTACATTTGGGAGAGCACACATTTGAGACCAAGTTTAATGTTTTCATTGAAAAACAGTACACGAGAGTTAAACATTATCACAGAGATTGGTTTTTATTAGTAAGGAAGCTGAATTTGAAACTTATGACCCAGGTATAACAGGGAAGGTGAACAAAATTATTAAAATAGGGATTCCTGGTTATTCATCTTCTAGTTATCTACTTATTTTAATAAAATATTTTCACCAAAATACCTTGTTAATGTATGTATACACGTATGTACATAAAAAAGCATTTTCTGGCCAAGGCAAACAAAAACCACTGACCATGTGGCAAATCATATGATGGCAAATTATATATTAATTAACTTCTTATACAGTAAAAGTGGTATATAGTTTTACAAAATAAAAAGATATACACTTTTTCTACAATTCAGTGAAAATTAGTTAGAAGTTATTTATCCTGCTGGAGCCCATTCTACTAAATGATTAATTTCTAATAAATAACTTCTGGAAATCCTGTCATGTGTTTATGTCCATCAGAAACACTTCTTGTGCTGATGGCACCAAATGTTGAAGGAATGTGAACAAATGTGATATACTTTGTCCTAGCCAAACGTTCTCAAGTTTATCAATAACTTTCAGGTGAAAAGGATTTTCCAGGGAGGTCACCATAATTTCTAAGTAGCAAGAATTACGGAGAGTGTTAAAATTTTATTGAAATAAAATATGTGGAAAAGTTTCAATCTCCCTTTTTGAAAACTTAAAATAGTTAATATTATCAACATTTTTAAAACAGGAAAAATCCTCAAAACATACACCAATTTTACACATATAGATTTTCATTCTGGAACTTGATGAGTGAGGTGGAATAACCAGAGCTATAAAAGGATTTTTGCTCCTAGGAAAAGAGATATTCAGGCAGAATTTCATCATACAACGTATTTTGGAGGCTACTTATACCTAAAGAGATTCATAAATCATTCATACAAGATGAGTATAGTCTGAAAATTTACAAGGAGCATTCTCATTTTTAAAATATTTTGCATATTAAATTAAAATGTGCTTCAGTTAAATTGTTAAAAAATCAGATAAAACTGATGAAGTTCAGCTTTGAAAGAATCTTTTAAATAATATATCTAATAAATATATGCTAAGAAAGCATGATAAGACCTATGAAGGAAGATGTATAGAGATTAATGAAGGAGATGTGGTTTGGTTTAGGGAACCAAGAAAATTTTCTCTGGGGACAGACATATTTAAGCTGAGATCTGGAGGATTCCAGGTGGCAGGAACAGCAGGCTTGAAAGTAAAGCTAAAAAACAGCTTGGTGGGTTTGATAAACAGAAAAAGGTCATGCGGCAAGAATTAAAGAAACAGGAATGAAAAATTAGCTTGGAGAATTAGGCAGGCCCAGATAATGCCTTTGTAGAGCATGGACAAAAATTTGGATTTTATTTTAAATATAATGGAAAGCTTATAATGGGTTCCTGGAGATTCAGTGTTATGATCCAACAAATGTTTAAAAATAATATGGCACTTGCTTTTGTGCGAAATGTGAACTAAAAGAGGAAAAGGGAGAAATAAGAGAGATTAGTGTAGGAATCTTTAAGACTAGCACAAGGAGAGATGATGGTCAGACTGACCAAAATATCAACAAAAGAGACCCTTCTACAAGCTGTAAGGAGAAAAGCAAGTTACATACAAAGGAAAGCCGATTTTAGTAATGCCAGACTTCTCAACTGAAACCTTACAAGCAAGGAGAGACTGGGGCCCCATTCTCACTCTTCTGAAACAGAATAATGCCCAGCCTAGAATCTTGTACCCTGCAAAAGTAAGTTTTATGTATGAAGGAGAAATAAAGACATTCTCAGATAAGCAAAGTCTGAGGGAATTCACCAAGACCCGCCCTACAAGAAGTACTCAAAACAGTATTACACACAGATTAGCATAATAAATATTCATGAACACAAAAACACTCAAAAGCTAAAGACTAAAGGACAGATATCACAATGGCTCTAGAGAGAAAAAAGCAACAACGTCCAACCCAACAGAATGAACAGTAATCTGCCCCACCTATCAGTTCTCTCAATAAGTGTGAATGGCTTAAATTCCCCACTAAAGAGACATAGGCTGGCTGAATGGATAAAAAAATACAAGCCAAGTATCTGCTATCTTCAGGAAACACACCTTACCTGCAATGATGCATATAGACTAAAGGTAAAGGGGTGGAGATCAGTATTTCAAGCAAACAGAAGGCAAAAGAAGGCTGGCGTGGCAGTTCTGATTTCAGATAACTTAGTTTTTAAACCA
>VBSM01000272.1:7111510-7121748 GCA_008086735.1 Cheirogaleus medius | reverse complement strand
AATATTTGTACCCCCATTACAAGATGGAATAAAAAAAATTATTAAAAAAAAAATCCATGAGGCTAGATGAAATCATAAAGAGAGTGAGTACAAATGGAAAAGAAAAAGTATTCAAGGACTGAGCTCTGGGTCACTCCTGTGTTTAGAGGTTCAGGAAATATGGAAGAATAATAACAATAAAGAGAAAGACATTCTCAAACAGGTTGACAATAACCTTCAGGTGGTGGAATTATTTATATTTATTTTCTTGTGTATTTTTCTTATTTTCTAAAATAAATAGGTAATAAATTTTTATGTTTTATAATTTACACTCAATAAAATACACAGGTTTTAGGTGTTCAATTTATGAGTTTTGACAGTTATATAAACCTATGTAGCTATCATTCAGAATAAGATATGGAATATTTTGATGACCCCAGATAATTCTTTTTTTAAAAAGTTTTTTTTAGCATATTATGTGGGTACAAATGTTAAGGTTACATATATTGCCCTTGGCCCTCCTCCCCCCTCGAGTCAGAGCTTCAAGCCTGTCCATCCCCCATTTGGTGCGCATCGCACTCATTATGTATGTATATACCCATCCCCTCGCCCCCCACCTGCCCGACACCCAATAAATGTTATTCCTATATGTCCACTTAGGTGTTGATCAATTAATACCAATTTGCTGGTGAGTACATGTGGCGCTTATTCCCAGATAATTCTTTTATGTCCCTATGCAGTGAATTCCCTGCCTCCATCTATATGTAATCATGTTATGACTTCAATCACCATAGATTAGTTTTGTCTGCCTAGCGTTTCATATAAGTGACTTTGTTCTGTTTTTTATCAGCATAATTTTTGTAATGTACGTGATTACATCATATTAAATGTACCAATTGTTTGTTTATATTGTGAGGTAGTATTCCCTTGTGTGTGTGTGTGTGTGTATATATATATATACACACAAACTATATATTCAATCTATAGATCATTTTGGACAGTATGGGCATTTTAACAATGTTTATTCTTCCAATCTACAAGCATGGGATGTTTGCCAATTAGGTTGTGTCATCTATGATTATCCTTCTCCTGGTGATAGACATTTGAATTGTTTCCAGTTTTAGGCTATTATGAATAAGGCCTCTATGGACATTATTGTACAAGTTTTTTTTTGTATAGTTGTTTTCATTTTGCTTAGATAAAAGCCTAAGAGTAGAATTATTGGTTATAGGGTAGATGTAATCTAACTTTGTAAGAAATAGCAAAACAGTACTGAAAAAATGGTTATACCATTTTATACTCCACAGACAAAACATTTTTAAACAGAAAATGTTATTTTGTAAAAAATTTGCTCTAGTTCAGTGCAGTGGCTTATAATCCCAGCTACTCAAGAGGCTGAGATGGGAGGATCACTTGAGACCAGGGGTTCAATGAGGCAGTAGGATCACTTGTTACCAGGAGTTCAAGACCAGCCTGGACAACATAGCAAGATCCTATCTCTAAAAAAATTTATCCAGACATTGTGTGGCGTGCATCTGTAGTCGCAACTGCTCAGGAGCCTGAGAAAGGAGGATTTCTTGAGCCCAGGAGTCAGAGTTTGCAATGATAATAATCATGTCACTGCACTCCATACTGGGTGACAGAGTGAGACCCAGCCTCTAAAAGAAAAAAAAAGTTGTGAGAATTACATTACTTTAAATATTCATTATACTCTTTAATGTAAATCCCTGATATAAAATCTTGTCAAAATGTTCTAAATGTCAGTTTTTTTTAAGGTCTTACTATGGCAGTTAGTAGAAGTTGCAGCAGGTTAATAAGTACTGCTCGGACAGTTTTTGAACAGATTGTTAATTACTTAATTATTATTTGCAAATTAATTTAATGGACTCTTGATTTAAGCAGAAATGGAAAGGAGCTGTCTCTACTCCTTTGCTTAGGTGGAAGGTTACATCCCTAACAGGAGTGATCCCAGTCTATGCTTCATTCAACCGTACCCATCTTACAACTTTTTTTTTCTTTTTTCTTTTTCTTTCAGCTTCATCTATGTGGAATCAAAAGTGTTGAAAACCTGAAAATTAAATAGTAGAGACAGTCAACAGAATGATCATACTCATTGTAGAGTGGTGACTACGTAGACACAGCAGTCTCTTGGAATGGCAGAGGTTGCAGCAGTTGAGGAAAATCAAGTGGCCAAGATGCCAACCTGTCTGAGTGTCTGGCACATAGCCTGGATAAATGTCACCGGCTGGATAAGAAACACCTTCACAAGTGTTGATTAGAACACTTGTCCCAATGCTCCAATACATCTTAATTTTTCAATGCTTAAACTTAGCTGTTTTGTGAAGTTATAGTTTTGAGAAGTAATAAAGCAATTAGTTATCATGACATCTTAAACCATGTACTCTATATAAAACTCAGAGAGAACATGTCTTGTATAGTTTAAATCTCTAATTAAAGTGGCATTTCTACCTAGTAACAAAGTAGCAAAAGTGTTAATTTAGTGGTTCTCAAAGAGGTTCTGGGAGAAGATTTTGCTCCCAATCCCAGGGGTCATTTGGCAATATCGAGACATTTTTAGTTGTCATAACTTGGGTCAAGGCGTTGTTGTTACTGGAATTTAGTGGGTAGAAGTCATGAATGCTGCTAAATATCATATAATGCTCAGGAGTGTCTCCCTTCCCCCATAATAAATTATCTCGCCCAAAATGTCAATAGTGCTACTGTTGAAGAAGTGCTCTCTAAAATAGTTGGTGTGAGTAGGAGAAGAATACACTAAAATGCTAACACTACAGGCTTGACGTTATTTTCATTGTAGGAGAGTGGAATTTATAACCTATTGACTAAAAAGGACCTGGCATAGGACCCACCCTTTGTGGGGTCAGACCCAAGAACCAAAATAAGTAGAAAAAACAGACTCTAAAAGAAACTGTAACTTTGCATTGGTCTTAGGTGTTTGGAAATGATGTTTCTCAAGGGAAATACCAGGTCTCAGTTGAGCTGTAAGGAAGGGGCAGGTTGCTGGTTTTTTTCCCCCACCATAGGGAGGGCACAATATCTTAATTAAAATGGGTAGGATGTTCTGAATGCCTTATTGAAGTAACCCCACTCCATTATTCTCTATCATGGTATGCTCTTTTTACTTTCCTAGAACTTTGATAAATGTTTGTTATTATTCATGGTGGTGTTGTTATGGGTCTACTGTTTGTCCATCTCATTAAACTGTAAGTTCTATGAGAGCAGGGATTATATGGTGTCATTTAATATTGTATGCCCAATATCTAGCAGAGTGCCTGTCATTATAACAGGTATCAATAAATATTAATATTTTTGAGTTATATAAATGAATTAAAAATGTCTGTAGTTTGAATTCTAAGCAAAATGCATCTATTTTCAACAGCAGATAACTTTACACTATCCAAAGGGAACATTTCTTGAGAAAGTTCATACTTTGTTTCTCTTTTGTCAAATGCATCTTAATAAAAAAAGTTGAAGAGTTGACAGTGTAGAAGGACCTCTTTACCTGAACCAGGTCCCTATTAATTATATATAGGTGCCATTAGCTGTTGAATAAACTCTGGCAATTTTCCTTTTCCTGAGCTATTTAAAGGAAAGACAATATGAGTTTTAGATATACATGTTTAGATCAAAGCAAACTATGATTAAATCAGCATCTATAAAACTAGAAATATCTATCTACATCTCTTTATATATTTATCTCTGTACCTATCTAAGTATACATATGGAAGTGGATATATTAATATCCACTTATATGGATATTAATATATAAGTGGATATATATATATAAGTGGATAATATATAAGTGGATCCACTTATATGGATCCACTTATATAATATCCACTATATGTATGTGTGTGTATCCATTCCTATTCCAGAGAGGGTTTAATGTACTCAAATCAATATTTGTGTGTCATATTTATGGCCCTAACTCCATGATTTTTAGAATTTTGGATGACATTGCAGATTCAGCTTCTTTGAGAATTCCACCAATACTTTTCATGATAAAGAAAGAGATCATCAGAGCATTATCAGAGTTTTGGGTATTTTCTGACACTTGAGGAGTTAAGCAGAATTAAGTGCATTTGACAGCCTTAATTAAATGCATAGAGACTATTTTATATATTTTACGATGGAAATTGTTTTATGTTTGGAAACTTATTTATAAACACTTGTAAACTTATATATAACAAATAACAGTTACACATTGAATAAATTATTGTCATTGAATTCACCCTGTTCTTTTATCATACCTACCACTTTTGTTATAAAAATAACATTTGTTATTTAGTTCATTTTTTTAATATACTTGTTCCCTACTAGAGTATAAGCTCCATGAAGGCAGAGGCCACAATTTTTGTTTACCACCATAAAACTAGTAAAATAACCAGTGTTCAATAAATATATAATCAATAAATATGAAGATATTTTGAAAATTGGCAGTGACTTTGAAAAGTATGGTTATCATATTTACATGTCAAAGTGAATTTCATTTAATATTAATACTTCTGGAAAGTTCTATTTGAGAAAATTGTACATCTTTTCTGAGGTGACAGTAGCTATATAGATGGTTTTGTTGCCTGATTACTTTGCCTTCAACTTTGTAGTCAAAAGGCAGTGAACTCTCATGCCATCCGTTCAAAAAATGGATTTAACACTAAGTCTGGGTTGACACATTGACCATAAAAATTATAACAATTAGATACTGGGTAAGTTGTTTGAAACATTTTCACTAAAAATTTTGTAGTCTGTCCTAATTAGGCATTGAAACAATGTTTTTGTATTGATTTTTTTTTTTTCTCCGTAGCTAAGATCCTCTGCTTGCCATGATTGGCTGGCGGCTAAAAATGATTGACACATGTGGAACCCACCTGCCCCAAGTTCCCAGCCACTCTTAGTAAAGGTAACCGATTGCTACATAAAACATGATCCTTAATTTTAAGATCCCTTAAGCACCTATCAATTCATCTTAAATATTATAAGTCTGATCACCCCAGGTCCCCCTGGGGGCTCAGGATCCTGGGAAGTGGGACCATTCATTGACTGATCCAGTGCAGACTTCACAGTTTACAGCTGACTCCCATCACCATAAACATTCTGATCTTTAAAGTGCTATCTGAAGTGTTTTTACAGATATTTTCCACCTTTTGAAAATTTAAGTGTTTTGTTATCTTGGGAAAAATTTTCTGAAACTGTCAAATAAGGCAAAAAGATGATTGCAGTCATTTCAATATCATGAAACAGAAGTTCTCAAATTTTAATGTGCATCTGAATCACCTGTTGATTCTTTAAAATGCAGATTCTGATTCAGTGCATATGAGGTGAGACCTCAGATTCTGAATTTCAAACAGGCTCTCAGGTGATGGCAATGCTCCTGGCCCATGAGCCACATTTTGAGTAGCAAGATGCTAGGGCAAAATTTTAAAAGCTCCCATAAAAGGTCATGTCTCTAGGGGAGTGGCTCTCAAACTTGCTTGAACATTAAAATCACCTGGGGAGGTTTTACAACTCCTGCCATTCAGGCCTCACCCGTTTCCAATTAAATCAGAATATTGGAGGTAAAACCTAGTTACTAATATTTTTAAAACTTCCCTGATGTTTCTAATATGTTCTATGGGACTATAACTTTGTTTACAAAACTGATTAGGGCCATTTTATAGTTCTGTAAAACTGGTAAGGTGTAATGTTTTTATTGTTGTTTAGTACCTTTTCCAGTTTTGTATTTAATTTGAAACTTTATTTCAGCTTTTATTTTTATTCTTTTTTTACTGGCTAAAAAAATTTCAGTTTCTCGAGTATTCTTTGAAACTGCCTTTATCATTTTACTAATTTCCTCATTACTGACTGAAATAAAACTTTGACACAACATGCATTGATGTGTTTTGTTTCTTTTATCCAATCTATTATCATAATTTCTCAACTAGTAGCTACTTTTCTTCTTTGAGCAGTAGCCAGTCTTTTTTGGAAGTTGGTAAAGAATACATTATAAATAAATTTGTACATGATTTTGGGGTCTCTCCACACCTCCTACCATTTTAAGTACAGTCCTCAGCAATCTAACAGCCACACCATAACCTTCAGCTGGTTTGGACTTGGAGTTGTTTTCCTACAGTGGGGAGAGTTGGCTCCACTCCACCCACACTTTTTCCCTAGCTTCTCCTTATGACTGATGGCTCCCATTTGCAGGATGTCAAGCCAGGGGCTGAGGGACTCCCTGTAGCAAAGTAAATTGGCTCACTTAGGGATCAAACCTGCGAACTTGGCTTCATCAGCACAGTAATCTTAGCGAAAGGTGCGAACCTGCCAATTTATCAGCTGATTGATTTCACTGAAAGTTATGATTCTGAAATTGTCCTGTTTCTTAGAGTAAAGGAACGTTGTATGAAAGATGGGTAAAGGTAAATATAAAATATAAATATTATATTTACATTTTAGTTAAAAATATATATTATAAAACTAAAATTTAATAAAACATAGCTAAAAATATTTATGTATTAAAAAATCTCATACAAGGTTGTCAGTAAGGATATTTAGCCTTAGATACATTTATATCATACCTTCTTTTCAGGCCTTACCTCTCATATAGTCTTTCAACTTAAAGTATGTTTTATCAACATAGCTACATTTATTGTCAATTTCCCTAATGTACAGTAAATATATTAATATTAAGAGTGACTATAAGATAATGACACATCTCTGTCATGAAATTTCATCTCTGGCATGAAATTTTTTTCTGCAACTTTGTTCCTCTTAGAGGTTATCCATTTATTCTGAAGACATAATGTATAAAACATTTTATTAATAACATTGGATAAGAAAAATATTTTCTTATTTGGACCTGACTTTTTGTGGTTCATTCTTTGAATATGAATCTATATGATATTAGGACTTAAGTCAGAGTCATTTGAAGTTAAATCTGTTGAATGAGGCGTGGGTTTAAGTGGTTTAAATTAGCTGAGGATACGACATGTGATGTGATAATAAACAACAAAGTCGATTTTTCTCATGTGACTTACAAACTGGTTTTGAAGGGTTTTCCCAAAAGGAAGTTTTAAAATGTTTTAAGATAGTGGGGAATTTAACAGATTAAGTAAAATAGGTCATGATGAATACTATGAAGAAGATATTCCAATATTAACTTTCTGGAAATATTTGTGTTTTGTTCTGTTTTGTTTTTGTTTCACTTTTAATAGGTACAATATCATAGCACTTCTTAAAAGCAGTGTTGATGTGGCTGGTTCTAATTAAATAAATGTTGCTTTTCTTTCATTGATTATTTTGGAAGAAATAAGAAGTTCACATGCTAATTCTCAAAGAGAAAGAAAAGGAGTCACAGATATACAGCATTTTACAATTCAAGTACTTGAATTTTTTTACAGCAAATTCACATTATATTTTTGTATATTATTTACTTAAGTTTTATGACGAAATTACAACACCTATTTAAGTATCCTCCATGTACTATAAGCAAATACTTGCTTATAGAATTTATGATCAATAAATACTATAAGCTAGTATTGGATCAATGAATTAGTAGATTTACTCTATATCGAAAGTTTAGCTATCAAATGGTTAGATTTACATTTTGGGGGATTGAAGGTATTAACTTTTAAAATATAATTAACCATATGACATAAAGTATATGTCAAAATACATTTTCGCGGCCGGGCGCAGTGGCTCATGCTTGTAATCATGCCTGTAATCCTAGCACTCTGGGCGGCCGAGGTGGGCGGATCGCTCGAGGTCAGGAGTTCGAAACCAGCCTGAGCAAGAGCAAGACCCCGTCTCTACTAAAAATAGAAAGAAATTAATTGACCAACTAAAAAAATATATATAAAAAAATTAGCCGGGCATGGTGGTGGGTGCCTGTAGTCCTAGCTACTAGGGAGGCTGAGGCAGTAGGATCGCTTGAGCCCAGGAGATTGAGGTTGCTGTGAGCTAGGCTGACACCACGGCACTCACTCTAACCTGGACAACAAAGTGAGACTGTCTCAAAAAAAAAATACGTTTTCCCACTACCAGTAAAAATAATTTGTCTTTTTCAAAGTATAATTGCCACCAATGAAGTCTAAAGTCATCAACTAAATACACTGCTGGACTAGATTAGGCTGTTTTCTGTTGACTTTTGTGAATGTCACAGCTTGACAGAAACGAAAAATAAAATGTATTTTTTTCTAGCACTCTGGGAGGCCAAGGTGGGAGGATCACTTGAGGTCAGGAGTTCGAGACCAGCCCGAGCAAAACTGAGACCCTGTCTCTATTAAATATATAAAAAAATTAGCCAGGCATGGTCGTGTGCAACTGTAGTCCCAGCTACTCTGGAGGCTGAGGCAGGAGGATTGCTTGAGCCCAGGAGTTTGAGGTTGCTGTGAGCTAGGCTCACATCACAGCACTCTAGCCTGGGCAACAGAATGAGACTCTGTCTCAAAACAAAAAAATAAAAAAAGTATTTTTTAAGAGTTTTTACCATGAGTGGGTGTTGGATTTTTTCAAATGCTTTTTCTGTATATATTGGTATAATCGTGTGATTTTTCTTCTTTATCCTATTGATGCAATTATCCAATTAATGCAACATTAATTGATTTTAAATTTTGGAGTAGCCTTGCATAATTGTTATAAATCCTTCTTGATTGTGGTATATAGTTGTTTTTATGCGTTGTTGGATTTTATTTGCTAATACTTTGTTAAGGATTTTTGCCTCTTTGTTCATGATACATATTGATTTGTAGTTTTCATATCTTGTAATCTTTGTTTTTGATATTAAGAAAATGCTGGTCTCATAGAAAGAGTTGGAAAGTGTACTTTTAATTCTATCTTGTGAAAGAGATTGTAGAGAATTGGTAAATTTCTTTGTTATTGTTTGATAAAACTCACCATTGAACCCATCGGGGCCTGGTACTTTCTATTTTGGAAGGTTATTAATTATTTATTCACATTATTTAATAGGCATGATTCTATTCAGATTGCTTATTCTTATGTGAGTTTTGGCAGGTTGTATCTTTCAAGAAATTAGTCCACTTCTTCTAGATTATCTTCGCTCTGTTTTTTTTTTTGTTTTTTTTTTACGCTGGCTAGAGGTTTATTAGTTTGATTTTTTCCCAAAAACTAACTTTGGTTTTGTTGATATATATCTATTGATTTTCTGTTTTTAAATTCATTGATTTCTAATCTAATTCTTATTTCATTCTGCTTTGTTTGATTTTAATTTGCCACTTTTTCTACTATCCTAAGGTTGAAACTTAGATTATTGATTTTAGATCTTTGTTTTTTAAAAATATATGCATTCAATGCTAAATTTTTTTCTCTAAGCACAGGTTTTGCTTCATTGCATAAATTTTGATAAATTGTTTTCCTTTTCATTAATTTCAAAGTACTTCTTAATACGTTTGAAATTTCTTCTTTGAACTATGTGTTATTTAGAAGTGTGTTACCTAGTCTCCAGATACTTTGGAATTTTTCAGTTATGTTCTGTTATTGATTTCTTATTTATTTCTATTTTGGTTTTAGAGCACTGTACAATTTCTATTCTTTTAAATATGTTATGATGTGTTTTATGGCTCCAAATGTGGTATATCTCGATGAGTATTCCACATGAGCTTGAGAAAAATGTGTAATCTGTTGCTGTTGAATTAAGTAGTCTATAAATATTAATAATATCCAATTGATCTATGATGTTGTTGAATTCAACATATCCTTACTTATTTCCTGCCTGCTAGATCTGTCCATTTCTGTTAGAAAGGTGTTAAACTCTCCAACTATAATGGTGAATTTATCTTTCTCATACAGTTCTATCAGTTTTTGCCTCGGGTAGTTTGATGCTTTATTGTTAGGTACATACATGTTAAGCATTGTTATGGGTTCTTGGAAAACTGATTCCTTTTCATTATGTGATGCTCTTCTTTATCCCTAACTTTCCTTGTTTTGACATCTGCTCTGTTTACAATTAATAAAGTTAATTTTACTTTTTTTTGATTGATGTGAGCATAGTATATTTTTTCAGCACATTTGCTTTTTATCTGTAGATGTAGATGTCATATTTAAAGTGCAGTTTTTATTGGCAATATAGAATTGGATGTTGTTTCTTGATCCACTCTGACAGTATCTGTCTTTTAACTGCTGCATTTATACCATTGATGTTCAAAGTGATTATAGAATTGGTTGGATTAATACCCACCATTATTTTCTTATTGTCTTCTATCGGTTGCTCTTGGTCTTTGTTCCTATTTTTGTCTTCCAGTCTTATT
>VBSM01000272.1:7099591-7111410 GCA_008086735.1 Cheirogaleus medius | reverse complement strand
ACCATAATATCTGCATCCTCATAATATGCTGAAATAAAAAAAATTAAAAAAAAAAGAATAAGAAAAGTAAAAGTTTATCTTATACTTTCACTTATTCCTTCTTTGGCACTCTTTCTTTCTTTACATACATCTGAGTCTCTGACCTGTGCCATTTTCTTTCTCTCTAAATAACATCTTCTACCATTTATTCCAAGGCAGGCCTACTGACAACAAATTCCCTCAAACCTTGTTTATCTGAGAAGTCTTTATTTCTCTTTAACTTTTTAAGGATAATTTCACAGGGTATTAAATTCTAGGTTTTCTTTTAAGTTTAATTTTTTTAAATTTTCTGTAATTTAAAAATGATATACCTAGATGTAGGGTTATTTTCTTTTTTGTTTTCTTGCTTGGCATTCTCTTAGCTTCCTAGATCTGTGATTTCGTGTCTGATATTAACTGGGGGAAATTCTCAGTCATTATTGTTTCAAATATTTCTTCTGTCTCTTGCTCTGTTTCTTCTCCTTCTGGTATTCTAATTAGATGTATGTTACACCTTTTGTAGTTTTCTCCCAGTCTTTAGATATTGTGTTCTGTCTTTTCCTGTTTTTGTTCTCTTTGCTTTTTACCTTGGAGGTTTCTATTGATTTATCCTCAAGCTCAGAGATTCTTTCCTCAGTCATGTTCAGAATAATAATAAGCCCATCAAAGGCATTCTTCATTTCTGTTAGTATTCTTGATCTCTAGGATTTGTTTTTAGTTCTTTCTTAGAATTTCCATTTCACTGCTTACATAGCCCATCTGTGTTCTTGTATTCTGTCAACTTTATTTATTATATAATAAGCTCTTAGCATATTAACAGAGTTGTTTTAAATACTAGTCTGATCACTTCAAAATTTCTGCCTGATATGGTTTTGATGCTTGCTCTAACTCATCAAATTGTGTTTTTTGCTTTTTAGTATGCTTTTTAATTTTTCCTCTTAGCTTGATGTGATGTACCAGGCAAAAGGAGCTGCTATAAATATTCCTTTAATAATATGATATTAAGGTGTTTTCTCTAGTCCTGTGATTAGATTTCAGTATTTTAGTGAGACTGGTCTCTGGTCTGTGAAATTCATGAATGTTTTTCTGTCTCTTCCACCTTTATTAGTTGGGATAGGATGGTCAGAATCCTTTAGAGTTGTGTATCCCCCTTCCCCCATATCAGTTAGGCTCTGATAAAACATCAGCAGATTAGGCTCTGTTTAAATAGCTTCTCCTGAGGACGGGCCTTGTTGATAAGAAAGAAGTGCTCTTTCATATTTCAAAATAGTTCCTTTGCCCTTCCTCCTGCTAGAAACACAATGAGATTTTTCTCTGATATTTACTCTGAGACTCTAGTTGAGCTCCTGAACTCACAAAAATGTGGGAGCCCCCATATAACTGGGTTCTTTTGGAGTTTTTAACTTTCAGACTCTCCATACTGAGCCTCCAGCAATTCATCAATTACAGTTCAGGTTTTCCTACAATAGCACTGGTTTCTGTAGTGCTTTCCACTCATAAATATGCTATTGTAATCTGTGACTTCCTGTTGTCACCTGCCTTTTTTCTAGTCTTGGCTGAAGAAGTTTACCCTGTGTTCTCCCCTCTCTTATGGATTCAAGAAGAGTTGTTGATTTTTCAGTCTGTTCAACTTTTTACTACCAATAAAAATTAGGATGATATGGCAACTTCCAAGTTTCTTATATGCATAACCAGAAATTGGAAATCTTCAGTTGGATTATGAAAGAAGAAGGACCTTGAGTTGTAAGAGAATTATATTATATTTGACTTTCATGTTATTTTTATTTTTTAGTTAATACTCTTATAGCTTCAATTTTTGTGGATTGATATAATCTCTGTTAGAGCATCTAACTTCACATATATTCTTGTTAATTTCTGTATGTTTTTATTCAAGACTTTCTTGAATATTGCTGTCTTAATCTGGTTTGTAAGGAAAGAATGGAGCTACAAAATATGAACAACATTATTAGGTAGACATAGAAATATAAGTGGAAATGAAAAGTGGAGAGAAAAGTAACAACAATATTCAGAGCAGTGTTTCTTAAACAGGGGTTAACTTCAGAACCATACATGGAGCTTATTGAAATCATATAATTAAAAACCTTACCCCATTGCTACTCTTTAGTGGATCTCGATGTGGTCCAGGAATTTTTACACAAAGCCTTACAGATAATTCTGATGAATAATGTTATTTGAGAACCACTGGGCTAGAGGTAACTCTACAACTTAACTTGGGTTGTAGTCATATTACTAACACTACTACAAAGAATCATGTATATTGCCCCAAATTGTGCTTTTGTGAGATCTTGAAAAAAAAGTCACATCATATTAGCACATGCATATGCACAATATATCATAATAGTACAGTAAAAGCCATATCAAACAAAAAAACAGTTTAATAATTTAATCCTGTGCTTCTTAAATTGAACTATGAAATTTTTTAGTAATGTTGTACCAGTGATCATCCTACTGAATTAGTTCCCACAGGAAAAAATGTGACTAGAAATTCATGTCAAGGGTTCCCAAATACAACTGTATTGACTTCAAAAATTATTTAAGGTATTTTTCACTTAACCACTTTTAACCTATCACCTCAATCAATAATTATAGGACTAAGATAGTTTGAATGATGTTTATTTTGCAATGCTTTTCTCTTCCATAAGTGTATATTTTGAACTAGCCACTAGAATTTAATTGGCAGTGTCAAAAGATCTAGTAAGATATTTTTAAAAATCAAAGTTAGAATCACCTCTTTCAACTTTTATGTAAGCAGAATAATCCATAATATTAAAAACATATTCCTTAAAAAAACACATAGGTAGAACACAAAGTATTTCATCACTTAATGAGAAGGTTCAAGCTTTTTTTCCTTAATAGATTTAATTTAAAACTGCAACTTTTATTTCATTAAGCTGATGATTTACTTACCAGATTAGACTTTTTAAAAGATACATATATTGTAATGGATCAAAGCTCACAGGTCAGAAGCATAATATTTCTGAAGTATCAGGAAAGTGATATGGAAAAGGGTTAAGTACTGACCCACACTTCCCAGATTTCACTCATTTCTATCAACAATAATTCCTTGCTCTCTCATTCTTGATGCAGTGTTAGGTATTCTTTCAAAGTAATAGCTTTTGAAGTTTCTGCCATGACCAAAGTTTGCCTCCATATGTACATCTCTGGGTTTTCTTGGGCTGTGCTTGGTTATTTTTTTTGTGTAGCTTCCACTTTTGGACAGATGTTTAAAATTTACAGTTTTCTGGGTGCCTGTGAATAAATGTGATGCTTTATTTCCTATTATACTACCACTTTAATAAAAGAGGTGTAACTTCAAAGCACTATTTCCAGAGTATATCATTCTTCCTTTTTGAAGAAATATTTTGCTGTCTGATCAGTTTTTTCTTGTCGCTATTTTAAATTTTCGATCTTTGCTACTAATATTAATCAGAGCTTTACCGTATTTATAAAATTTCCAAGAAAATTGTACTCCTGTTGATTCTATAAAATGCTCATTATTGTTGGCGGTATTATAAAATGATAAAAGCATGCCTACATATGGTAAAAATAATATTTACTAATATAGTACGTATGCTGTTGTGGCAGTATATTTTCCAAATGCTCATGTAAATTCTATTACTTTTTATTAACACATGGCTATTTATTAATGAGATAGACTAAGCCAGTGTTTCAGCATCTTTATTTTTTGCTTTTTACAAGTCTAATCTAGATCATTTTTCCAATACAATATTCACCTTTAAATAATTGTGTCTTAAAGTAGCTCAATTCTCTCTCTCTCTCTCTCTCTCTCTCTCTCTCTCTCTCTCTCTCTGCCCCCTTTTCCCCTCCCCCCACACACTGTTTGAAATCTGGCTATAATAAAGAAAAACAGCATAAAATAATACAAATGCCTCCCCAGGCTATTTCAAGATCTATTACAGCATTCCCAAGGCTTCTTTTAACATCTTGTTGCTTTCATAGTTTAATATTCCTGAAATATTTTCCATAACTGAATGCTCCATACGATGGGAGCTGTGAACCATAATCTCTAATTTAGCACCATTTTCTGATCTATACATTATTGTTTACATTAAGTGTGATATCTTTGACAATCAATTTTAAAGGGCAAGTATTAACTTTCAATAATGGCCTGCATATAATGACAGTGATGAAGAACATTGCCATAGAATGCTCCTAAATTAATATGCTAGTTTGACCCAGTAACCTAAAACATGGATGTGAATTGAAAATAAAATAACTGCACTTGACAGATATAATAGTTTAAGTGATTTCAAATTAACCACATCCCACTGACCGCAAGCAAAGAATGTGTGCTTTCCCCTGCAATGAAATGTGCTCTGGGGGCTCATTATACTGAGTGGAGTAAGTAAATCCAGAGTAGAGTAATTGATGCTGGGGAAGAGAGAATGACAGCTATTTAATGATTCTCAAACTTATACATAAAGATATCACAATCACTTCATATGTTATTTTTTCTTTCAACTTTAAAACATAAGCTTAAAACTAGTTTGTGTAGTAAATTCAAAACATGACATAGCTGTTAAGAAAAATTAACCATGACAAAGATGCATCAACTGCTTCAAGAAAGCAGTGAATAGCAAATGCCATTTATATATTTTAAAAAACCTAAATGTTATTGTAACCTTGTTTTCTTCTATTTTTAAGAACTCATTTATTAATTATATTTTGAATTATTAAACCTTCCTTCATTAGTTTTGATAATCAGAGAAGTATAAAAAATATCTTATTTCATGAATATGTTACTGTATACATTTCAATTTTGTTTTTGGGCATTCAAATATTATTAAAATATATTTTAAAAAGTGGAAATATTGAAAAATTTAAAAATTACACCAAAATAAAATAGTATTTTTTTCCAAAAATAAGTTTAGCTCATATTAAGTTCTTGCTGAGGAACAAGTGAGTAGTTGGATAAATGAAGTTTTCCTGCTTCCATTTCATCTAATGTGAATATAATTAGCAGCAGAATTCCTATTCAAGGAATAAAGTTAGTAAGGCAAACTAGGTTTATTCAAATCAGGTAATATTTCTTAAGGGTTATGATTTAATACATATTTCTGAAATATAAATAGTTTCCTTTCACTGACTGAAAAACTAGTTCAACAAAATTTACCTTTAAGGAAGCTAATACATATATAATTTTTAATTTAATTCCCCCTGGGAATTGGCGGTCAGACATCTAGGTTCGTGCCGTATTTTTCTACCCCATTTGGCCACTGAGATGTCATAAGAGTCACTATGATTGCCTTTTCCCTCTTTCATTTAGTAAACAGTAATTGGCTCTTAGTATATTTTTTCTCTACTAGATATTTGATAAAAAGATGTAACAAAATATATTCTCTAGATTTGATGAGAAAATTCACTGGTGTAGCAGGGAAAAGTGGTATAATAGAGAAATGATCTGACAGGTGTTGGGAGTCCAGAGCGTGATGTGTCAGTGAATTTTGGAAAACATCCATTTTTAGAAGAGTTGAAGGTTGAAATGAGTAATGTATGTTAAAATGGTATGAGGGAGCATTCCAGAGAAGGGATTGGGACATGCAAATGCACAGAGGTAGCAGAGAACGTAATCGATGTGAAAAACTGTAACTGCTTGTGTAATGTACCATATTGGGTTATGTGGAGGTTATAAGGCCAAAAACTGAGGCACAGTGAGGCTAATAAAAGGTTGTTTTTTTTTAAGTTTTGCTAAGGAATTTTTAATGCATATATTTATTCATTCACATATTCTTTCAACATATATTTATATGCCATGCACTGTGCTTGTCATTGGGGACACAATGGTGAACAAGGAAGGTATGGGTACTGTATTCATATTATTTTGGGAAATTATAGGGTATAATAAAAGTGCATGGGATGGGACCCCAAAATCTCTCAGAAACAATATCACTTTTTGTAGAAAATTAATATTCAAAAAGCTATAGGAAGTCTACATGGGGATTTGCCAGATGAAAGGCGATGAATAATGGGAAGAGTATTCTAGAAAGAGAGCACCACATGAGAAGGCTTAGAAGCAAGCATGTGTTGGACATGATCAGAGAACTGAAAACAGTTCTGGATAGCTGATGCAAAGATGATGAGTGAAAGAGACAAATGTAAAAAATAAAACTGCAGCAATAAGTAGGGATGAGATCATGCAAGCCTTGTTAAGCATGATAAAGTTTTTGGACTTTTCCTTACCACAAGAAGGGATCAGAGAAAGGTTTTAGGCTGGTGAGTAGCAGATGCAAGTTTGCACTTATGAAAGATCTTTGAGGCAGCTTTATGTATTGGAAGGGTCAAATAAGGGAGGAAAAGAAAGTGGTACTTATACTAATACTATATAGTTAGGAGATGACAATAACATTGATTAAAGTAATAATGATGAAGACAAAGAAAAATGAACAGATTCGTAAGATGCCTTGGATAAAGAATTGACAGTTATTAGTCACTGATTAGTTATGGGGAAGGAGAAGAATGAGCTATATATTAAGCTCAGGAGTCTGATTTAGGTAACTGGGATCATGATTTTCACTGAGACAGGGGACACACGAGAAGTTACAGCCATGAGTGAATGATGAGTTTAGTTTTAGGTTTGGTAAGCTTGAGGTGGTTGTAGATGTATAAATGTAAATGTCCAGTAGGTATTTCTATTCTGAAACTAAAGAAATTTATGGAAAAAAATTGAGAGCACTATGGAGATGGCAACTGAAGCTCTGAGAGAGAAAAACATTGTTCATGGAACTGGCTTGAAATTAGACCTCAAGAAATGCTAATGTTTATTTCACAGAGGAAAAGGAGTGCCTGTGAAGGAAACACAATTACAGCCAGAGGTAGGATGAGAATCAAGAGTACATAGACTCATAGACATAGAGGAAGAGAATGCTATTGAAGCATCAAATGCTGCAGAAAAGACTGAGAAAGGCACACCAGATTTACCAACAATGATCTTGGTAAACATACTTTATATTTAAATATGTTTAAGTCTCTCTCATCTAAAAAAACACTAAAATGTCATTGATTCATATGGAACACCAACCACCTGATTTCTCTTCCCTTTCTTTTATAGCACAACTTTTTGGAAGTTTCCTTTGTACTTTCAGTCACTCTACACACATGCATCAATTCATTCTTCTCTGGTTGTTGAATTCATTACATATATATGTATGCTTAAAAATAACATATATGTTTACTATTTAACTTCCGGCACACTCTTCATACGTTTTTCCCTACATTTTATGGCTGTGTATTCTTTAATTGTCTCATCATATGACAATAGTTTGTAACATTTTCTGAAGAGAGAATAGAAAGACAATTTAGTTTTTTCTCTAATGTGTTTGATCAGTATTTTCTTTTTATTAGAGATAGTTCAGGAAAGTTACTTTTTACCTCTAAAATTCATTACTGGTAATATATATTTTTAATATTTTTGTCAAATTTCAGAAAGTTCTACCAAATATCATTTACATAAGCATTTTATTACATTCCAAGTTTTCTTATGTAGTTTTTGAATTGAAGGCACTCATTAGTTATTAATAGTACCTTATTTAGTTTGTTTGGTGAGGTCCTGTTTTCCTCAATGTTCTAACGCTTTTGGAGATGCAGTGCTACATCTGGGCATTGAACAGTTAGGTATTTATTTTAATCTTCATAGTCTGGACTTGTTTGAAACTGTCTTTCTTGAGAAGGTTTTCTAGATATTCAAAGGAAATTATGTGCTGTGATCTCTTTGGTTACTATAGCCATATCAGCACTAAAGATGTCCCAAATCCAGTAATGCTATGACTCTTGTAGACTCCTGGTGATATTGCCTTGGTGGACTTGGAAAAGATATGGGAAAATTCCCTGGTTTATTAGGAAAGGTCTCTCAGTCTCTTCTCTCACTCTCTGTGATGTGCTTCTGGAATTGAGTGGGATGGGGAGTGACATGAGCACTTCTCTACCAAAGCCAATGGCGACTATTGAATAAACCTCTGATGTTTATTCAAAGCCCAAGGGCTCTTTAATCAGCAGGTCATGAATCTTGCTAGAACTGGATCTTTCTCTTCTTGGCAGCATGTTTCTTTCTGGCCCAGGCTAGGTCCAGAAATGTTATCCAGCAACTAAGACTCAGGGGCTTCAGGGGTCTGCTTAGTCCTTTATTTTACTATGACTAAGCTGCTACTCAAGTTGTAAAACAAAGTCCTCTGAACTCTTCCCTTTTCTTTCCCCAAATAGAAGAAGACTCCCTGAGCCTTATAGCCTATAGTTGGGGGAGAGGTGATACAAGTACTTACTTGGCCACCACCTCTGGTGTCTCACTGGATCACATGCATCCCAAGTCCACTGACTCCAAGCCAGCACAGTCACAGGAATTGCACAAGGACTGCACTTTTATGGCTCAATTGCGTTAGGAATTTAGTACAGCTCCCATGCTGCTTTTTGTTAGCCAGGGGTGGGGCTAGCCAGAACTCAGGTTTCAGGGTGGAGGATTTCCCTATGGCCAGGGTGGTCTAAATGCTCCCTCCATGGGCACCAGCAGAATTCTGCCCTCGGCTGTGTTCCCCTGTGCCAGGGTGGCCATGAGTTTCAGTGCAAGGTTCCACATCACTTCATTCTCCTTCCCCTGGTACACAGATTCTCCACTCAGTATGCTGTCAGGGCACTGTCAGAGGATGGGAGAGGAGTGGCATAGGCAATGAATGATTGTCTTTTCTTCCCTCTTCAGTGCCTCTTTCCTTCATATAATGTTAAAACTATGTAGTATGATCACTCACCTGATTTTTGGTTCTTCTGAAGATGCTTGCTGTGTGGATAATTTTGGAATTTGGTTTTAGTGCAGAGGGACAATTTCTGGAGGTTTCTATTTAGCCATCTTGCTCCACCCCCTCTCCTACTATTAACTTTGGCTGAAATTTAACAGTCAGTGTATCATGGCTATAAGGTGACCTTGGTTCTTTTTCTAGCCTCCAAAGAATGGTTTATTAACATCCAACACTTGGGTCTATAAGCAGGAAATTCAGAGAGCAACTTCCTTTCCAAGGAAAATGTTAGTCTTGAAACAAAATTGTACATCATGCTTTTTGAATAGGGATACCTCCATCTGTACTTGGAGTTCATCCATTCTTCATAAAGATGACTACAACCATATACAAAAAAGCTAAGAAACTCAAATTCTAGTTTTATTACATTGACAAAGAGAGTAGCACTCTTTAATCATAAACCCAAAGAATGTAACTTAAGAAGTTTCTACAGGAACAGCATACTTGATACTATTGTCAACTCTCCTAAGATACACAGTGGAGTATGCATCAGAGAAACATCCTTATCTTTCTATTTGTATTTAATCCAGAAAAACCTGGCCATGCTTTTCACTGGGTTTTTAAGCTCAAATGTAGCAGCTTACTTGAAGGACAAACATGCTTGAATAAATTTGGGTTTCTAGAGTTAAAAACATTATTACATTAAGACTCATGATTAAGTTCACAATATCTCTGCAAAGCAAGCACACATTTCAATGTCACTGTCTGACACCTCACAATAACAGAAAACATCTGTATAATGGCCTATAACATTACATGGTGCATTACAATTAGAAATGTGCTGAAGTGGTGGATTGGGGTTTATTTATGGTCCATGAAACAAAAGATTCTATGAGTGTCTCATGAAAACTTAATAGTTCAAGGAAATAAAATAAATATTTGAGTGCAACAATTACATTTTAAGTGATATTATCGCCAGAGAAACTTCTCTCAGAACAGCCAACAAGTTGAAATATTAGTGTTAAAAGAATCCCATTAGTAGTTGGTTTGAAATCTTTATTATTGGAGAGATAAAGAATGACAGAAAATTATGAAAAACATAATGGTTTCTAGGTTAATACAATTTCTATAACTGAGTAAAACTTCTCTTAATTGACCATAAAATCAGGTCTCTGGAAGTTGTGGTGAGAGAAAATAGATTTCAAAAGCTTGAATATTTTTAAAAACAGAAAAAGTCTTTGCCATGTTATGATAAAAGCTGGCAAGTTTTAGTAGTGGCAATTCGGGGACTAATAGGAGTCATCAGTTACCCCACAAAAATCTCCATGTGTGAGAACAAATAATTATAGTTCATGAACAACATGTACTTCATTTCCAGATTACAGGTAATTTTATACCCATTTAAATTTGTTTATTTTGCATGTATAATCTCATATTCATGAAGATAATTTAATCATTTGTACCTGATGTGTGGGGAAAATTGTGGTGTCTAATCATGCACCCAGATTTCTATATGTTTTGCCCTGCTGAGGGAAAAATCTGTCATGAGACAAAAAGCTTTTATTTAACTGTCATAAATATTGAAAATCAAAAGAATAGCAATTACCAGTGACTTTTTTAGATGATTAGCTACCCATATTTATTGCAGAAAAATCTAACATTTTATTACATTTGAAAACTTTGCCATGAACTTCTGTTATTGTATCCATAGACACCTGTTCTATTTTATCTCATAAAGGCTAGATTTGTAAAATGATGATATATTTCTTTTACTTTTTATTCCAATACAAAAGCAAAATTAAATGGTCTATTCTTCTTTTTGATATTAGAAGAAATTATTATTAACATATAATTTTTAAAAAGTAATTATAAACACTAATTCTGTTGCAATTCAAATTTTTTAGGATTGCTTTGTATTCATAATAGTTGTTCAAAACATAGTTCCAGAGGAGACATAAATGCTCCCTATTTTAGTATTGACTGAGGGTTGGTTTTCAGAATGGGTTTAGATTTCCTCCAAATGAGCTTAAATTACACAGGAATTCTGGTAGTCCCTTGATTAAACATACATCATTGTAATGATTATCACAAATAACCATGGAGAAGCACAAAGCTGTGAATCCCATACTACTATCTTCTGGCAAGGAGACCTGCACTGTCCATTTGTCTACAACATGATGTTTCAAGATGTAATTACCAGGTTATTAAAGTCTTAATTTCAGAGAGAAGAGTGGAGTTACAGAAATGTATCTGGATTTAGATATATAGCACAAGTAAAATGGACATTTTTTATTGCTAAAAATATTTTACAGGGATATTGCTGGACAAGTAGTAGATTTGAGCTAGGCATATAGTAAGTTGAATTCTTAAACCTCTTCCCCTTCTTTTGGATTTGATATAACATGAGAAAAAATTATTTAATATCCCTGAACCCCTTGGATTGATTAAATGCCGAAGAACCACCTTTCTGACTTGGAGAACAAAGAAAAGAAAAAGGGAAGAAAAGATGGAAAAAATGGAAGGGAGAAAATGAGGGATAAAGGAATGAAGGGAGGAAGATTGAAAGAAGGAAAGAGAGAGAAGGAAGAATGAAAGGAAAACAAAAAAGAGAAAGAAAGAGGGATGAAATTAGAATCATTTAATTACTTCAGGATCACATAAATGACCATATAGGAAACACATATATTACAAATATCTCATGGCACCATTAATCTAAAATTTATTAATGTGAGTAGTAAAACTGTATTAAAGTATGGGAAAACAACTATGTTCTTTAAAAATTACTGTCCCACATCATGTGTGAGGCAGTGGCCTTAGCTAAGGTATTCTAGGGGCTGCATGCCTATAGTGGAAGCTCAAAGAGGATGCCTTTTACTTTTGAATGCTAGTGGCTGGTGGCAGAGTAGCTACTGTTTTACGGTAACAAGTTAAATTTTCAGTAAATGTCTCAAGGACCAGTGACTGCAATGACTTCATTTCTGTACTTACTATGTCTAGTACTTTCACGTTAGGTATGAATTTCCTTTTTTTTTTTCATTT
>VBSM01000272.1:7080621-7091545 GCA_008086735.1 Cheirogaleus medius | reverse complement strand
AAAAAAGAAAGTGAATCATTATCTGACACTGTACATGAAAATCAACTCTAAATAGATTAAAGACTTAAACATAAAACCTGAAAGCACAAAACTCTTAGGAAAAAAAGCATGAAGAAAAAGCTTTGGACATTGACCTTTGTGATGATTGGATATGACAATGATTAGATATGATACTCAAATCAGAGGATATAAAAACAAAATTGAAGAGTGGGATTACATCAAACTAAAACATTTCTGCACATCAAAAAAAGAAAAAAGAAAAAACAGTCTACAGAGTGGGAGAAAATATTTGTGAGACATATATCTAATAAATAATTAATTGCTAAAATATATAAAGAACACCTATAACTCAATACAATACCAAAAAAGTGTATAGCCTGATTGAAATGACCAAAGGAGTTGAATAGACATTTCTCCCAAGAAGGTATACAAATGACCAATAGATATATGAAGAAGTGTTCAAAATCTCTATCACCAGAGAAATGCAAATTGAAACCAAAATGAGGTACTACCTCACACGTATTAGAATGGCTATTATAAAAAAAAAAAGATAACAAGTGTTGACAAGGATGTGGAAAAAGGAAACCCTTGTACACTGTTGGTGGTAATGTAAATTATACAGCCATTATGGAAAACAGCATGGTGGTTCCTCAAAAAATTAAAAATAAAACTACTGTGTGATTGAGCAATCTCACTTTGGGGTATATATCCAAAGGAATTGAAATCAGGATCTCAACGGGATATCTGCACTCCCATGCTTATTGCAGTAATTTTCATTATTTTGCCAAGACATGAAAACAACCAAAATATGTCCCTTGTCAAATGAGTGGATAAAGAAAATGTGAAAAGTAGGAAATCCTGTGATCCTGACAACATGGATAAACCTTGAGCACATTATGATAAGTGAAATAAGCTGGACACAGAAGGACAAACACTGTAGATCTCACTTACAAGAGGAATCTAAAATCATCAAACTCATAGAAGCAGAGTGGAGTGGTGATTGCCACAGGATAGAGGGAGGGGGAAATGGAGAGATATTAATCAAAGGATACAAAGTTTTGGTTGTACAAGATAAATAAATCCTAGAGATCTACCGTACAGCTTTGTGCTTATAGTTAACAATACTATATTGTATACTTAAACATTTGCTAAGAAGGTAATTATTACATTGTCTTATCACAAAAAAACAATAATAAATAATAGGGAGGAAGGAAACTTTTGGAGGTGACGGATAAGTTTATGGCATAGATTTTGGTGATGGTTTCATGAGTATATACCTAACTCCAAACTCATCAACTTGTATATACTAATTATCTACAGCTCTTTGTGTGTGAAAAAAAAGAAAAAAAATAATGAAATAAAATGAATTGTTATTTTCTGAAAAATATATCCAAATAAACTAGTTCAACTACCTAATCCAAATCCTAGCTCATTCTGTAATTAGCCAAATAATGTCAGAAAAGTCATTCTACCTGATTTCATTTTCTTCATTTCCAAGTAATTTATTTAGATTAGTAGAGAATCTCTCAGGATCTATTCAATGCTATAATTCCATAGGTTGAAGGACACATTTTAAGAAGAGAAGTTTTCAGAAAGTTACATATACAGGTTGAGCATCCCTAACCTGAAAATCCAAATTCTGAAATGCTCTGAAATCTGAAATATTTTGAGCCCTGATATGATCCCACATGTGGAAAATTCTACATCTGACCTCATGTGATGGGTGGCAGTCACAGGTTCACAATACACAGTTTATTCAGAGTCCCCAAGGGGGAAAAAAGACCCTCCAAACCCCTTCAGATGTGATATAGTGTTCCCGCACACACCCGAACTCCACCATGCAAGCATGCCCAATAAATGTTTCAATGTACACAATCTTTGTTTCATGCACAAAATTATTAAAAATGCATAAAATTACCTTCAGGCTGTGTGTATAAGCTGCATATGAGACATAAATAAATATTGTGTTTAGACTTGGATCCCATTCCCAAGATATCTCATTATGTATAGGCAAATACTCCAAAATTTGAAAAAAATTTGAAATACAAAACACTTCTGGTACCAAGCATTTTGGATAAGGATACTCAACCTGTATTTTGCTTTTACCATTGATTTACTTTTCCCTGCATTCTTTTGCTATATAATAAAGTTATCAAAAATTAATATATATTCTCTTTTAGCCATTTGGAGAACATGGCCACCACTTTTTCAACACAGTATATATATCCTTATTTATCTTAATTTTTCCAGTACTGGAGGAGTTTTTGGTAAGAGTACCTGGCTCATAAGGACAAAATCATTATATTTATTTTTGTATGTGTCTTCATATTTTAATATTGAATTCACTGTTCCATATCACTTCTGGGACCTGAGCATATGTGTTATCATTTGGTTGAGTGTGAGTGGTTTATATGTGCCATTAAGAAACAACAACACTACTCTTCATTTAGAAAGTTTCTCAGTTTGAATTTTCCTGCTGTTTCACTATAGTTATATTAATGTTATGTATTTTTGGCAGAAATACCATAGAAGTGATGTTATATTGTTTCTAACACATAATATTAAACAGTTCACAGTGTTGAATTATCTTATTAGGAACAGGTGATGTTAAATGAGATTATTTTGTCAGTTTTGTGAAATTCATCCATTATAAAGTTACTGTATTTACTTTTTGAATTATAATTAATTCATTAAAGAGTAATTTGCAATATGTAAGTATCCTCACCAAACTTGTCTCACTAGTTTTAACCATTATTAATTCATAGTTAAATCAGTAATTTCTAGATAGTTGCAAAATGATGATTTTATAATTTTATTACTTGTCCTCATTTATTTGTATATTTGTTTACTTATTTATATTAGTGTGTAATCATAGATTCTTATTTTATTTTATGAATATTCTGTTATTTCTATTATTTGTTTTCATAATATTATCCCAAATTTGTCCAGTGAGAGTCACTTTGATCTGGCTCCAGTGTCTTTTTGACATATCTCCATTGTTTTATTTAGCAATTTATGCCTTATATCACAACAAGATGCTCCAGACTCATCTTGCTCTTTTGCTATAGTTCCAGACTCAGCCTCTTCTCTAAGGATTCCAAGCTTCTGTTAGTAGGGTATAGTATACAGAAACTAATATCTGAGAGCTAGATTTGCACATTGCTATAGGTGTATTTTTTTAGGAACTTTAAAAAAGAAGAGCTACAAAATATAAATATACATATAGCTACATCTTCATCTTCCTATAAATAACTATAATTTTATTTCTACATCTACATAATAAACACTGCATTTAAACTGCTACTTCCATTTCAATTTAATATAGCAGATTTAATTTTTGTCTCTTTTCTTTTCATATTTTTAACTCATTTCTACAACCAACAGAAATGTGGCTTTCCTTATTATCAATATACTTACCCATATGCTCAATCCTAAAACCCACAGATAGTAATTTTAGAATTTTAGAATTAATAATCCATGCTACTGTGAACTAGTCTCATTTTAAACCTATAGTGATTTTTTTTTATTTCAGCATATTATGGGGCTAAAATTTTTAATGTTTCAAATGATGCCCTTGCCCCTTCCCCCCACAAGTCTGAGCTTCAAGTGTGACCATCCCCCAGACGGTGCACATCTCACTCATTATGTATGTATATACTTAATTTGGGTGAAATCCCAAAAATCTGGCATGCAGGACAATTCTTTCCCCACTATACTAAATGTGTAGAAAATCTGTTCATTCATACTTTTTTTTCTTGCTAAGATACTGTCTCTTAAACGGTACCATTTGATTTAGGAAACAGATATACATTTTTGTTACCAGTGTTCAAGTCTGTTTGATTTGTTAGGCAATGACAGTTGCTACATGAGTATCATTAAAAAATATTAGTGACACTTTTTTGGTCATACATACAAAATAACTAAATAGTATTCAAAGCTTACAATTAATCAGCTACAAGCATAGTACATATCCATGGGCAATTACTGTATATTCTGAATGTCAGCATAGCTTATGTGTCTTTCTATATTGTTGCACATAATTTTTTTAAAACCTAATTTAGATTAAAGCTTTATTATGTTGGAAGGCAGAGGGGGAAGGGAGTCTTAGTATTATTCAAACCCTGATAGCTATGGATTTCAATATCTATTAATCTCTAGGCAGGTGCTCTTTCCTTACATACAAATAAAAGCTAATAATTCACTAATGTACAAAACATGACAGTGGGCACAGCCTGGGACTCCATCTATTAAGATATAATATGGCCCTGGCATACCATCTACACAAAATCTAACATAGCCTATGACCTTTTACTGGGAAATGATGTTCTCCACTCTGTCACATCTCAGCTGTCACTTGCTATGACTAGACTAAACAATTTACAATAATAACTACATATTTGCTTCAAAGCATACATTCTTTCCTCAAATCAGCCCCCAACTTCATTTTACCTCACTCAATAAGTTGTTCATTTCTAGTTGCTGTTGAATTGAAATCAAAACAGCCGACAGAATTGCCTAGCCAATGTGTCAAACCCTATCTCATCATACTAGGGCCATACAACAAGGCCATAGCAGCTTTACTGAGAGGACAAAACTCCTACATTTGGAAGAGTGTTATTTAAGAAGTTTTTGGACAAATGTCTCCACTTAATTCAGCTAGACAAAGATTATTATGAATGATGATTTAGACAGACTTAGGCTGTAGTTTAGGTAGGATTTGGAGAATGAGGAGGCCCCAAAGCAGCAGTGTAGGTGAAGGTACTATTTGTGAGTAGAGCAGAGAAGAAAAAACACACCTGGACTTTGACATTTGTATTTCTTTCAGGCAGTTGAAACTCGATATGCCCTAAACTGCATACATTCTCCCTCCTCCCAAGGCTGTTTCTCCTTCAGTTCCCTACATCTTGAATCCAACATCTACCTGTAGTCTATATCAGTAGACTAGGGGTCATCTTAGTCAAAATAATTTCACTCATTATATCTCCCCATCTCCCATATTCTATCAGCCAGACATTCAGGCCAATAATATTGTCTGAAAGAATCTTCACATATTTTTTTCCTGGCTTGGTTCTACATATACGTTCATATTTTCATTTCTAGCTTAGTCGCTAACCATAACTCTTTGTGCTCTGTCTATGCAGAACTATTTAGAGCTCCCAGATGTGTCATGCATTCTCTCCATTTTGGACCTTTGTTTTGCATTCAGGACTCAACTCCTACATTATCTCCTGTGAGAGGCATGCCCATCCTCTGTGCTTGTCCACCTCTGATTCATCACAGATCTCTGCACATTCTATGGCAGCTGTTGGATTACTTCCAGGGCTTCCCAACTGTCTTGTGAACATTTGCAGGTCTTGTTTGCCATAGCAGCCCTTGCTACATGGCACATGACAGGCATTAACTAAAGGTTTATCAAAAAAATGTAATCCATGTTTGGAAGAGAATAAATAGTTCAAGTTGTTTGGAGTCTAGGATTTGTGTTAGGCAAGACATACATGTGAAAGGACTGAGTAGAGTCTTAGTATTTTATGTTGCAGACAATAAGTATCATTAAAGATGCTTATGGAGGAAAACTTACTTAATAAAAGCAGTGCTTTAGGAGGACAAACCATGGTAAAGGGAATGTCTGGACCAAAGGGGACTAGTGTTGGAAGATTGGCCAGAATGTCTGGTCAATAATTTAAGAGTGAGATAATTGAGGCCTGAGATGTGGTGGTAGTGGTGGTAGAAATAGAAAGGTTGGGTAGATTTAAACAAAGAAAGATTCTTTAGTATTTCATTTGCAAGACAAATAATCAACTGGAAAAGGTTTTGTTTGTATATGCTAGCTAAAAATCTTTCATAAAACATAAAGGCAGTCATACAAATTAATTAGAAAAATACCTTATAGAAATAGATAAAAGAGATAAATCAGAACTCATGGAAGAAGAAGAAAACATAGGAAAAAATTCAAGCTGATTAGGAATTCAAATTAGAACTTTGATGAGATAGCATTTACTTTTACCCCCAACATAACAAATATTTTTAAATATAACTCTCAATTATATTAGGGATATGGTGTCAAAAAATTATACTTTCAAAATTTAAATCATAAAAAATTAATAGTTCTTTAATCATACTAAATCATGGTCAAGTAACAAAGCAGAACAGGAGTTAAACTCATCTCAATTGCTCAGTGACACCTTGCATCTATATACATGCCTCTGAAAGTCAGAAAGTGGGTGACAGCACCACACGTTTGGAAGTTAGCTAATCAACAAAAGCCTCACTCTAATAACCATGGTCCCAGGGATGAAAGTCATATAATCCTGAAACCTACCCGTTTATGAAAATCTGAGAGTTCCTTAACTCCAAAATTCTCAAAGTCCTATGTAAGATTAGCTCTTGCTTTGCTCAGAGAGGCTATGTCTTCTAAGTACATCTCTCCCATGCATAAGAAAACAATAAAGTCAGCTTTTTTTTTCTTTAGATAATAAGTAGTCTCTTCCTTTAATAGGTGAAAAATCTCTTCTTTAGGATGATACATTGTCAGTTTCTCTGTTAAAAAGATATAATAAAATTCATTAAGAAATTTTGAAAGTTTAAATTCATTATCCCAATAGTTTTATTCCAGGAAAATATCCTACGAAACAACCAAAAATAAAGTCATGATAACAGATACATTCACTGCCGGATTATTTACATTAGCAAAAATTTTGAAATGAATTCAAGGACCAATAATAGAAAAATGGCTGCATAAATTATAGAATATTACTTGAATGAGATGTTATGTAGACATTAAGTGTTTCCAAATACTTTTGAATTACATTAGACCATGCTCATGATACAAATAATAAGTAACAGAAGAGGAATAAAATATTCTCTGTGAAATATGATTCTATAGGTGGGCACATGAGTAACTGTAGAGTATTACAAACACATATATCCCATGAGTTGCATGATCGTCTTTCCTTGGTGGGATTGATTATATATGAACATTTATCTTAACAATTCAACATATTTTCCAAATATTTTATATAATAAGTATATACTTAATATTAGAAAAAGATTTCTTTAAAAAGACTACAAATTGTGAAATATTGAGCAGAAAGATAATCCCAAAATGATTAAATTGTGATGTTTGTAACAAGTAGCACAGTTAAAAGCGGAACTGGTTTTGGGTGGAGGATGAAGAGCAAATATACATTCTCTTTCTTATTTTTTAGATGGCATAGTATTCAATATTAAACTGTTATTTGCTAATTAGTATTTCTTTTCGAGAACTTTACAATGAGCTATACAGTCATCTTTCAGCCAAAATGGCTAATGGCAAAAGGAATGGGGCCAGATAACAGGTTCTAAATACGACCCCAACCATTTTCTCTAGACCAAATATGATGGGAATTAATAAAGAGGTAAGTAATTCTTCCAGGTGAAATTTCAGAGGAAGATCTCTGGCTGAAATATAATTTGTGTTTTTGTTTCTCTGACCCATATCTTTGCCTTCGGTTTAAGCTTTTAGAATGTGGATGTTTATGGTTTTATTCTGACCCTTTTACAGTTGTTCTGTTATTTCTGCAGCCATTTACTTAAAACTTTCCCTTAGGATAAGATAAATTTGCCCAATATTTTCTCCTTTAAGCTTAAGATAGCTTCAAGTGGAGTTTCCATCTGCACTGAGTTCTGAGAACCCTGAAGGAGGGAAGTGCTGGTAGTTCTCTTTTGTTCTTCGGTAAACATCTTCATGCTTGCCTTGCTTTTGGTGAGTACGGTCTTTCTTCAGCCAAAAGCACACCAAGAACCAAGAACAGACCAGATTATGGACTCAAACATGAAAAAAATACTGAAAGATCTTTGGCTAAAATCAACAGAAACTTTTGCCTTATATAATTCTTGCTTCTTTGACTTCTCTACATCATTTGACACTGTTAACATATTTTCTTCTTCTGGTGTGCTGCCTCAGTTTTCTTACTACAATTATTGACCATACTGCTCATTTTTTTCATGGGCCCATTTTTCTCTGCCTCTGTCTTAAATAATGATGTTCCCTGGAGTTCTTTCCTAGGTCACTTTTTCTTATAATTGTGTTTAGTTCAATCCCCTCTCACAGGGGATTCAAAAACCATCTATAGATGCCTCTCAAATATATATCTCAACTTTATTTTATAAAATAAAGTTTTATAAATATATAAGCCCAGAGTTTGTGACTCATATACCCACATGCCTACTAAGCATCCCTACTTAACCCTCTAGCTCAAAGGTTCAGAGCCAAACTCAGCATTTCCATTTATGAGCGACTTTCTTCATGTTTCTACATCTCAGCCAATGTCATATCCTTCTTCACAAGTACAGCCAGTACACTGGGTGTAATCCGTGACTCATCCTTCTGCTTTTCTACTCCCTATCTAATCAATGATTAATAACTTCTAATTGCTCCTGAGAAACATCCTTTCAATTTGTTCATCTTCTTGATCTCAACTGCTATTATTTTAGTGAAAGCTACCATCATTTCTTAACTACAGGGTGTCCCAAAAGTCTCCATACAAAGGAAAAAAATTGTAAAATTTTGTGATGAATATTTTGTAAATAAAGGTACATTTAGCTACAATTTCCCGTTTTCCCTATGTATGGCAACTTTCGGGACACCCTCTAGATAAGAGCATCCACTTTTGCTTGGTATTTCTGCCTCCACCTTTGTCCCCTTCATCCTTCTTCCCATTCTGCCATCAGAGTGTCTCTTTTTAATTGAAAACTTTCTCCTGCCACCTCCTCCTCTCTCACTAAATACCCTTCAGTAGCTCCTCATTGATATAAGTAAATGTCCACACTCCTTACTACGTGCAGTCTTGTCTGACCTAGTCCCTGCCTACTGCTCCAGTCTCATCTCCCACTATTTGAGTTTCCATTTATCCTCTAAGCATACAGCACACCTTTTAAAATTCCCCAGGCATAATTTGCCTCCAAACCTACTCATACACCACTGCCTCATTCTAGAGCAGTCTTGACACTGCCAGTCCTCTTTGTGTAACTGTATTAATTTGCTAGGGCTGCCATAGCAAAATGCTACAGACTGGGTGGCTCAAAGAGCCCACTGTTCTGGAGGCTAGAAGTCATCGGTCAAGGTGCAAGCAAGTTTGCTTTCCTCTAATGGCTCTGTTTACTTTCCTCTGGCCATGCCTCTTTACCTGGTAATTCCTCTGTATACCTTTACCCCAGCCATCTCTCAGTGTGTCCAAATTTTCTCTTCTTATAAAGACACTAGTCAGATTAAATTAAGTGCCATACTAACAACCTTATTTTACTTTAATTACCTCCTTAAAGGACCTATCTCCAAATAGAGTTATATTCTGAGGTACCATGTATTAGGGTTTCAACATATGAATTTTATGAGGACAGTTTCCACCCATAACACTGGCTAATGCCTGTGCAAACGTTAGATTTTTCCTTTGATGTTAAGTCTTTCTAGAATGTTTCCATTAATCTTCCAAATATGATTTATATGCCTTTTTCTGGGCACCCTCATAACACCTTGGAATATCTCCTTCTAAGCACATGTTATGATATTAATTTTTAAAGGATAACTACTACTCCTATCAAAACATGTCCTATTATAATAGTTTTGTACATTTTTTAAAAAGGGTCAAAATATTCTACTTTTAGAATAGTTATGTTCGATAAACCTGCATTTGCTTGATATCTTCATCTTACCTCCTAGTATCACAAACTGTTTATTTTAGAAATAAAAACACAGGGGGTGAGGGGGAGGGGACAGTTTATTGTAAAATATGAAGCAGCAATGATTCAAGCAAGTGAGTTTCTGCTTTATATTTCCAGCCAGAGCACAAAATGACTGGATACCCTCATCAACGTCAAGCTTAAAAAAAAAGAAAAAAAATAAAACAAAAAAAGACAATGCCACAACTGCCTCTCCTACTATATTTTAAACAGTATAAAAGCAACATCCATTAATTTTTGGTCAATATAGTATTCACAGAACTTAGTACAGTGAGTAGCATATAAAAATCATTGAATTAATTCATGAGTAAATATGTACATGTATTCAACACCCTTTGTTTGCTTTCCTTGACACTTTTTCCAGCCTTATCGTTTGTCAGAGATCCATGGAAACTGCAAGGGGAACCTAACATACAGTTCTCTGAATTGATTCCATCTTGTACTAATACTCTTCCGTTGCTTATTCCTGCCTGAAATTTCCTCTCAGAATTTTTCTTAACCTTTGTAACATTTGCTAATCCTTCAGGGCTGAACTCTTCTGGGAATCTTGAGTATCTACAGTAAGTACTGATGCATCCTCTTCTGGGCTCATAGCTCTCTGTGCTTATTTCTGTTATAGCATTAATCACCTCTGCTAGATTGTTTACTCCTTAAGAAAAGTGATTTCTTATTGCGTATTTGATTTCATAAGCTTAGCAGAGTAGTTGGCAAATAGGACGGGCTTACTACCCATTTTCTGAACAAATATGACAGAAAAAGTAGAGACACTTATGATGATCTGTTGAACCTGGTGAGAAGAAACATTTTGGTTACTTTTGTAGAAGATCAAGTATTATGGAGGAGCAAGTCTGGTGTGCTGCAGAGGGAGCAAGGAGTTCATTGTGGATGAAGTAGAGCGAGGGGAAGACTGGTAAGGGATGAAGTCTGAGAGGCAATGGGGGATCAGATAATGCATAGCAGTTTAGGCAACTGACAAAGCTTTGGCTTTAATTCTGAGTAAAGTGGGAAGAATGCAGGGGATTTTGATAGTAGGTTGGTAATAAGTTATGAGGGGAGGATGAAAGTGGGGAGAAGAAAGATGGGACAAAGAGAGAGAAGAGACCAGTTAAAAGACCCTGAAGATAATCCAGGTGAGAAGTGATGTATTAGGGAGAAGCATGTTAGGGATGGTAAGAAGTGGTTGGAATCTATACATATCTTTTTTTTTTTT
>VBSM01000272.1:7048118-7072604 GCA_008086735.1 Cheirogaleus medius | reverse complement strand
AAAAAATAAAGTGTTGTTAATGTCAAAAAAAAGAATGAAAAAACTAATATCATATGTACTTATTATTAAATTGGAACTAACTGATGAGCGCACATGCGTAAAGTGGAAAGTAAAGCTCAGTGGATATCAAACAGTGGGAAGGGGAAGCAGGAGATGGGCAAAAACCTACCTAACAGCTGCAACGTACCCTATCTGGGTGATGGGCACACTTATAACTCTGATTCAAGCATAACAAAAGCCATCAGTTTAACCAAAGCATTTGTACCCCCATAATATTTTAAAATAACAATGAAGTATCTACCTTATACTATTTTTGTATGAATGAAGTACAACTTATTAATCAACAGCAATAATTCATGTGGCAAATAATAACTAGTGTCTGTAGGCCTCATGAGAGGCTGTGGAGAGGGGAAAATTGTATAAAATAAAATGTGTGCAGTAGGCTTCATTGATTAGGGTAGTGAGTTCCAATAAGAGAAAAAAAGTAAGAACTAAGTTGAGAAGAACTTACGTTCGGTAAGAGATAGTACTGAGAAGACTATGGAAGAAATATACATGGTCAATATGCATGGGAGCAATATGCATGGTCAATATACATTGGAAATATTCTTTTAGCAGTGTGTATCAGTGCAGAATTGTCTCATGCTGAGAGACTTGAAGATATCTTACCAATTTTCGGTTGAGGCCAGTGACAGGGCAAGTGAATATGTTGACTGATATGTTTACATGGTGATTTGTGTTTGTGTGGCATAAGCCTTCACCTTCATCCGTAACCAATGCATATCGAAAGACCAAGTAGCCAACCAGTAAATCAAAAATAAATCAGGGGCAGGGTAACTAATAAATGTAAAAAAATGAATATTTGGATCATTTGTATCTTGTGAGTAGTTCATTTATTCTGTACATACTAAATTTTTGAATGGAAACTTATTTTTAGTATTTAGAAATATGGTAATGTTATATCTGTTTTAAAGTATAAAATTGTATATATTTCTCTTCCCACATCCTCCAACAATGCAACATTTAATTTACATTAATATAATTAATTAGGTGCTTCCAATGGTTTGTTCTTTTGCAATCTACATATGCTCTTAGAAAAATCACAAAGGCCATCCTAGTACCCTTTGGTCACATTAGTTGAGGCTCTCCCCTTCTTTCCTCTTCTCCTTTCCCAGTATGTCTCTCATTTTTCCTTTCTTTGATTGCTGGAGAAGTCATTTTCTGCATTCTATCCTCTTCTGGGTATGGAAACGTAAATGCTGAATTACTCCAACTTAGGTAACCCTTAGGATAATTTTTTAAGCAGCAGGAAACAGGGCTATCTGGCTGCGCAGATAATGATATCAGCTGCTTCCTTCCAAAACAACAGGTGCTTTGGCATAAAAATGTATATCATCATACTGAGATGATGACATCAGTTCATACTTCAGCTTAATTATAAACTACCTCCATTAATCCTCAAATAATTAAACATTTTGTGTGTGCTGCAAGGTGAAATGTAAAGTTAAAGGTGCCTGGCTATTTATTATTGGGCTTTTAAAATGTCTTTTCTCTACAGTGCATTTCTTTGTACGCAAACAAAATAAAATTTTCAAAAATCTTTAAAGTATATTTTGAAAATTATACTTTTCTTCTACCAGAGAAAACTAAAGGACAAAATAAATAATGAAATGTAATATTTGTATATGTTTGAATGAGTGTAAAACCACAATATGGAGTGTAAATAGCTATGCAGGCTATATATGATGGAGAATTAATGGCAAAATCTTTTAAATTAAAAAGATATTAATTATTCAAACCACCCTCTTTACTATTTTATTTTTATTTTTCTCAATAATAAATGCCAAGTATACACATTTACCTTTCAATAAAAACAAATATTCAACCTAATAAGTATCATCAAAAAACCTGAAAGGTATCATAAAAATTAGGTAAACCAGATGCTTTTCTTAAAAATTAAACAATTTTCATGAAAGAATATTTGACTTATTGCCTATAATTTTAATATAGTTAGAAATTTCCATGAAATATTTTTGTTATATTGTTAATTTTATCAAACCCAAAATGGAATTGCAAAGCATAAAACCTTTCGTGATTTAGTATAGAAATGTAAAAAATAAAAGATTGCTTTATCCTTTCTTTAAGATACAGAGCTGACTCCATAATGAATTTTCATCTTAAAGAACAAAAATGATATACAGCTGATTTTCTTTAAAGTAGTTGTTATCGTCATGAGCCAGATGTGTTTCTAAGAAAATTGTTTACAAGGAATATATCCAAGGATATAGCCACTTAAGAATCAATAAATTATGCATTTGTCATTTGTTACTAGGTAAGGCTTAAGCTGACATCTTTGACATGAATACTAGTGTCCCAGCACATAGTAATTTCATTAACAATTTAGCAGAGGTGATTTTCTGGGGGAATGAGAGAACAGTGGTTAATAAAATTGTTTTTTTTTTTATCATAATAAGTAGGTATTTCCACAGATTTTAATAATTCGCTATACATCCATTAAAAAGTCTACCTCCCCTAGGTTATATTACAATTGATGTACGGTAAATTCTGTGGAGTTTCCAGGGGTGCATCGTTACCTGTTTATCATGGGATGGCATAACAGCTGTACAAAGTTGTTCCTCTGCAGATTACTTTTTTCATTTTTTAAAATATAACCAGTTAACAAGACTTTCTCTCTTGGTAGGCATATAATGATAAATTCATACAAGAAGAGTTTTATTCTTTACAAGTAAAACTCAGACTGGAAATTTTCAGTGGATTTAGCTGGAACATTTGGGTGACCATATGGAGCTCTCCGTGGCGCCACGGGACCACGCAGCTATGAAATCTGATCACTAACTCCCCAGTGACAGCTGGGCCTTTACATCATCAGAAAATTTTCAGACTTCTAATTTGTCATAACTACCTCCTGTGGAAAGGAAATATGTTATGTAGCCAGATACAAAAATTCTTAGTACCCAGCACTATAAACAGTTAATTCCTTAACTGCATTTTGCAATTCACTGATGCAACTCCTACACCAAAAACATATGGGGTCTTGTTAAGTTAGGGTTAGGCAATTGCTCCACCCATTCAAAAAGCCATTTTCACTGCAATGTATCCAGAAAAAGATTCTGTCACAGAGCTAAGCATTTTAAATACATTTAACTTTCAGTTGCTCTCAAAAAGTCAGTGATGCCACTGAGAGGTTTAATCTGAATTCCAATGGCCCTTATTGGTCTATTTAAGTGTAAAGACTCTTTATTTGAGTAGCTGAATATCATGCTATGGCTCCCAATCCCTATTTCTTTCTACATAGTGAGTCTGAAACTGTTCTACTGCTGTGATTATTTCCATTTATCAGCCATTCACAGGCTTATTAAGTATCCCTCTAGCTACCCAAAGAGATAGATCTGTTTTCTATTTATTCAGGTTTCTACTTGGGAATTTTCTCACAACAATTCCCATCATAGAAAGAGTTCTTAAGATGTAATTTGCATTTTTCTCAACCCAACTGTCATTGAAAACAGAAATTTAAGAAGTGACTGAAGCTTCTACTGACCAAACCTTTTTGTTTGGTAGCTTTTTAATGTCTCAACCTATTATTCATTTTTTTAAAAAATCACTTATATTTGGCTTTTTAAATAAATGACCTACCACGATCTCTTTTTTTCTTCCCCACCACAAACTTTAATTCCACAAAAGAAAGACTTTATGATTGTCTTACCTTAATCCTTCTGTTTATCCACATCTTCACATTAGTTGTGCAGAGATTAGGACTGTACTTTAAATGTATCATCAGGTGTTTCATATCTACTGTAACCTAAAATTTCAAAATATAACCATTATAATTTCCTAGATCTGTTCATGTAATAATAGTATTATTAGTTAACATCTGCTCAGCACTTACTATTATGCCTAGCACTATTCTAAATATTTTAAATGAAAAAAACTCATTTATACTCTTTGATATCAATTTGAGATAAACACAGTTTGCATCATTCGCATTTTAGAAATGAGAAAACCATTGTACCATTGACTAAGGTCACGTGGCTTATAAAGAACAGATTCGGTATTTGAAGCCAATGTGTCTGGTTTGAGAGCTAATACAGTTAAACACTATACAATGTTACCTGTCAAAACAAGAAACTTTAGAATTAATTTGAAAAATGAAATAAATAAAAAACAAACAAATATGAATTATATTAGTTCTGCCACCTTGAACTGGCTCATGACACTGACAATGGTACCTGCTCTGGGCCTGTTACCTCATTTTTTTTAATGACAAGATGAGACTAGTTCTTTTATTCACAACAATAAAATTCTAAGATTACTGGTTACCTCTACTGTTCACAGTTGTTTATGCAGGTACTGGTTATTTTACAGACACCATTTACCTTGATATCATCTTTTCTCATTTCCGTATTGCTGGTACTATAACTTTATACACAATTTTTAATCCATTGGTGATTCTGCTTTTTATGACTTATTTTTTAGTACCTTATTCTTCAGTTCTTATTCTCCATGCTCTATATCAACATAAATTTCCATAGGAAAATCTTGTTTTTGATTCCATGTGTCTATTGTTCTCATATCTCAAACTACTCCTGATTTATCAATGTCAATTTCTTCTTTGACCTCAAACATTTTGTTCTTTATATTAATCTTTGCACCCTATGCCATATGTTAGTCATTCTCTACTTCCTTGTTTCAAAGGCACATGAAATTCTATCCATGAAGCACTAAATCAGGGTTGAACGGAGTCACTCAAGGCACCTCAGTTTACTTTCCTTTAAATTCTACTCTGATTATCCCATATAATGTCTCCATTTACACACAATACCAAACTTTGCAGCTTTACTCAATTCTTCCAGAAGGTCCACTTTCAATTGATTTTTGACTTTAATCACATCTACAAAATACCTTCACAGCAATGCCTATATCTTAATATTTGACTGAATAACTAGTGATTGTAGGCTATCAAAGTGGACCCATCAAAAAGACCATCACAGTCCACCCCTTTTCAACTTGGTTCCCATCTGCTTCAAACATATCTCCTTAAACTTTATTTAATCTTCAAATATAGAAAACAACATAGTCATATTTCTGCCTTACGTGATAAAACTATCCTGGGTACAGCCCAAAATAAAGTAACACTTGCTCTAGAAGAAGATGCAGAATCCTGGAGTAATATTCACTCTTTCCTTTGATATCTTGCAACTTAAACACTGTGAGAGAAAGTTAACTATTGCCAATACATTTTACATTAGATAATAAATGGACAAGCGAGGGAAGAAAACAAAAATATATGAGTAATACATATGCAAATATTTGTAACAAAATAAGGAAGATATAATATGATCTTTGTGCATGTAATAATGTGGTCACAGCAGGTAATTATGACTGCATTGTTCCATTACCTATTCTGTATTCCCATTGCCATCAGCAAGACCTCAGTGGGTTCTGGTTCTTTGCTTGGTGGGATGACCTGAACCTTCATTCCTGAAGGGTTTGGGCCATTAGCAGTCCTGCCTAAATTGGGTTGCTGTAGTTTTCTATTGAATTTAATCACAGGACATGGTTGAAGTAAGAGAAGCCCTGAGATATCTCCTGTATTTCAGATATACCCTTCCCTGAACTTGAACGTGTAGTAGCAACACAATTTCCCCTGTATCCTAGTCAGTACAGTAACCCACTTTTTTGTATATTGATTCAGAAACATGAGAATTCCAAAGTGACACTCTGACAATCTCAATTTGTAGATCAATGAAGTCATTATTGTATCTCCTGGTAGAAATATTTCTTCATTTAGAACTAAAACCTCTAGACCAGCAGAGCATAAAGTTGTAGAGATAGGAAGCAAAAATATTTGCCAGTGGATCGCTATACGTAATAGTGAGTAATGTCAACTCCCATTTACATCTTCTGATTCATGTACCTGTGAATCTCAGAACTATTGTTTGAATGTGTTCCCTAAAAATCATGCATTGAAAATTCAATCCTCAATGCAATAGTGTTGGGAAGTGGGGCCTAATGAGAGGTGATTAGGCTATGAGAGTGGAGTGAATGAATTAATGCTCTTTGCTTTTTTGCCACAGGATGAGGTAGCAAAAAGGTCCTCACCAGATGCCAGCCCCTCAATCTTGGACTTCTCAGTCTCCAGAACTGTGAGTCAATACATGTCTACTCATTATAAATTATCCAGGCTATCATATTCTGTTATAGCAGCACAAAATTGATGAAGACTCTTGACTATGGAAGAAAGGACATCACATATCATCATATATGGATGATAATTTGGAGCATATACAGCAGCCTGGAACTTGTCCTAGCCTCAGCGTTTTGCCACCTAGCTAGCCCTATAATTGAGCCTTCAAAAAGCCATTCCACTATTTATCAAGTCAGCTGCTTCAATATGATGGGGAAAATGGTAAGACTAGTGAGTTTCATGAGCCTGGGCCCATTGTACTTTATTTGATGTGAAGTGATTTCTTTGACCAAAAGCAATGATGTGTAACTAACATGATAGTGGATAAGGCATTCCATAAGTCCATGGATGGTAGTTTTGGCAGAAGTATTGTGGCAGAGAAGACAAACTCACATCCAGAATAAGTGTCTATTCTAGTAAGAACAAAGTGCTGCCTCTTCCATAAATGAAGTGGTTTAATATAATCAACCTATCATTAGATAGCTGGTTGATCACACCAAGAAATAGCACCATGTGAGGGGCTCCGTGTTCTCTAATGCTAGCTCGCTGGGCACTTAAATGTGACTATAATGATGTCATCCTTGGTAAGTGCAAGTCTATGTTGCTGAGCCCATGCATAATCTCTATCTTTGCAATCATGGCCACTTTGTCCATGAGCCCATTGTGAAAGAAGAGAAATGAGCAGGGAAAGAGGCTTGTTGGTATCCATAGAACAAGTCACCTTATCCAGTTGATTATTAAAAGTATCCTCTGTTGAGGTCATCCTTTGGTGAGTATTCACATGGGACATAAATATCTTCACATTCTACGCCCATTAACAGATATCTAATTACATACCTCTTTCCAAGACCTCCTTGTTATCAAATTTCAAATTGTGTTTCTTCCCGAGCACTTGATCCAGCCAAGCCATTGCTCATAGGTCATGAATCAGTATGTACTCTTACTACTCTTAAACAACATTTTATTTCTTACAGTTCTGCAGGTCAAAAGTCTGACACTGGTCTCATCAGGCTAAAGTAAAGATTTCAAAGAAGGACTACATTGATTTTTGTAGTCTCTGGGTAGGATCTGTTTTCCTGTCTTCTCCATCTTCCAGGGCTTGCCCACATTTCCTAACTTATAGATCCCTTCCTCCATTTATGCAGCTAGCAAAGGTGAATTGGGTCCTTTTTGACCCAGTGGCATCATTCTGACCTCTTCCATAGTCACATCTCCCTCTGACACTCTTTTCCCTCTTCTGGCACATTTAAGGACACAGTGAATACATTGGACTAACCCAGATAACCCAAGATATCCTTATCTCAAGGTCCTTAACTTAATTACACCTGTCAATTTCCTTTAGTCATGCAAAATAACATATTTGCAGTGTCCAGAGACTAAGATATCTGTGGAGAGTCATTATTTTGCCTATCACTATTTATCCTTTACACCCCAAAGATTCAAGTTAATCCCACATGTGAAATACATTCATCCCCTTCTAAGGTCCATAAAATCCCAACCTATTATGGCATCAACTCAAAGCCCAAAATCTCATCTAAATCACATCAGCACAGAAATCCCAAACTTCATCATCATTGAAATCATCTTAATTAGATGTGGGTATAATGGATCTGAATACAGAATTCCTCTCCATTTGTATACCTGTGAAACTAGACAAGTTATTTGCTATCAAAATACAATAGCAGAGGCTGGGCATGGTGGCTCACACCTGTAATCCTAGCACTTCGGGAGGGCAAGGTGGGAGGATTGCTTGAGGCCAGGAATTCAAGACTAGTCTGGGCTACATAGCAACCCCATCTCTACAAAAAATAGAAAAATGAGCTGTTGTGGTTGTGCACACCTGTAGTCCCAGCTGCGAGCGGGCTGAGAGGATTGCTTAAGCCCAGGAGTTTGAAGTTGCAGTGAGTGATGATGACGCCATTGCACTCTAGCCCAGGCAACACAGAGAGGGGTTGTCTTAAAAGGAAAAAAATAAATACAATAGTGTGACCGGCATAGGATAATAGCTATAGCCATTCCTTCTCAAAAATGGAGAAAATATTAAGATAAGGGGAAAAAAAGAACGATGATCCCAAGCAATTTTGAAATCTAGCCAGGCAAACAACATTTGGTTTCATAATGGAAATAATTGTCTGTGGTTTTTAGTTCTAACCTCTGAACCCTAGGCTCTGCAGTCTGAGTTTAAGGCTTCACTCTTTTGCCTTGAAGATCTACCCTGTGAATCATCATTCCTTTTTTGTGAATGATACCTCATGTTTGCTACTGTTTTTATCAGTCTATTTCCTTCCTGCATAATTTCAGAGATCAGAAAGACTTCTTTGATTTCCTTCTCTCTCTCTTCCTCTCAGTCCAAGTTAGTAGTATTTTTTCTGATATACAAATTCTCAAGAACCTTGCAGGTTTCCTAGTATGTCATGAGGATTCACTCCCATAGACAATAATCATCTCCACAGAGCTTTCCTGGGTAATCCTATCTCTATTTCTGGCTTCTGCCTACTTGATTGAAGGTATTTATGAGTCACACATATAATCCTTTCAAAGAGCCTTTATGTGACTAAATACTTTGAACTTTCTATCTTCCTGTGGTATTAGCTAAAAGTTCTTTAGCCACACTTCTGATTTTTTTCTCTAGAACTTGCTTTTATAATAGTGAATGTGTTAATTTTTAGGTTTTTTAAAATTTGAATAGGTCAAGCATTTTCCAAATCAATCAATTCCTGGTTTCTCTGTGTTTGACAGTTCTTTCCCCAATTTACCTCTTTCCTTTTATATTTTACCATAAGCAACAAGAAGAAACCAGGTCACAACTTTAACACTTTGCTTGGAATTATTCTCAGCTACATGTTTCATTTCATCATTCCAAGGTCTTCTTTCCACATAATTTCAGGACACAATTTTACTAAAATTCTTCTTACTATATAAGAAAATATATATATTCTTGTTTCCAGTAGCATGTTTCTCATTTTCACTTGAGCCCTCACCTGGGGCACCTATAATATCTACATATTTATTGAGAGTCATTCACAACAATTTAGGTATTCTCTAAGGTGATTTGGGTTTTCTCTTCCATGCTCCTTGTTTCCTTCTCAATAATTAATAGTAGAGTTATTGACACCCATATTTCTAGTAATATGTTCAAAGTAATGTAGTTGTTTTTTTAGAAAATTATGTTTCTCAAAATGCTTCTAGCCTCTTCTCTTTGCCCAATTTCAAAGCCACTTTCACATGTTTAGATATTTATTTTACCAATACTCTACTTCCAGTTATCAAAATCTGTGCCAATCAGGGTCTAATTAGAGATGTAGAACCAGTATAAGACATGCATAGAGAGATTTATTATAAGGAATTGGCTTATGTGATTTGGGGGGCTGAATAGGCAAGTCTGAAATGTATAGGGTAGGCCATCAGGAAGGATAGACTAGAATTCTTTAAGGTGGACTGAAACTGCTGTTCACAGGTGGAATTTCTTCTTCAGTGAAGCTTTGGTGCTGATTTTATGACCTTTTAACTAGTTGAATCAGGCCCATACATATCATCTAAGATAATCTTAAATTTTAACTGACTATAGTCTTTAATCATATTTATAAAATACTTTCACAGTGATATATAGATTAATGTTTTTTGAATAATTAGTAGCCTAGCCAAGTGAACACAGCCAAAAGTTAAGTGTCAATATGACCGTCCTTGTTTTAATCTTTTTTTCCAATACTTACTAACTAAAGCACCAAGAAGCTTAAAAAAACTTTGAGCCACAAGTTTCAAATATTGAAAAAGGAAGAGCAACATCTATCTGCAGGATTAACACTTCAAATAGTTGAGTATGGTAACAGGGATATAGCAGATGTTTAATAAAGGTTGATTCTCTGAAATCTTTGCTTCTCAAAAGTAGAAAATTGATTCTGTGAAGTTTTTTTTGTGAGCACTGCCAGAACAAATTGAAGATATTTATGAACTTGTTAATATTTAGGAACTAGTTTATAATATTGGAATTCTTTGCTCACACCTCTGTATTTTTCTCCTCAGATCCTTACGAAAAGTTACAAAGTTCCTAAGCTATTTCTCATCTTTACCCCTCCATGTTTCTAGTTTGCTCTCAGTAGGTATGCATCCACGTCATTAAGGACTACGTCTCTTTACTTCCTTTGGATTGTCACTATTAAAGTATCATATTCACAGCAATAATAGTCTAGTACAATATTTCTCATGACGGTACTGATAATGATGGTAAAGATGGGGATGACTATTTGCCATAGGTTGAGGAATATGACTGAACACAATATATTTGCCAGGTGCTGGGGATACAAATCAACAGGCCATGCGCTCACAAGCAGATCAGTGTCTAATGGGGAGAGAAATGTTAAACAACTAAATTAATATGTAAGGAGTGAAAATAGTAGCTAAAGCTAACATCTCTTGAGATATATGTTCCCAGCACAATTTTAAGCACTTTATATTAACCCAATTAAAGACAGTTGAGGTATTATGCTTAAAGAAAAATGAAATAGTCAGATTACATGAAAAGTTAACAGAGCAAGAAACTCTACCAATCTATTTCAGAATAATTATTTTTAACCTCTAGTTTTAAAATTCTGTTAAAAGTAGGTTATGGTTCAAACAGAAACACCTTTATTGTTATATGTTTCTAATAACTGAACAAAGTATACAGAATTGAACCTGTTCAACCTTATCAATGAACCCTAAAGGGGGGAAGGAAAGGACAGAAAAAATTAGAAAGGAAAAGATACCTATAGAAAACTGTACATTGGCAATGTAACTGAAGTTCAACCTTAGCCATTTTGTTGAGCACAGCAACTGAGTGCAGAGTTTGGCTGCCACGTTGGAGCTTGGTATGATATGGGATAAATCAAGCAAACCCTATGTACAGCGATTAAAATGAGATCCATTTACGGTATATGTTTCCTGGCTTCTGCCACTGCCAGGATAATTGCCACTGCCAAGGCTGTGTGTTCAATGAACTCAATCAGCCAATCCAAAAAGTCACATGATGCTGCTGCATGGTGCCAAGCAAAGGGGAGAGTTGCTGGGGAGCCTGGGAGGGGGGTAAGCTCATACAAATGAGCCTTTTGGCAGGATATTATCCCCTTTGGAGGGACCCCTACCTCTCAGAGAACATACTGCATTTTGCTAGGAACAAGTCCCGACTGTGTTCCTTTAGAGAAATCCCAGTAAGCTTTACCATCACTGATAATATAGCTCTCATGGTGGCAAAACCTCTGCTGATGAGTGCCTGCTACCTTGAAGATAAGTTTGCAAGATGATCGCTGTCTCAAAACATCTTTTGCTGCTATTTCTCTCTTCATATAAAAACTTCGCAAATTCTCTAGGGTTTTGCCTATAGATAATGTTCTCTTAATTTTTCTGTTTCAAAGTTAGAAAGTATAAATGGTGTGAAATAAAGACAGTATATAATAAAAATGAGTACATAATACAAAACAATGGACAGATGAAATACAGTCCTTTATAGTTAGATTTAAGTTTAGGTTCTAGAATACACACTTATTTTTGCCTTTTACATGTAAATGATGTTTTCTTGATTTTAATCCAAGGCATCTGGGGCATTTTATATTCACCTTGTATTTTTCCATAATGCTGAACACAAGAGCCTCCTATCTTCTTATTTTAGCTTTTCCAGAATAGTTTATCTCTTGTTCCACCAAATTTTCGTAGCTCTTACTTTGGCAAGTTTTCATGTATTGCCATATTTAGTTTCTTGAGAGTATGAGAATATTGTTGGTACGGACACTAAACATCTTTCATTTATTCAGCTGGTGGAAGACAGAGAACAAAAGTTGGGCTTTAGGAAAGTAGACTTTGTAATGACAAGACTGTTTATAGTTTATTTTTGGAAGATACTGAGCCTTGAATCCTTTGTATGATTTTTATGAACTATTTTTTAAAATTTCAAAATATTTTATTTTATTATTATTTTTTTAATTTCAGCATATTATGGGGGTACAAATGTTTAGGTAACATGTGTTGTCTTTCCCCCCTTCCCTCCCCCCCAAAATCAGAGCTTCAAGTGTGTCCATCCCCTAGATGGTGAGCATCACACTCATTACATGTGTATATACCCATTCCCTCAGAGGATACAAGTGTTTTTGTTAAATGGATGAATTGTATACTGCTTAAGTCAAAGCTTTTGTGCCCACCTCTAGAGTAGTGTACATTCTACCCAATAGGCATGTTTTTATCCCTCACCCCCTTCTATTTTCCTGCCTTCTTAGTTTCCAATGTCCTTTACACCACTATATGACCATGTATACACATTGCTTAGCTACAACTTATTAGTGAGAATATGTGGTGCTTGTTTTTCCATTCCTGAGATACTTCACTTAGGATAATGTTTCTCAGTTCCATCCAAGTTGCTGCAAAAGACATTATTTCATTCCTTTTTATGGTTGATTTGTACTCCATCATATATATATATATATGACATTTTCTTTATCCAATAAATTGATGGGCACTTAGGATGAGTCCAGATCTTTGCAATTGTGAATTGTGCTGTGGTAAATATTCAGATGCATGTGTCTTTTTGACATAATGGTTTCTTTTCCTTTGGATATATACCCAGTAGTGGGATTGGTGGATCAAACGGTAGGTCTACTTATACTTTTTTGATGAATCTTCATACTGTTTTCCATAGATGTTGTACTAATTTATAGCTTCACCAACAGTGTATAAATGTTCTCTTTTCAGTGCACTAATGCCAACATCTATTATTTTCTGACTTTTAATAATGGCCATTCTGATAGGAGTAAGGTGGTATTTCATTGTGGTTTTAATTTTCATTTTCCTGATGACTAGTGATGTTGAGCATTTTTCATATGTTTTGGCCATTTGTTTATCTTCTTTTGAAAAAACTCTATTCATGTCTTTTACCCACTTTTTAATGGGGTTATGTGTTTTTTTCTTGCTGATTTGTTTGAGTTCTTTGTAGATTCTGGATATTAGTCCTTGTTGGATGTATAGTTTGAAAATATTTTCTCCCATTCTGTAGGTTGTCTATTTACTCTATTGATTATTTCCCTTGCTGGCAGAAATTTTTTTAAATTTAATTAAATCCTATTTATTTATGTTTGTAGTGGTTATATTTGCCATTTGTTTCTTAGTCATAAATTCTTTGCTTAGATCAGTGTCTAGAAGAGTTTTTCCTACATTTTCTTCTAGAATTTTTATGGTTTCAGGTCTCACATTTAACTCTTTAGTCAAACTTGAGTCACCACTTCTATTTAACATAGTACTGGAAGTCCGAGCCAGAGCAATCTGGCAAGAAAAAGAAATAAAAGGAAATAAAATAAAATAGAGAAAGAGGAGGTCAAACTATCCCTGTTTGCCAACGATAGGATATTGTATCTTGAAAACCCCAAAGACTTCACCAAAAGACTCCTAGAATTGATAAATTCATCAAAGTCTCAGGTTAAAAAAATCAATCCATGCATATCAGTGGTATTTCTCTATATTAATAACAATCAAGCTAAGAGAACCCAATACCATTTACAATAGCTGTAATGAAAATAAAATACCTAGGAATATATTTAACCAAGGAGATGAAAGATCTCTACAAGGAGAACTACAAAACACTGATGGAAGAAATCATAAATGACAGAAACAAAAGGAAAAACATCCCATGCTTGTGGACTGAAAGAATCAACATTGTTAAAATTGCCCAAAATAATTTACAGATTCAATGCAATTCCTATCAAAATACCAATGTCACTTTTCACATAAAAATGTGAAATTAGATAAATTAATTCTAAACTTCATGTGGAACAAAAAAAGAACCTGAAATGGAAAATAATCTTATGCAAGAAGAACAAATCTGGAGGCATCACATTATCTGACTGTAAATTATACTGCAAGCCTACAGTAACCAAAAAAGCATGGTACTAATATAAAGGTAGAGATATAGACCAATGGAACAGAATAGAGAACCCAGATATAAAACCATATAGCTACAGCCAATTTTCCACAAAGCAGACAAAAACATACACTGGGGAAAGGACACCCTATTCAATAAATGGTACTGGGAAAATTGGATAGCCACATGCAGAAGAATGAAACATGAGCCTTATCTCTTGACATATATAAATATTACCTTTTAATTTAATTTTCTTGCCAAAGTATTTTCTTTGAAATTATGACTAGAAATGTCCAAATATTAAAAAAATCAATGCCTCCAAAATAATCATCTTTGGATTTTATCATCTAAAAAATTAAAGTTTAAATTTGTAAGCCCATACAAACAAATTAAAAGTTACATAATGATTCTTTCCAGGCATAGGGATAAAAATGCAGCCTGCAACTCTGTGTCTCTATGTGTGTTCACTTAGTTTTTCTTTTACATTGTTGTTATTTGGAGAAATTGTGTTTTACCAAATAAAAGTAAAACTGAAAGTCTATAGTTAATAACATTTATTTGTGCAAAAATCCATCTGAAAAATTAATACTCCTTAATAGTTTACACTATTACTAAGAGAAATGGTAAACATTTACAAACCACTTAATTAAAAATATCATTTTCTGAAAAAAAGAAAAGATAGATACTGAGTATTTCCTTTCTGTTTAATAACATTCTCTCTTCCCTTTTCTATTCCCATCATGCCAATCAAAACCTGACATAAAAGAGGTAGAGTTTTGGGGCATCTATGAAAGTCTTCAAAAAGAATGTTCACCAACCAGTAACTTGGAACCACCAGTTCCATTGCTGCCCTTGGTCAAGCCTCCAACATTGGTCACTTAGACTTCTTTGTAGCCTGCTAATTATTCTCACCTTCCATGCTTGGTTCCCTTTAGGATCCATTCTGCACATGAACTCAGAGGGATGAGTTAGATTATGTTGTACCTGAGCATAGAATTCATCAGTAGCTTCATCACATTTTGAATTTCAGACCTAGAAGCTCTGCGTACTCTCTCGATAAACTTCTTTCCTCTCCAGTTTAATTTGTACCAAACTCTCCTGTGTTCTCTGCACTTACTGGCTTCCTGTTTATCCCTAGGCCATGCTAAACATGGAGCTGCCCCAGGGTTTTCTCATGCTCTTCTTTCCATTTGCTTCTATCTTAGGTAGATCAGCCCATGATTACCTCCTCTTCATCATTCAGAAATTAGCTCACTTCTAATGAATCAAGCCTTTTTGATGATTCAGTCTAAAGTAGTACCCCCTTCCCTTCCCAACCCAATTAATCTCCACTCTGAACTGTATCACCCAGTTTTGTTACCTTCAGAGTTCCTACCACTAGTTCTTTATTTATTCACATACTAATTTTCTCTGTCTCACTCTAAAGAATATAAGCTCCATGGGAGTCTACATTTTCACTACTTTATCCCCACTCTTGACACATAGTAGGTACATAATAAATGGAAACTGAGGTTAGTATGAAGCCAAGAGATTGGGGCAGAGAAATTACAGTAAGAAGCTGTTTATCATGACTGTGGCTACAATTATGATAATGATTACTATTTTAAGTCAGCATTGATAAGGTTTACTCTGTAGGTGACATTAAAGAAATCCATAACACACAATGCTTATACTTATTTGCATATGTGATAAGATAAAGAGAACTAGAAATCAGGAATAGCTAATAAGTGATCACACCTTATAATATTTTTTGTTGTCCCCTTAGAAATGATGGAGCCTAGTGGAAGGAGAAGAGGGCAGGTGAGGTCCCTGTTGAATGTAGAGGTAGACAGAAGGTTCTCTTGATGCATGGGACAGAATGGGAGAGGGCTTTCCCTCAAGACTTGCTCACTGCCGGGAGATTAGTTTGCCTTATGTTCATCTGTCTGGGTTGTGACAGCTAATTCATTTTCTCTTTAAAAGGAACTGCAATTTTGGCAGAGGTCTTAAAGCTTTGCTCCTAAATCTTCCATTTTCACTCTTATTGAATGTTGATTTTTCAATTCACCTTGAAAAGATTTGGCAGATATTTTCAAACCTAGCTTTCTTGAAACCTTAATTTTTTAGAAATGCATTTTATTACATATAATTATATCCAGTCCTCTGGTTCATTCTTCCAAGGCTGGGGAGGAGACTAGGATGATGCTTTATTAGATGACAGAAGCATCTGTTCTTCATGAAATACTGAAGAGTAGAAGCTTAGTGATCCTCTCCTAATATGTAACTAAAATAAAAGTTCAGGATAGGCTTTTCCCCTTTGTGGCAGGTTGTTGTAGGCATTCTTCAGTGGGATTCACATTATCAAATACATTTAGGAAAATCTGTTACCAGCAGGAGAGCTGAGGAATATGCTTCATGTGCAACTCACATAAGGTCTCAATAAAAATGATTTTGGTATTGTATCTGATAGGCCAGATTAATTCTTGAATCTGTAATAATGGACCCAAGTCTCTGTATATACTACCTTTACCCTTATGTTGGGTAGCAAATGTTATGTATGTTATTTTATTTATTTACTTTTTGGTCTATTTCATTTTAAGGTCCATAATAAATATGTAATTATGCAGTTCTTTCTTTTTAAAGCCTATTCTCTTACATCATCCATGATTCTAATCACATTTTTTATTATGGAAAACATTTTCAAAATTTCTCCAATATATTTAATAATATATACCTCTCATCTTACATAGATCACCTCAGGAATATCTTGCAGATGTCTCATCTGAGTGACCTAGATGGTAAGAAAGATGCCCAGTACCTTCCAAATAAGCCTAGAGAAGTTAATCTTTCCAAATCACTCACTGACAGGGAAGACCCTTCACTCTCAAAGCCTCTGACTTGTGAGGAGCAAGTCTCCAGTTTATAGCTTATATAAATTTTGATTCTTCAAGATATTCTTGTGACTAAGACCTGGCACATTTTAATAATTGATTCCTTGGGCAAGATGACTAGGTGGCTTTTTTATATTAGATAACCACAACTTTTATATAATAAATAAATTTTAAACATTATTTTTAACATTTTTTAATCAGTTGAGTAAGAAGGATGCCATCTTATTGCCTTTGTTTTACTGTTTGGAACATGTACAAAACTTACAAATTGATATAAAATAAAAATCATCCTTAAAACAAAGGTTTCCCTATTTAAGCACCCTAGAGAGTGAAATGTCACTACCTAAAATCACGAGTCTAACTCATTAACCAGTTAAATTTTCAAAAAAGTCACTCCATCAGGCTGAATATATTTGAAATGTTTGTATTTCATGCAGGGATTTGATATGACTATAGTTTTGGTTTCAAAAGGCTGATGCTTTTTATGCCTCTCACATTCAGAATCTTTTTGTGTGTATATATGAAAAGCTCCCACTGATTTCAAAGATTCGAGGTTAGGAAAAGCAAATAAATATTCTTACACATTAATCCACTCTTTTGAGATTAAAAATACATATATGTGCAAGCAGGACAGATAAAGTGAAATGTAATGACTTTCATTTTCTAGGTCTCTTTCTTCCTCTTGTTCTATTTTATGGTTTCTCTTTTGTTTTTGTTTTAATCAACAAACACATTTACCTCTTAGTTTCATCTGATTCTGGGAAATTTGTGGGATTATCACACTGCTCTATCATAGGAGAGATAACAAAAAAAAGCATATAATTTTCCAAAAGAACAAGATTTTGGAGCTACTGACTTAATAAAAACTCATTTATTTTCAGTTAATGTTGATGTTTCTTGAGAAAAGGAAAATTTTATTTTCTCCTCCACCTGTAAGTATTTTCCATTACTGATTATTTTCCTAGCTTCATGACTGTGATAATTACCAATTGTAAATGGTTAGTTTATTCATCAGGTTATTTTCTCAAGCTCTCATAATTTTAATAAAAAAATTAATGGAGCAGTTTTAACATCAATATTACTAAATATAATGGTTCATTTAGAAATTTCTAAATTTAAATCTTATTTTGAAGAAAGCAGTTTATAGGTTACCTATTCTATGAATCTTCTCAGTCCTCTCCACCTTGGTATACATATGCACAGTTGATTTCTTCCTATTGATTACTGAATATACCTGTGTAGCAATCATCATACTGCTTATGAAGGTTCGTTTTCATGTTTGCCTCCCTCATAAGTCTGAGCTCCTATCTATATCTATACCTAGATATATGGGCAATGCCTTGCATGAACTAGGTAATAAATAAATGTTTGCTAAAACAAGCGTTTTAATTTCTCTAATTTCATTTTTTCTGAATATAAAATTATAAGCCTTATTGTTGGATATTTGAAAAACACTTAAAAATACAAAGAACATTTATTACTTTTAATTCTATCATCCTTAAAAAGCCACTGCTAACATTAATGCCTTTATTTTTCCTAATTGAATTTGATTTGTGATTTAAGATGCATAAACAAGGTCTTCCACAACCCCAAAATATTTCTTTTTCCTGTCCTTAACAGTGTAATTTACATCTTACTTAAATTTTATATTTTTTGAAGTTTCTCTCATTTGCTGGCACTTTTGCAGTTATTTAGGGTTGATTTTGTCTGCCTTCATTCATTCATTTATTTTCCTGCAATAAATATAAATATTCATTGACCTCCTGCTATGTTTTAGATACTATGCCAGGCCTTGGGAACATAATATTGAGTAAATACACATCTTTGCCTTCATCTTTGCTCTCCTAGAAGTTAGGAGATCAAATTATAACAGAGAGTGTTTACTAAAGGAAAGAGTTAGAACTCAATTGAAAAAATGAATCCATTCCTAGATGGCAGAGGAAAAGCAATCAGATAATCTGTAATGTTCATAACCTATGCAGCATTCAAGAGTTGTCAGCATTTGAATGTGTGCTGGGGTGTGTGTGTGTGTGCGTGTGTGTGTGTGTTTGTGGGCATGTGCCCTAGGGTTTAAAACATTGAATGTTAACCTTTCAATTCCACTATTTTATATGTAGAAATCATATTTATAGTCCATATACTTTTAAAAAGTTGAAAACAAGTCAATCTCAGAAAATCAGATAGAGATCTGCAAATGAGAGCTACTTTTCTGACATAACATTCTAGTCACAATAGAATTGATAAAAGAAACATTTATCATTTTATTTCTTTATCCCCTGAAAAATTTTTCAAGCTGAAATTTTTAAGTGAAATTTCTCCACTAATGTTAAAAATCCAATAATAAAGAGGAAAGAGAAGCGAGGGCAAGAGGGCTTAAATTGAAAACATTTATATGGGTTTTCAAAATTGATTATTAAATGGAGTGCTACTCATCTAGTCCATGTGAAGAGTGAAAGTGCAAAGTTGGTATTATTAAATGAAAAAATGTTTCCTTTAACTAAATCTGAGAAAGAAAATAAATTCTAAATAACTAAATATTCTAAATGACTTAATGGGGAATCAAATATCAAAGAACAACTTCAAAACAACTTGCTTTGTTGTTTTTGTTGTTTAAGGTCTTTCTTGTAGGAAATGTAATGATTAAATACTTTAGAGAGTGATTTTTTATGTTGTTTTGAAAATAAATAGAACACTTTAAGAATTATTTGTAGGCAAAAAGTAGCATATATATTTTTGGGTTGTATAAAGGTAAGTAGGCACTCATGATAAGGTGTCCATTTTCATGTTTACAACTTCTGACTTTAAAATAAGCTTTATCTTTAATATACATGATTTTATTTTTTGCCTGATGTTATTTAACATTTATTTGCTATTCTCAGTACAAAGAACACTATAAGAAGATAAGTAAATTCTTGAAAATATCTTAAGTAAAGGTCAACAGAAATGATATTGCCTTAATCTTTCATTTTAGATTAACTTATTTTTTTTCTTTTCTAAGCAGAGTTTTATGAAATATAATATACAGGAGAGTTCACAAATTATAAGTCAATTTCTACAAATGAACATATTCATGAAACCATCATCCGTATTGTGGAAGTACCAGAGGTTTCATCAACCTAGACATTTATCTTCCCACAAATGTAGCCATTTTTCTGACATCCTTTGCCATAGATTAATTTTGCCTGCTTTTGAACTTTATATAAATCAAACATAATATAATAAGTTCTCTATTATATCTGGCTGCTGTCACTCAATATTTTGTTTGTGAGGTTTATCCATGTTTTTGACCATAGCAAGAGTTCTTTTTTTTTTTTTTTTTTTTTTTTTTTTTTTTTTTTTTTTTTTTGCTGGAGAGCAGGGATTGGAACAATTTTTCATAAAAGGTAAATACTGAAAATATTTAATATTTTGGCGGCCGTATGATCTCTATTGCAAGTACTCAGCTCTGCCATTGTAGAGTGTCATAACACGAGAGCAGCAATGAATGGACACGTCTGTGTTCTAGTAAAACTTTATTTTCAGAAGCAGACAAGGGATCAGATTTGGCCCAAGGCCATAGTTTGCCAACCCACACTGTAAAGTATTCTATTGTGAGAATATGCCAGTTTATTTCCCCAGTCTACTTTTGGTATTGTTTTTAGTTTGGTTAATGATGCTAAAAAACATTTTAGTACATGTCTTTGGGTGCACTTATATATGTATTTTGGTTATGTGTATACCAAATTATGGAGATGCTGGGTCAAAGAAAGGGCTTAGGTTCAGCTTGGATAGATACTATTAAAAAGCTCTCTGAATTTACACCCACCAACAATGTATGAGAGTTCTGTTTTATCTGACCCTCCACCATTCCTATTGTCAGTGTTTTTGTTTGTTTGTTTGTTTTTTGATACAGAGTCTCTGTGCCCCTGGGTAGAGTGCAGTGGCATCATCATAGCTCACTGCAACCTCAGACTCCTGAGCTGAAGCGATCCTCTTGCCTCAGCCTCCCCAGTAGCTGGGATAACAGGAGCATGCCATGATGCCCAGCTAATTTTTCTAATTTTAGTAGAGACTGGGTCTCACTCTTGCTCAGGCTGGTCTCGAACTTCTGAGCTCAAGTGATCCTTCGTCTTGGCCTCCCAGAGTGCTAGGATTATTACAGGCGTGAGCCACCATGGTGGGGCATTATTGTCAGTTTTTAATGCAGTGTAGTGATGATTTACTCCTTAAACAGAGATGATCCTAGAATTTAATTCTATAGCAAGAAATATATCTCCATGGAAAGTATTATGACAAATTTAAATTTAAGTTTAAACATTTAATTTTAATTGATTTGTACTTTTCCCTTCACAGTTTGGCATACACACACCCTGCCCCCTGGCTTCCAACACACGTACACCCAAAACTGAAAGAATAAAAACTATATTTGCTAGTCCTGAAAGAACTCTATGAATTTCCTATTGTGCTTTAGGGAAAAAAATCATGTATTTATATGGTTAAAAAACACAGAGGAAAATTGTAGCACCCTATTATCTTTAAGGATCATTTCAAAACCTCAGAAACCATCTCTAACCAGTGCTATAAAAGTCAGCTCAAAGTGCAGTGGGACATGCAGGAAACGTTCATTAATCAGGCACACTGTGAGTTAAGTCTTTACTTCTAGGAATCATTTCTAATCATTTGTAATTAGAGTAATGCTTTTGAAAATGTTTGCCTTGATAACCATGAGGAGTTGAAACTCTCTCTTCTGGGAAAGTGAGCAGATGGTGTCACTTCATTTACTTTTTCCTGTACAGCAGTGAGGACTAAGGGATTTAACTGTCCTTTCCATCTCTCCTGCCTATGCTCTGGATAGTTGTGTAGTTTGTGGTCATAGCTCTTGGCTCAGCTGTTTTGTGTCCAGTTCCCTTTGTTTGATATTACTTTGATCCTTGCCCAATATCAGCAATCCCTTGCTTGGATGATTCTCTCACTCTAGCTCTTACTCTTTTCCTTGGCAGAAGTATTCTTTTCTTTTGGTTATAAGAATCTGGCCAGTAATGAGGTGGTAAGCTCCTGTCGAAGCAGCAGGAGTTGTCAGTGCTCCTTTCTTTCATTAACTTTCTTGGGCTGTAGCCACAACAGCGAGACTTCAGGGACTGAGATTTAACCTTCTCCAGCACTGATCATTTTTCCACATGGATTCACATGGCCCCATAGCCCCTTGGCCCCTTTCACTAGCCCCCTCCCTTCATCCTGCTTTTCATAGTTTATCTTGAACTTTCTGCCCAATGCTCTCCAGGGCCACTAGGAAATAATATGCTTGAAGCATTTCTTTTTTTACTTAACTACCTTTTATTCAGTGTTGTTAAATGAGAAGCACTTTCATACAGCTTTAACAAAAGGTTCTGAAACTTCAGATAACAGCTGTGGCAAATTATCTTTTTTCTTGTAAAATAAGGAAGTAATTGGTAAACATATTTTTGTAGCATAATATCATTTATTTTAACCCTTGTAGAATGAAAATCTTCATATTTTTCTACCTAATACTAATGACTATACATGTATGTGTATTTGTGTGTATAATGTATAATTAGAAAATACATATTTCTTCAAGTAGTAACCCTTCAGTTAAATATTCATGTAATCACTCATCATTCAATTCATTCTGAAAGAAACAATGTATTGATGAGCTGATTGGGGACTGTGACTTGTGGAGCTTAAAGTGATAATAATAATAGTAATACAAATAATAATTATGGTAATTAGGCTATCATATTTTGGATGCCTACTAAGTGCCAGATACAATGCCAGACATTATGTGCTATATGTGTTTGTATAAAATTTCTAATTCTCACATAAATCATGTAAGATATAATAGCTAAAATCATGTTCACTTTAAAGATAAGGAATATAAAGCATGGATAGGTTTCTTGCCCTAAGTTAGAATTACAATAGATGGTTCCTGTCTTTCTCCAGTTTCTCAGTCAACTTGCTATTCTTTTATATTTGGCTGTCACACATACCATCAACGATCGTTTTACATTCCTAATATATTGAGTATTCATTTGTAAAAAATTTCCAATGTATAGATGGGTGTAACCTATTCTTGAACCTATCATCATGGGCCATTCAATGTTGCAAGACTAGATTTGCTTGATATTTCAAGCTCATTTTGAAATTATTTCTTCTGGTTAATGAAACATACACCTTTACTAATGCTTTATCTTTTCTATGAGATATATTGTATATATGTGTATATGTATATTTAGATGAATTGTTTTATCTACAATCACTTATGGATTATGCTTTTTATAGGATTAGATGATATAGAGGTAAATACAACTGTTATTAGCTAGTTATAACTCTGGGTTTTTTTTCCATTAATTTCCAGTTTACCATTAGGGACTAAGATAGTTTTCCATTCTTTAGGTCTGTATTAACACCAAATTATAATAATATTAATGCAGGAAAATGTCCATATTGGCTAACATTTTCTTAATATGTGCCATTATGTGCTTTATTATAGTTTCTAATTTCCTGGAATGTCAGTTACTCTAACATTCCTTCATTTTTATTCTATATATTCAACTCTCTTATACTCATATTTGAAGATGCACATTTTCTATCATCTGTAACCAGTAGCAGCCGTGGGTTTTTAGTTACCTCAAGAAAATTAAAAAGCAACTTCTTTGACATAGTCATTTTACCTCTTAATATTTGGCAGCACAGGAATGCCGATCTAAATAAGTTCAATCTCATCAGGTTTTCTACTAACAGCAATAGAGTAACATGTATGCACTGTGGCAATTCCCTTTAAGGCCAGGAAATGAGTTCTGGAAAGAATGTATAGGAAGTTTTATATTATAAAGACATAACATTGAAAAGACAAAGATAGAAACCTGTAGTCAAAATATTCATTTTAACTGATGGAGATGTTGTTTATAAGAAGATGCAAGGTATTGAAATGTTTCATTTATTTCAGTTTGACAAAATATCAATCACAGGTAGAAAAACAATTCATTGTATCCCTATATTCTTAAAATTACATAAATATTTCCAAGCTTAAACAAAATGCTATTGCCAAAATTATAACTTTTTATAAAGCAGACTTGTTTTAGAGTAGTTTTAGGTTCACAGCAAAATTAAGCAGAAGCACAGAGATTTCCCATATATTCCCTGGGCCTATATTTGCATAGCCTGCCTCATTATCAATATCCGCCAACAGAGTGGCATATTTGTTACAATTGATGAACCTACACTGACATATTATCACTCATAGTCCATAGTTGACATTAATATTCACTCTTACAGTTAGACAAATGTATAATGACATGTATCCACAATTATAGTATCGTAGAGAGTAGTTTCACTGCCTTAAAAATCCTCTATGTTCCACCTAATTATCCCTCCTTTCCCCCAACCATTGGCAACCACTGATATTCTTTCCATACTTTTGCCTTTTCCAGAATGTCATGTAGTTGGATCGTATAGTATACATAGTCTTTTCAGATTGGTTCCTTTCACTTAGTAATATATACTTAAGTGTCTTACATGTCTTCTTTTTTTTTTTT
>VBSM01000272.1:7012948-7033427 GCA_008086735.1 Cheirogaleus medius | reverse complement strand
GAACACTACCACCATTTGAGCATCATAGTTTTAATCAGTCAGTACCAATTTGAAAATTATTGAAGATTTAACTTGAATTAATAGCTAACATCCAAATACTGTCTATGTAGTAGGTACTATGCTTTATCTGGATTATCTAATTTAATCTTCAGAATATACTGTTAACTTAAATAAAAAGGTTTATACTTTGGAAAAAGGAGAGCTTTATTTCTTGTAAAGGCTTTACCACCCCCAGTGGTCATTCTGGAAAACTGGGAAACCAGGCTCCCGGCCACAAGCTAGGAACACGTGCTTCAAGGTGGGGACAAAGAAAACAGGGTTTTACACTGTGGAGGGTGGCTATATATTGCATATATATTTTATATTAAGAGCATAAACAAGAGTCAACTTTAAATATTTTGCATGTGCCATTTTAATTCTTTTTATGGAATATCTTCTTAACTTTAGATCACCCTCATTAAGGGAGACTATGAGAGAATCTAGATCTCATTTGGAAGACTTGAAAACACCAATTATAGAATGATCTTCATTGTTTTGGAAGGCTTGATAGCCTCTTTGTTTTAACTGAATGTGCAGGTAAACTAGAGGTCTCCTAAGATTTTTACTGTGGCCAGAAAGGGTTTAAATCATCTCAGATTAGTTCTCTTTAAGATCACAAGCATTTACAAGAACTTTTGATAGTTTTAAGCATGTTTGCCACTAGATTCTCTGATGGCAACATATCCTTACAACTATGGTGTTTTTAATAACTGCATTTACCTTATGAAGGCATCCCTTCCAGTACCTGTAATGTGAGCAACCTCATAAAACCTTATGGACAAACTGGGTCTGACTAGGTACTCCCCAAGGTATCCTCTGGCACCTTGATTATAGCCTAGTAAGATCCATTTCAAACCTTTGACCTAAAGAATAGTAAGATACTAAATTCATGTTGTTTTAAGTTACTAAGTGTGTGTTATTTTGTTATAGCAGCAATAGAAAACTAATTCACTAGGTCAGATCTTAAAATACTTTTTAAAAATGTGTTTTTAGTGAGGTATAATTTACAGTTTACAATTTATGGTTATAACATAATTTATAATTCAATAGGCTTTGATAAATATGCACACATGAAAGCCACACTCCTATCGAGATACAGAATATTTCATTACGTTAAAATGTTTCCTCATCACCCCTTCCCAATCAATATTCTCTTCTAGGAAACCACCATTCTTATTTCTAGTGCCAGAGACTAGTTTTGCTCCAGTTTCTTATAAATGGAATCATACAGTATTTATTCTTGTGTTTGGCTTCTGTTACTCAGGGTAATGGTTTAAGATTTACTCAAATTGTTATGTGAATCAGTACTTCTCTCCTTTCTATATTTGAGTAGTATAGATGCTCCTCGACCTATGATGGGGTTACATCCCAATAAGCCCATCTTAAGTTGAAAATAATGTCAGTAAAAAATATATCTAATACACTTAACTTACCAAGCATCATAGGTTAGCCTCGCCTACCTGAACCATGTTCAGAACACTTATGTTAGACTACAATTGGGCAAAATCATCCAATAGAAAGCCTATTTTGCAGTAAAGTGTTGAATGTCATATGTAATTTGTTGAATACTGCACTGAACGTGAAAAAACAGAATGGTTGAAAGTACACAGGGCCTGAAGAATGTTTGGAGCTGCATGATGGGATGCTACAGTGACAGCGTCATCAATTCCATTCTCTTCTGATGAAGCTCAAGAATAGCTGGTAGAAGGCACTGGGGTGTGAACTCTTGTTGATGGTTTAGAGGCATAGTGTTCTTCATCGATGCACAGTTTGTTCCTGCTTTTTGTTATATATTTACAACAACCTAGGGCATCCTGTATCTGCCAGTCAGCTATTGTGAATTTCTTGTAATTGACATCCATTTTTTCTAACATTTGTAAGCCACTGCTGATAACAGCAAATGTCTCCACACACTTCTTTGCAGCAGACTTCCTTGGTGCCTTGGGTGTAACCTGTTATTCCACTGCATCAACCCCTTTACTTCTTTCTTTCCTTCTCCCATTTGATCAGTTCCTCACTGGAAAGCTCATTGGCCTTAATGCCAACAAGGTCATGAATACCCTCTTCTTTACTGTCCAATTCTAGCTGTTTTCCAAGCACTAATATCTTGTTATTTACTATTTGATCAACAGTAAAATCTATGTAAAGGCTTTTAAATATGTTCACATATGTCTTCAAAACTTTCTTTCAAATGCCATTCAAGGATTGCTGTGTGAGTTTTTCCCATGTTTCAGTGATGTTCCAGATAGCTTTTAAAATATTAAAAACTGCCCAGACCCAGTTGCTTCAAGAGCTTGCACAAAAATGTGGTGTAAATAGCATGCTTTGAGTTCAGCTATTACACCTTGGTCCATTAGTTAAATGAGTGCAATTGTGTTTAGCTTCAAATACACAACCTTTACATTAGGATGCACATCACCAATATGTTGGGGATGCCCTAAAGCATTGTTTAAGATCAAAAGAATCTTGAATGAAATGTTCAAGGGAAGCAGGAAGTACCGCCCCTGAATTCGTATCCTAGCCCCATCTCCCATTCCCTTGGTGGGTACCTAGGGTTATTCTGGAAGCTCTGACTCTGTCCTAGTACAAAGACAAGACTAGTGGGTTTTTCCTACAATATTCTCTTGCCAGCAAAATAAAACAGCACAAAAACTAGTCTTCAAACAATGCTGATATCATTTAGGTTTTTTTGTTATGGTAATAAAAAATGGAATGCGTATGCTTGCTCATGCTCTTAAATGCTCTAGTGTTCTTGGAGTGGTAGGGTTAGGAGAGGCTTTACTTTGAACCCTGTGACATTTCCACCTGAAAGCAGGGTTACAGGATCTCTGAATGCCTTGAATATTGGCATAGTCATGGACCCTTGATTAATGTATATAGTCTCTGGTATATGTTTCTAGAACAAGCTAGTTTCATTGACATAACGCATTTGGTCTAGCACGTATTTCTCATCCATGATTACCCTATGCTGCTCTTCCTTAAAAGCATTGGCACCTTCAGTAGCAGCACTTGTTCCTTCACCACTGACCTTCACATTATGAAAATTATTATATGACAGTTTGTAAAGCATTGGAACCACCTATGACTTGCTATCAACATTTGTTTATACATAGGATCATTGGTGTGCTTTTTTACTGCATTGAAAGACTTCTTTCCTTAACCAGGATTGTCAGTAGGCTAAGTGGCATGTGCTTCTGTATCTGGTCTTCCATCCATGTGATGAGTAACTTTTCAATATCATCAATCATCCCAGCTCTTTTCTTTGTGGTGAGAGTGTATTTAACCAATGCTGATGATTTCACTGCATGCTTTAAGATGGTCAAGATTGTGGGTTGCAAAAGTTCTAACTCAATGATACAATGGTCATTACTGGCTTGGCACCTTCATGCTGGGCAATTATCTTGAGTTTCATCTCAAGAGTACTTTCCTTCTTCTTCTCCCCAGAAGCAGGAGACACATGCGGGCATTTTGTAGACATGATGAGTTGCAAAAACACAAAACATGGTATCCAAAAAATGATGGCACTGAGGAGTATTGTTTGTTAATCCTCATGATCACAGTGAGTGGCTCTCTGACACTGCTCAGTCTTACAAGAGAGTATTGAACTATGTATCGTTAGCCTTGGAAAAGATCAAAATCCAAAATTTGAAGTACAGTTTCTACTTTTGCACTGTTGTAAAGTTGAAAATTCATAAGTCCAACCATCATTAATTCAGAGACCATCTCTAGTTGATTCTATGAATATACCACAATTGTTGATCCATCCACTTGTTGGACATTTGAATTATTTTCAGTTTTTGAACATTTCTGACTGTTATAAAGTTTCTTATATAAATCTCTTTATGGACTTTTATTAGATCTTTACATTTGTATTGGGCTTAAGTATAGAATAAATTAGATTAGCTTGGACAGTGGGTCAGAGAGCAAGAGCTGATATGCTAAACCTTGACGTTCAATAATTGAATTATCATAATTGACAATTCTTGGCTTAGGTGAGTTTTAGCTTCTGATGTCTAGGTATCCAGTTTCACCTGAATGCTAATGAGTCACTATTGGAAGCTAGTCAGACATGATCTTCATTCATTTATCTATTCTATTTGGTATAGCGGATCACATTGTTAGTGGAATCAGAAATCCCTTATTGGATATCCAAATGTGAAAAGATGAATTTTGATCCTCAACTCAGATCATACCTAAAAATTAATTCAACTAGATATTAGACTTAAATATAAGATCTTTAAAAATGCAAATTTTAGAACTTAACACAGAAAATTCTCAAGACTATGAATTAGGTAAAGATTTCTTACATATGCCACCAAAGAACATGGTCCATAAAAGAAAAAAACTCATAAATTGGACATTATAAATTTTGAAACTTTTGTATATCAAAACACATCATTTAAAAGAAAAAGATAAGCAACAGACTGGGAGAAAATATTTTCAAAATGAATATTTAGTTAAGGACTTGTATCAAAAATTTAAAAAGACTTCTTAAAACTTAGTAAGAAGACAACCCAATTAAAAAATGGGCAAAAGATATTACAAACATATCACCAAGAAGACACATGAATGTCTAATAAGCACTCAAAAATATACTCAATATCATAAGTAATTAGGGAACTGCATAGTAAAACAAAAATGAAATATCATTTCATAATCACTAGAATGGCTATAATTAATAAAAGAGACAAATAAAAAATTTTGTGGGGGATGTAGAAAAACAGGGACCCCCATATTATGCTGGCAACAATGTAAAATAGCAGAGCCCTTTTGGAAACTAGTTCTTCAGTTCCTCAAAAAATTAAACATAAAAATACCATATGAACCAACAATTCTACTTCTATATATATATACCCAAGATAATTTAAAAATATGTCCACTAAAAGACTTGTGTGTGAATGTTTTTAATAGCATTATATTAATAGCAGCATATTCTTAATTGCAAAAATGTGGGAAAGGAATAAATATCGATCAACTAAGGAGTGGATAGATAAAATGTGTTATATCCATACAATGTAATACTATTTAACAATAAAAACTAATGAACTGTGGATACATGTTACATCATGGAGGGACCTAAAACATTACACTAAGTGAAAGGAGTCAGACACAAGAGACCACACAGTATCAGATTGCATTCACATAAAATGTCCAGAAAAGGCAAATTTATAGACAGAAAGTAGAGTAGTGGTTGCCTCAGGCTGGGGTTGAAAATGAAGATTAAATGTAAATGAGCATGAGGAATCCTATTGGAGGACTGAAAATGTTCTAAAACTGATTTAAGGTGATGATTCTTACTTACATTCTTCTTTGAGTTAAATTAAAAAATCATTGAATTGTACACTTGAAATGGGTGATTTTTGTGATATGCAAAATATTCCTCAGGAAAACTGTTTAATAAAAAAGAAAAAATGTCTGTGTTCAAACTTTTGTGCTTCAACATATTATCATCTATCTTTGGGCAAGTATAAAATGGTAAAATCTATATCTATCATACACTTGGGTGAGGTTGACATATGATAGATAGGTCATAGACCTAGAACAGACTAGAGGTTTAATTAGCGGTAATTCTTTGTCATGCTATGAAATTATTTTCCATTCTACCATCCATTCAAAACTCTAAATCCTCTAAAATTTTGATTAAACTTAAGTAAAACAACTGGTAAGTAATACACACTCAGAAAGATATTTGCTAGTTATTTTAATCTAAACTTTTAACTTGTAGAATTTAAGAGAACTGAAATAAAATTAAAAATATAAGAATTTTATGTGGAGTGTTCTTATACCCTTGATGAAGTGCTTAGGGTTGCCCATGTGCTAGTGCTCTCTAGAACAGAAGGATAGGAAGAAGTGAAATTTACCAGATCAGTCTGGGGGTCTGCCCCAGGGGTTAGATTATATCTCATATGCTCCTCTTAAATCTTCTAACCTGGCCAGCACTGAGCACATACGAGTAAATATGCTAGACAAATATGTGTGAAATTTAATTTCATTACAAATGTTAATTTAATGAAAAAGTTTTAAGAAAGGTGACAGTTCCTTTTAATTGAAAAGAGATGATTATATAACTCATAAAAGATGAGCATGATTGTATAGTTATAAAATAGGCTTTTTAATATTTTATATTTTGAATCATAGGAAAATATTTGTTGGATTCTAGTGTCTGAATTTTCCATATCTACTCTAATGTAAACCTAGTTCTTAAAACTACAATAGAGATTTATATATGAATATATTAATATATTTACCCTAATGTTTTTCATAAACAGATTTATTTTCTTTAGCTTTTTCAACCTCTAAGTTTAGGAAAGTGTTTACAATCATCATTGGCACTGTTTGTTGAGTGAACATTTCTCCTGTTATTAAATTGTTTAGTTTGAATCCCCAATTTTCTTTAGTGGCCTTCAGTGGATTGCTTTGCTTATATTATAGGTGTCTACTCTAGATATATATTTGATAATGCGCTAAAGGGCACATAATTTTCCAGAATTTTCCTAAGCCATCAAATCTGTTAGCATTCCTCAGGGTCACACTTGATTTTCCTACCTTCTGCCATCTCTTTTCTAATATGGCACCATAAAATATAAGCTGCAAACTATTCCCTGCACTGATTAAAAATTTATTATAAATGCCACATCTTTTAAGATTCTTCTACTATCCTACTCTACCATACACATAATCAGTCAAATATATCAAGTGTTTCTTCTTAGGTCCCTTTCTTTTTGAATCTAATATTTATTGACATTATTATGTGCAAGATCTTGGGCTGAGCACATTGATTGAATGCATTATCACATTATCCTCATAACAATGGTAGGAGGTAGAAATGTTACTGATTTCATTTTATGGAAAAGGAAACTGAGGCTTAGCAAGAATAACCAATATGTATCTGTAAGACCATTCCAGAAATGTGATTGTATTATCTTTGGTCATCAAGTTTAAGAACCACATTATCTTCATAAAATAATTCATCTAATTGTACTTGAAGGATGTCATTGACTAAGTTCTCAGCCTCTGCTTATTTAGACAAAAAATTTTGTACTCTGTGGTTAAGCATAAGATAGGAAATGTCAGAAAGAATGAGGTTCAGTGGCCTCTTGGATGTTGGGATTTAGAAACTTCCATGAGAGGGTCCAATCAAAGAACAGGTTGGTTGATGGTCAGATATCCAAATCTAGGGAGTTGGCACAAGCAGAAGTAAAGAATGAGTATCAATTTTCGCTTGACCTTTATTGAGAAGAAAGAAGCAGGCAGGATAAAAACCTCAGACTGGAAGATGGACAATAGACTCCAACAGACAGGCACAAAACTAGTTTTTCTCTCCACTCATTTTAATAGAAGTAAAAACTGTTGTCAAATTGCTGCTCTAGAGAGTGAGGATTGATGTTATAGATGCCAGTGTTTGCAGAAAATATGTCCCTGAGAAGGTTCCAAAGCTTTACAACCTGTTCCAAAAGACCTCCAATTTAACTCAAAGAATGATTATCCAAGAAAACAATAATTTCAAATACTTAAGATTGCTCAGTTTCAATATGAAATGATTTTGAATTTTCTACATATTCTTATCTATTATCTTAATTGGCTTGAATTATTTAATCAGTTTAAAGCAGTTGCAGCCAGTGTCCAAACACAAAAATAGAGTATCTACTTTGAACACTCTTGATGGTTTTGAACTGTCCTAACAGTTTTGAACCAACTTCAAACACATCGATACAGTTTGAATTGATTAGAATGGACTTTAAAAAAAATTAATGAATCATAATTTGATAGATTCTTTAAATTTCATTACTTATTTATTTCAATAGTATCCTAATTATATTTTCATAGCACTTTGTTTCACAGTACAAGTTATTACCAAATTAGTTTCCTTAAAATGGATCCTACATTGAGAGCATATAAGGCACCAGGTACTGTGCTAGGCACAGGTAACAATTTTGTCCTCCAAAGCATCAGTTTTGATTCCTCATAGACTACAGAACTAAAATCCAAATTCATTGACTCATCAAATGTTTGCCACATGCTAAATTCAATCTTTATAATCTTTATTTTCTTATAGTTTTATATAAACCTCTTTGGGTTTCCTACATATTCTTATCTATTATGTATTCTTTAAACACATTTGAACTTTCTTCCCTTTGAACTCACAGTTTGCTTTACTTAGAATGGCATTCTATAAGGTTTTGATCCATCAAAGTTTTTCTTCATGAAGAGAACCTTTATTGTGTATCTAGTTGCCCACCATCAATTCCCTCTTCTTTTAGTAACACATACAGAATTCATTTTGGAGAAGCACTACTTGCATCACTCTTAATCCATTTCCTGCTATAATAATTGGCTCATGGATAAGCATATGACCCAATCAGAGCTAATCAAAACTAATTCAGAATCTAGGCTGGAGAGAAAGGTGTTCTCTTTTACTCTTGATTGAACCTGGAAGAATATGGTTGGAGTTACTCCCAATGAGAAATAGTCTATCCAAGGAGAAGGAGCAGAGGAATGAAAAACAAAAATATCCTAAAGGCAGTATTTGATCCTTGAAGCCAAGATTTTTCATTATGAGAGCCAATATTTTCATCCTACCTTTTTTCCCCAAAAGCCAATTTACACTGATTTTTTGTCACATCTACTTTTCCCTCCTCCATTCATCCCATTCTATACCTCTACAGAGATAAGAGTTTAGAGCGCTACCTATCCTACCTATGAAGAATGTGTGCTTGAATCATCTTATATATTCTGCCTTTTCTTTTTAATGTTGTGTATCCTCACTTGCTCAATAAAAATTAAGAAATTTAGAATATGCTGCTTTCATGGTAAGAATATCTGTTTAAATCTGTATAATGCCTACCTATTTTAAAGCAAGCAAATCCAAATTATATAACATATTAATATTTTGCATCTTTCCTAACAAGAAAATACAGACTTTGTGTGTGTCTGTGTGTGCTTTTAAAATATCAGTGGTACTAAGAGTTTTCCTCTTACCTGTACTTTAAAGTGCAAATCCAGTTAATTCTATTACCGACTGGAAGTACAATGAAAACACATTTTTACATGGATTCCACGGTCCAGTAAGTATAAAGCCTTTAAGAATGTTTCATAGCTTTCAAAAACTTCCCTGACCTCAGACCAATGCTAGAGATGACCTTTACATTATATTCACAGCTCTACCAGTGATGTCGTGGTTTATCTGCTGGGCCACCAAAAGTATGCCAGTAGGGAAAAAGTTACTTGTGACTATTTTCTTCCTGTGTGCCTCAAAATGGACAGCATTAAGATGTCATCTACAAATAGATCATCTTTCATACAGGGAATAGAGATTGATTTGCTGGGATAGTGTGTTGTTTCCACTGTAAAGGATTATTGTACTATATGAATTTTTAAAGTACACTTTTTTTCCTTCTTATAAGACATTCATTTGAAAATTTCCAAAGAGATTTTTTGCAAAGCAAGAGGGCAGTGATTTTCAAACTTTCGATTTTGTGTATGTAAACCATTTAGATTTACTGGATTTTTCTCATAAATTTTACTAATATGATTATTTTGGAGCAAAGTTGGCAAAGAAGAGTGTTCTTGATTTAAAAAATAAATTAAAAATATTACCAACTTACTTATGTTGTTATGTAGCCATTTCATGTTACACATGTTTTTAGTACATTATATGGCCATGTTATGTGATGTGGCCATTCATGTGTGTTTGTTAATGTGCGTATATGTGTTTATGCTTATACACAGTTGATCAAAGCATAGAAATCCTGTGTTCTAAGATTTTACAAACTAATTAAGCTTGTCATTAAAAGTGAAAGAGAAGGCTTTCCACAGAAGTGTGGGGCATTTCTTTGACCACTGAGTTCTGGACAAGCAAACATTACTGAGCATGGAACATCATGGATCATTATTATTTGCATCATGTACACTTTAGATCCTGAAGGCAGAACAGAATTCATAAAGACACTTTTAAATCAACACCTCACTCTGTTCTTTATACCTCCCATACTGTTCTTCTCTAAATTTAATCTTTACATAATCAACATTTTTATGTAGTTTTCATTTCACAATTTAAAAAGTACCCCTGCACAAAGATACAGTAACATATATGGACAAGGTCTGGAAATGTTACCATCTTCATTAAAACTTATAAATTGCAGAGAAAAATATTTAATTATATCTCGGGATATCATCAAAATTATTAAGACATACTCTCTTTCAAACTAGATTCCAATAATTTTTGGTTTAAACTGCTTTACTTTGTTTTCTTCGTGAGCATATACAGCTTAATGAGAGTGCATTTGACTAAACATCTGGATTAAAGTCACATTTTCCCAAATAGGTCTATATGGGCAAAAAAGGAATCTGCTATTAGTATATTCCACAATAACTAAGTCTTATGTGGTTTTAACAACAGTCAAGGGAAACATGCCTGTCATAAAAGCATCATATACATTACTCCTACTGCTTGGCTAGCAGATATTCAGAAACCATAGTTAAATACTTTCCAGTAACTCTTCATGAGAACAATTTCTCCTGAGATGAATAGATAAAAGAAGAACTAACTGATAAAGAAGAATTAGTAATAATTCTTCTTATTTTAAAAATTTGTATGTCCTATTTATGGTATGAAGTTTCTGTTTGCAAGGAATAAATCTGATATTCTAAATCAAGTTATTCTTTCTCCAAAGACCATGCCTTTCTCAGCTACCCTGCCATCACATAGGAATTGTTGGGTTCTTCACTGCCAGTACCTTTGGAGTCCGTTTCTTGTCACCATCACTTCAGAAATAGCCAGTCTCATACCATGGGTGTTTATGCAGTCTTCTCTGCTGTGTAGATATTGAATGGGTTGAGAAGAGTTATATTGACCAATTACTACCATTTCAGAAACAGAGATCCCTAAATATCTGAGTTGTGAGGTATATGAAGAACTAGTTTTTCCATACATCGAATGTAAGTGGCAATTAACTTCCAAAGCCAATATCCCAAAGTCCATTTAGCCCCAAATATGGCAAAAACTATAGTACTAATGGTGATATTTTAACCACTGATGATCTCCTCTTTTTTCCCCTTACCTTCTTCTAATATTTGCTCTTTATTAAAGCCAGAGTGATATCTTTAAATATGATCATATTTTTCTTTTGCTTCTTCAAAGGTTTTCCTTTGTTGTGTCCTTTGAAGGCTCCAATTCTTCACCTAAGATTTAAAGCACCCCATAAGCTAGTTCCAGGATCTCACATCTCCAGCATCATCTCAAACCACTCTTCCCTTATTCGATGCACTTGAAGAGATACATCAGGCCTTTATATGTGCTCTCTCTCTGAAAGAATATTCCTTTCTTTATCCAATTTTTTGCCTAATTAACTCCTACAGAACACAGCTTTATACTTCAGTTTAAATATCACTTTGGGGAAAACTGTCTCTGGTCCCCTGTAGTAGATATGTTGCATGCTTCTTTAACTGCAGGAACTTTTTCTCCATAAGACTTATGTGAGTTTGAATTATATTGTTGTGCAGCTATTTGATTAGTATATTTCTTACTAAACTGTAAACTCCCTGAGAACAAGGTCCTTTTTGCTCAGTATTATTCATCATTTGTTACCTTGTTGTTTTGATCACCATAATATCATGAAAACATAGGAGAATGACAGACATAAGTAATAAATGAATATTTGTGAAATAAATAAGGCATATACTTTTAAACTACATTCTTTTTCATTTGTCTTATCTGGATGGATGGTAAGGAGCTTAAAAAACCAGATGGAAAAATTAGTGCCAGAGAAAAAAACACATATAGATAAGAACTATGGTCTGAATATTTGTGTCCCTTTGAAATTCATACATTGAAATTCTGACGCCCAAGGCAATGCTATTAGAAGATGTGGTCTTTGGGAAGGGATTGGGTTATGAGGGTGGAGCTTTTATGAATGGAATTAGTGGTCCAATAAAAGATACCCTGGAGACTTAGCTACTCCCTCTACTATGTGATGGTTCACTAGATACTGTTGGTACCATGACCTTGAAGCTGTCAGCCTCCAGAACTGTGAGAAATAAATTTATACTGTTTATAACCTACCTAGTTTATGATATTTTTGTTCTAGAAGCCCAAATAGACTAAGACAATAAGCCAATTGGAAAAGACACAGTGTATAGGGATATTTGTAGCTCATCTTTTCACTCACAAAAGGACACCCACTGCAGAGAAGATCCTTGAGGTAGAGACAGTGAGTTCATAGATGGTAGTGATAGCAAAAATAAAGCAGACAGGAAAAGGAAACCTTTAAGTAGAATAAAGATACATTCCTGTGAGGGTAAATTAATGCCCCCTTCATGATGCAAGTGTCCAATGAGGTCACTCTGCCACCAGATGAACAGATAGTCTCTGGAATTCAGGTGCCAGACTTGTAATTTAGCTTTAGCCTTTGGTAGTGGCAAGTTATGTGCTTGTTAATAGCAATTGCCAGAGAAGTCTTTCCCCAGTAATGTTAGTGCTTGCCCAGTGGATTCATGTACAGAGTGACCATGTCTGTATAAAAGGAGGTTGTGAATGGGCTCAAGGATACAGAAAGCCATCCAATATGACTTATCTTGTAGAACAACAGAACAATGAAATAACTTACTGAAGACTCACTAAGAGCTGAAAGACAAAATCTTGTAAACTTAGCCATGTCATATAAAATTCAGTCTGTGCTTTGATCTGAAGGCTTCTATAATCAGCATATATAGGTCCAGAAATTAACAGATAGAGGTAAGAATATCTTCTCTCTCTTGTAAACTTAATACCTCACTTGAACAATTTTTGCTTCCTGTTCTGAAACATTTGGGCTCTGCTAGTTTAAAAGATTTAGTTTAAATAGGAGAAATAATTTCAATAAGGGACAAAAGATGCTTTTTAGAACTGGAAATTCTTATAGCCACATAGCCTTTTAGGACTTCTCATGCTAACAGGCAAAGAAAGGGGTGCTCTACTATGTTGTGGTAGATACCTGTTATTAATGGGATAGTAAACTCTGTGTATAGGGCCCAAGGGATTATTTGTGATCTCCCTGAGTATTTCAAAAGTCAGTGATATGAGGCCATAGACGACTATATGTAATCCAATAAAGAAAGGATTACTTAAGAATAAACCTTGACAAACAAATGTTTAGGTTTTTAGGCTATCTCATTGGGAAAAGTTCTGGCCAGCTTAGGCTAAAGGAACCATGTAATGGATAGTGGAGGAAGGAAATCATAAACATCAAACATCATCTGTGACCAATTACAGAAACCAGGAGAGAAGCAGCTATGCATAGTTTTCTTTGCCTATTTTGTAATTTTGCACACCCCATCACACACCATTTTTTTCTTTTTCTTTTCTTTTTTTGTAATTATTTTTTTTAAAAATAGTATTAGGGATGAAATTGTGACTGAAATAGAAGAGAAATTAATATAATATTAACTTCCCCCAAAATTGCTTACAATGAGTGATAAAATTGTTTTTCTACTTTTAAGGTGAAGAATGAAAGTGTCACCATTTATATGAAGGATAGTTGTGTCACATTAGTAGAAATATGGTATTGTACTATTGTCACTTTTCAGAAGTTTGGAAATTAGAGAGAATATATGAATGCTGAATAATCAAAGGTGGAAGTAACCAGACATTATTTGTTTGCACTTGACCCTACTTACTTAGACTCCTCTCTTCTATACTCTCCTTTGTACTGTCAGGGTAAAGCCTGCAAATTGCATTTCACATACTCTCTTGCCAACTAGTTCTGCTTATCGCCTGCTAATGGAGACACTTGCACCGGATGAGAAATCTGTTGGTAGGCAGAAACCATTCTCTTCTGGCAGCGCTCACTGAGTGACCACGGGCTCCTGCAAAAGCACAGGTGGTTCCAGCTTTTGTGCCAGGGCTTCAAATACAGCCAAGTTAGTGGTAGCAATGGGGGGTTCTGGACCACTGAAGGTTATTGCAGGCTTTTTCAATATTTATGGGGATCTGGCAGTGACCTTTGTTGTTTAAAAGTAACTGTGTGCTCCTAAAGGGGAAATATCAGGCAAATGACAGGGACTTCTGAAGCAACTACAGAGAGCACCTTGGGCTCAGACATGCTTTGGCTATTGTGCAGACCTTACCATCTTTCTATAGTACCTAATCCTTGAAAAACAGTGTCTCCCTCTTCTTTTGCTCTTCTATCCATTCACAAAAACATGTAAAATCATCCTCCATATTATATCTCTATTCAAAGATACTAGAGTGGTTTTTATTTTTCTTACTGGCCCTTAGTTCATTCTCTTCTTCCCTATCTCTTGCTGTTGCCCTAAAGCTTAGTAATTCATCCTCTTCTCTCATCTTTCTATACTTACTCCCTCTGTGATCTCATCGAGCCTTAGCCTCTCTCCAGATTCATGTGTCTAATTGTCCACTGGACATCTCCACTTGAATGTTTAATAGATGTCTCATACTTACTGCCTCCAAAAATAAAGTTCTGAACTCTCTTCTCATACTTGCTTCCCTCCCACAATCTTTCTAATCTGAGCTGATGGAAACTCCTTCCTTTAATAGTCTAGGAGTCCTCTCAAAAATCTCTTTTATTCACATTTTATACCATATTCATCAGGAAAATCTGTTTTTGCATTTTCCAAATATTTCCAGGAATTGATCACTTTTGACCACAACCTCTGCTCTCACCATGGTCCAAGCCACCATCATCTTTCATCTGATTTACTGCAATAGTCTCTCCTAAGTCCACCCCCTATGATTATTCAAAATGCAGCAAATAGAGCACTACTTTAAAAATATTAGTGAAGGGTCCTATAACTTTTATTTTTTGCTCAGAATCTGTTAATGATGCACTTTCATTTAAAAAATAAAATCTAAATTGATTATTAATACAACAGATTACAAAATCTGCTTCCTTCATATTAGCATCTTCCTGATCTCAACTTCTGCAAGCTTCATCTTGGTCACTTCTCATCAGGCATCTTGACCCTCTTCCTTGTGTTTTTGTTGTTGTTGTTTGTTTTTGTTTCTCCTTTTGCATGTACTATGCCTACTCCTATTTCAAGGAATTTGCTCTAGCAATTCTTTCCGCTTGAATCTCTCTTTCCTAACAACACCTACAATGCTAACCCACTCACCTATATCTCAGCATTACTTTTTCAATTAAGTCTTTCTTTACTACCTGCCCTCCTTAATACTGTAGATCTTGCTGTTTTTTTCCCTCAACATAACTTATATATCTATAGCATACTTATATATTTTTTACTGTTTATTACTTATTGCTTGCCATATAAGAATTAAAATATACATTTCGTAAGGGTAGAGATTTTTTTTAAACTTTTTTTCACTTATTTATCATCCCAAGTACCTGACATATTGTAGACATTCAATGAATATTTGTTGAATGAAGTAATGAATTTCTTTTCTGGCATAGTTATTCTTTCCTAAATCTCAAGAGTTCATTCAGACTGAAGACTGCTGAAATATAGAAGCAAAAAATAAGCTTTTTCTCTCTTTTTATCTGATTCCTCTGTCTCTCTCCCTCCTACCCACACAATCACACAGAGACACATATTCGGGCACACACACTTGTGCATGTAGACACACACATACACTGAAGAGGAGAAACTTGCTAACATGGCATAAAATGTAAGAGGTTTATATTGCAGGCAGGGGTTATAAAAAGAAGTTATGTGAAATTGATTATTTCTGATGGTAAGAAGTAGAATAATGTTTTAAGCAGCCACTTGAATCGTCGTGCACAGTATGCTTTCATTATTATTCACCCTCAATTCTTCTTAAACACAAAGAAGGAAATTAAGATAATACCAAAACAATAATCCTACAAAAGAATATTTTTATTTTTGGAGACACTTTCAGCAACTAATGAATGATAGCACTAATTTGCATCGGGGTAGATTGTCATTCTGTATCCTGGAAACCTCTCTTAAAATATTTTTTCAAAGCTTATATTATATTGTAATACCCAGGTGAATAATAGGAAGGAATTCTAATTTAATGGTACATTGTAGCACTCTTTTTTTGTACTCCTCCATCATTTTTCCTGCCCCATCAAAAACTAACACAGGTTCAGAAATTCCTAAGGGCATAGGTTATTATGAAGGCAGCTGCATTCTGACCGTAGTCCTTAATTAGCAATGATATTCTAAACATGATAAAACTGATAACAAATTATATCCCTCTATATTCATAAAAATATATTGGTTAAAACCCTTCTGAAAATAAATAATCTACCAGACAAATATAAACATTTTCAGGAAAAAACGTCTACTGTTTCAGGGCTACAAACTTGGATTTCTAAGTTGAGGACATGGATAAAACCTGAGGAGATTAGAATTCCTAGCAGTTGATATAAAAACCATGTAAACAGCTACTCAAATTGTCGTAAGATATTTTCCCTTGACCTTTACTGAGCTACACATTGTTAAACTGCCTAGAATCCACCAGTATTCTAGGCTAGAAGGCAACAAATGTAACCTGGTCGTGAATTGGTTTATTTGTTTCAAGGTGGCCAGTGTTTTTGGTTTAAATAATTAAGTATCAAATGGAATCTTTTGGTATTGTGTTGGGCTGTGTGGACTCTAGTGAAGAAATCAGAGACATAAGAGCTACAAAGCAGTTGATACATTGCCATTACTTGGAAAATAAAATAGAGGTTAATGTAATATAAACTACCTCTCTCTCTTCCTCCATCCCTCTACCTTCTTCTCTCAAGTGTGAAGCATATGCATTAGCAATAGGAATAAACATACAGGTAGTTTTCCCCATATTTAGAAGAGATACTGGCAATGTGGCACAGCTAGATTTTCATGGTCAGTTTCCCAAATACTAAGCTAGGCAATGTCTGTCCCCCTAAAAAAGAAAAAGCTATAGCATAGAAGAAAGTGGAGGTGACTAGGATGTATTAATAACAATAGCTTTACTGATAGAAATAACCACCATACTCAAAGGATTAAAAGACAATCAAAGTATTTCAATTCTGTTGGGCATTTAATGTGCTTCATATAGTCAGCTTTTATCTGGTAATTACCAGTAATATCCAGGTAGCCAGCTAAATTTATAACATAGTGTTTGTAATCATGAGTTTTAGAGTCAAACAGAACTAGGTTATTATGCTGGCCACACTACTTTTTACTCTGTAAACTGTAACAGATTATTTGATCTTTCTAAGATTTAATATTTCATTTGTTAAATGAGCATAATGATAATATATTTCCAATAACTTGCTAAGAAGACTACATATAAAGTGTATAACATACTGCTTAGGACATAGTAGGTGCCTAGTAAATATTAGGTATTTTGATTTTGAATATTAATAATAATTACTTTCTAGGTATTTTGTTCTGCATTGGTTAGAAAATGAGCCTTATTCTATCTTTTCTATGAGAGATTTCCAGTAGTTTCTTTAAAGAGGGATATGCTGACTAAAGCCATATTCTCAAATTAGTGATCTCATAGGAAAGTGTGTATTGTATGTGAGTTGTATATGCTTGCATAATTCTTTTCCAAATAAACTACCTCATACTTATTTTTAAATAAATCACAGCCAAAGTTTATTTTCTTTACAATCATGAAAGCCTTCACCTGGAACTCATGCAACATTCTTATACTTTAAAGGTAATCACAAAAATCCAGTAGATTTTGGGGAGAAAAAAACACATTAGGATGGGGAAAAAGTTATTCTATGATCCCAAATAAGAAAGTGTCATAGAATGGTTTATTCAGCTCATTAAGATATTCCCATTATTAAGTTGAACTGTATGAAATTGCCAGTAAATGTCAAAAATAATCAAATACCAGCAATTTCAAGTTTCAAACTAAATGTCTACCAGTGGTTTTATACACATAATGTTAACTACATATCCTCTTTAGTGGATTCTAATTCTAGAAACATACCTTGCTTAAGCCCTATATTTATCCAAGTCAAATCTAAACTATCAAGGATTAATTCCAATACATATGAAGGTGAGGGACTGTATGAGTGGAATTCTTGGTGGAAAAAGAAAGAAACCACTTTGGCTAACTAAGCAGAAAAGGAATTTCTGGAAGGACACATCATGGAATAGAAAGGAAGTCTTGGATAACCAGGCTTAGTCAGATAGGCCAAGACCCTGAAACTTGTCAACTTAGGGCACACCAGAGTTTGGGACCCTCTGTGATCTCTGACATCAGCCATGTGCTAGCTACTCTACCATATCTGCTAGACATAATCTCAACTAAACCCTGTACTTTTTTTCTCATTCTCTCAGGGTTTGAAACTCTGAAATGGTTTGCCTGATTATCTGATGTCACGTGTTTAAATGACTTTTCAGAGATATGAAAGAAAATTTCCTCACTTAGTCATTTGTAATGGGAGACAGAGCCCTGCTATCTTATTGTTCTTACCAAAACAGAAATCTGTATGTTGGGTACATGTAAATAGTTTGTTAGCTAGAACTCTTTCTCCGGACTTATTCCTATATAACCCTCTGTTGGGGTTGATACAGACTGAAGATGTTTTGCATTTTTCTATTATTTTGCTTACATATACATATATTACCTATAAAAGTACAAAAATACATGTCTGCAAGTCTGAACATAAAGTAGTAATTAAAATTACAAGCTAAAAAATATAGCTTCTAGCCCTCAAAAAGTTAGTAGGTCAGAATTGCCCCATATTTATTTGACTTTTGTCAATTGTACTATCAGTGTCAACTGTTGTTACATAAAGAGTGACATGAGAATAATGCAAAGAACAATTTTTTGCTGTTTCATTGTGCAAAACATACTTAAGAGAATGCTGCTAGGGATGTTTTTCACACATAAGATAAGTCATATGTTAGATCCTTGTGTAGAAGGTATGGAAGATTATCAGTTTAAGAAAACGGAAACAAAAATCAATTTTCACTCAATGCATTTGTGTGAATTTAATCAAAATTGGAAACCAAATAAACCTGTTTGCTGATGGTCATGCTTTCTGTAGAGTATAAAATAATGTTTACATTGTTGTTGATAAATAAAATCATTTTTCACACACAAAAAAGAATTCATCTTTTTCCAAGTTGAAGAATTTACCTCAGATTAACTTTAAACCTATGTGCTATAGGAAAAGTTAAAACTTTATTAAGAGATAATAAAACTATATTTAATCACAATTATGTCACACTGGGAATAAAACTGACTAAATATGACTATCTTATATTTCCCATGATATTTCAATTCTCTGAAATACTTCTACGATTTCAGAGGCAGTATATTCTTTACATGAGCACTTCTTGCACATTATATTCCCCAATCTCAATTATCTCTCCCTTTATTCATTTAAAAAAAGCCTGAGAAAACTTAGCTCTCAGAATACCCATTAAAATATGACCTATTCTTTCCATTGAATTAACAAATTAAATCACTTTAGTTCTTTCTCTCCTAAACTTCGCTGTTTGTAAATGTTTTCTTAAGAGGGTATTTTTTAATCCCTGCCCCATACTTTTTCATGTGGGGAGGGTAAGGGATTTGAAGGAATCATGTTTTTGATATTAAGGGCAAAATAAGTTTATTGATAGAGAACTGATTAAAAAGTAATAAGACATTCTCTAAACATTAACTAAAACATAATTGTAATACAGCAGGTGTATAAAAAACCCTGGTTTTCCTTTAAAGCTTTGTTCAAAACATGACGTTTTACATTTAAGCAATAAAATAATTTAATCTATTACTGAAAGTAATTCTACTGGTGGGGCATTTTTCCTATAATTGAGATGACTTTTACTGAATCATCTATAGGTTGGTTAAAAGTATTTGTCTGAAGATGGCTAATGGGTGATGTTGGGCTGTTCATCATGAAACAGAAAAAGGTAAAAGCGCCTGTATTGAGTATTGGTTTTTTATCTTGATGCAATTATCATGATATTCAATCACGTTTGGCAATTACTTTTCTACTTACTGATTAAATGTTACTATGTAAATTAGATATTTGGCACTCCAGTTCTGTGAGAAGAGAAGAAATTTCTTTTTGGAAGACCAAAAAATAAGTTTTGGGGTTTTGATTTGTTTTCATTTTTTTTCCCCAGACATGTCTACTGGGAAACATCATAACTCTAATATCAGACCTATTGCCATGCAAGAGAAGCACTGGCAGAGACAATAATTTTACATTGTTTTAAGTCCATGAATAACAGAATCTTTTTGTCTAAACATGAGCATGAATTTAGGGTATTTAATTAATAATAGAAAACTTGCTTGAAAGGGGAAGCTTTTTATTTGGTTCCAGGTCCAGTGACTATGTTATCCATATGGTCTTTCCCCTACAGAATAGGGCTGCAAAACAAAATACAAAGATATCAAAGTAGGAAATAAAAGTGACTATATGTATTTCTGTTTTTGTCTTCAGATAAATTTGATAAGAACATGTGTTAGGGGGTATATGTGTGTGTGTGTGTGTGTGAGAGAGAGAGAGAGAGAGAGAGAGAGAGA
>VBSM01000272.1:6966444-7012848 GCA_008086735.1 Cheirogaleus medius | reverse complement strand
CGCTCTAACTGGCGGTGTTTCTCGTCCGCCATCTTGCTCCGCCCCCCCCAAAGTGTTTTTGCTTCAGGATGGGAGTGGATGTAAAATAAAGGATGCCAGCTAATGAGGAATCTTGATCTTAATCTATACCTCTGGGCCCCTGACTTCAGTGACACACATAAGAAAAGTCAAAGCCTTCACACCCAGTCTTACAGCATCATGTGATAAGCATTAGGTGCCCCATATTATGAGTGGGACAAACCTGGTGCTGTACCTCCCAGCTGAATCGGTCACTCAGGGAACTGAGTGCAGGCGTTGCTTGTTGGTTCATTTGTTTGTTTAAGATTACACATATAGACAAGACTTAGTCATTATTAACTCAACTATCATATAATGATTAAAGAGACAAAATTTAATGAATCTTGAAATCAGACTTCTATTTGCAGTAAACTCTTGCAGACAGTGCAAAATTATGTCATTTGCTCACAATAGTGCATTCTATCAAAAACTTATGCAGATTGACTTATTTTCAGCCTTTTCCAAATGAAAACATTATAAAAATAATCTGAAGGAGAAGAAATTCCCAAACAGAATATATTTGTAACCCATATTTCTCCAAAATAAACCAGTCTAGGAGTAAAGCTAGTGATCCAACAAGAGAGAGAGGGAAAAAAAAAAAAAAAAACAAACCAACCCGTATATCTCTCTTTTTGCCACTGTCCATAAGATTTCAGGATCTTCAGCTTCCCTCAGATTTTTCCAACAGAATTCAAGCTGTCCCCATAGGGAAAGCCAAAAGCAGTCCATTCAACTGATAAGGAGAGAGTATGACTTCCTCTTGCATACTCTTCTCGGACACCCCTAGGCAGACCTTCATTTCTCTTGTCCCCTACTCAAGCTGCTGTGAAAGTTATGTCTTTCTTCTCCTAATGCTCTGACATTTCAGCCCTAATATAGCTCTTTTCTTTCCTTTCATTCCACACAGTGGCTGGATTGGTTTGCTGCATAAGTAATGTGACCACAGAGATCAATAATTATGGAAAGTAATATACTCTGCTACGTAGGCTGCTAGATTATATTTGCTCAGTTTTTTCATGTCTTACAGAGATTTTAGGAAATGAACTTTTTAAATTTATACCCTTTCCACTGAGGTCTTTGCTACATGTCTTTAAGGAAAGAAAGGTAGCAGATAACATCTGGTCCATAACAAAAATTCCCCATCTTTTCTTGAAATTAAAGGAAATTTGTGTGTACTTAATCTTTTTTCCCAAGAGATTTATTCTTTCCTAGTAGGTTCATTAGTCCTTCATGCAAACAGATCCAAACTCACTAAATTTGCCCAAACATATCTGAATCCTAGGATAAATTCAACTTAGTTTCTCAAGCTAAGATTCCCTTCACCAATCATGTACATATATTCCAGTGTTAATATTTCATTTGATAATATACCATCTTTTTCATTATTTTAAATATAATAGTCATTAAATTGGATCCAAGTGAGTTATTTTATTGGAATTGTCCTTGATGTGCTATAGTTTACATTTGGGACTGACTGAAGTTTCTAACAATGGAACAAGGAGAGCAGTAGCTCTTACTATCAGTTTGGATGGCGTGGTGCCAAAGTCACCAATTAAGTTTTCTAGAGCGAATTGATGCTATTCCCCAAAGTAACCACATTGCCCATTTTCTAGAACTCTTGATAGACTGAAGCACCAAGTGCATTGTTTTGCCTCATTACAATGATCTACTCAAACATTTCTCTAAAAAACTACTTTTTTGTTGTAATAGACCTTAGTAAGGTTTTTTAGGCTCAGTTACTTTGGAGCCTTCTGTGTAACAGATAAGTGATGGCACATACCCAGGTTGGTCATTCTTGTGTATTTTCAATATCATTACACTTGGGGGATGCTTTGTCATTTTCACATATTCTGTGGAAAATGCATACACAAGATAGTGTTGGCTTCATAAGAAATTATAACCTGAGCCCAGAGGTGACATGGATTTCAAAAAGCTGTTTAGAAACCATGCAATGTTGGAGTTTCTAAGTGAAATGACTGGGTATAAAAGAAATTTGGAAAGCCCTCTCTTGATGCTCCATGGATCCTGGTTGGAATTCAGTCCTCCCTCTGGATGGACAGAAAACCTATCGCCACCTGAGTGCACATATGCATGAGGGAAGTGGGGTGGATGGCAGAAGCCCTGGTCATTAAACTTCCCAAGCATGATATTTTCTTCTACTTTTCTCCAAAAACTGTATCCTTATGGATAGTAAAATTAAACTTGATTAAGATTTAGATATTAGAATGATAAGTTTTATAAATTCTCAAAACTTGTATTCTGTGGAACCTAGTTGCCATGCAAATAAAGATTATGATTAGTAATTTAAAGAGGAATAAAGATTTGGTATTTCTATTACATTTGTTTAATCTGTTCTTCAGTAGATATTAATCAAATTTATTGTAATAATGAGACTCCTTCCATCACTCATAGAGTTTTCAAATACCAAATTTGTGACTTTCTTCTTATGCTCTGATTTTTGGGCTCATGGGTCAGAGTTAGCAAAAGGCATCCCTTATATTAATACTTCTACAAAGATGGAATAAAATGAAGTAAAAATGATAAAAAGACTTTTTGAGGGATTTTATGTACATCAACTATGACAGGTTTTCTTGTTTTTTCCCTATTATCATAATTTGAACCAACTTCCTGAGAGAAAGAGTCCCATAAAATATAGAGGAATCTAGAACTCCCAAAGTTTCACACACCAGGGAATAAATATCATCTTAAAGTTTTCTACAGTGGAAGCTGGTTTATAAAACTAAAGAGGGTGAAATAAGGGTTATACATGAGGAAAGAAAGAAAAACGTCCCTATTGAAAAAAGGTCCAGAGTAGAGCAAGGAAGAAAAGAGACTGCCGGAAGGAAAAAACTGTAAAAGATATCTCTGAGAAAGGTCACTCCAATTGATGTAGGTTTTGCTGTTACGAATTCCTTTTTATGTTCTTAGCTGTTAAATGTTAAATCTTCCATTTTAAAATGGACTTTAGTTTCACCATGGAATCAGGCCCTAACCCCTGCAAATGATGGTCAGTTTCTACATATGTATTTCATTTTGTGTCATGTGCTCCTAACTCATGTTTTCTATTTTTCTTATTTGGTGCCCTGATATAAGGGCACTTATCTTTCTGAAATGTCATTGTGTGAATGTATATTGATATCCTCTTGTGTAAGTGCCTCAGGGACATTCTTTTCTGATGGATGTTCCAGATGTCAGAGTTTACACCTGTTCCTAAGTGTAAAATGTATATGTTAACCAACAAAAATAATGTTTTATAAGACTGGGTATGATTTTAAACTAAAAAGCTCATGTGAGTGGGTTTTGGCAAGGTACAGAAATATAAAACATCTCACATTTATTTGAAAAAATATATAATTTCTAGAAGAATGCAAATATGACATTTAAAGGAAAAGTTGGGATTAAGTATCATAAGTTTAAGTGACTAAATAGAGTAGCTTAAGTGAATGGTTTCCTGGTTCCCACAGGGTTATAACTTTTCTCCTTGCCATGTCATTAAATAACACATGGTTTGGAGGAAGAGAAAAAAAGAAGCAATAGAAAATTTTAATAAGAAATGTCGACGCTTGAACCCAAATAGAATTTAATAGCTTTATGATTTTTTAAAATATTTAATGTAATCAATAATACAATTAGTGGCAGTGTAAGCATTAATAGAGAGAAGCCTAGATTATAATCCCACTTTAGCATTTGTTGGCATAGTCATTCAAACATCCATTCAACTATTATTTAAGTGCTTATAATATGCCATGCAGTGTTCTTGAAAAATATTTTAATATCTCTTAGCTTCTACTGCCTTATCTATAACATGGATTTAAAAATACCCTAACTTAGTGAAGATAGGGGCTAAATAAAATGGTCTTTTGAAATTAAATTACAGATTTACAATTTTAATATTCTAGATAAGATTTTTTTATTTTGTTCTCATTTATATTTTTCTCTCTCTCTCTAATAGAAATTAAAATTAGAAACAATAGTAAACAACCAAAATAACATAAACTAGAAAAGCTTTCCTATAGAAACACAAATTCTTTAAATGAAGAAATTAAATATAGTTTCAGAAGACCAGTGAAAGAGATAACAATGCTCTGTGAAGAACAACAGAGAAAACCAGAGTTAGGAAAGTCTTTAAATTTTAAGAACTATTTACCCAATGATTCTTTGAATTTTATACTTTTGCCTTTTTATTTTCTCCTTCATAGGTATGATAATAATAAATACCAAGCTGAATTGAAGAATTGCTTGCAAAGAACTGAAAACAGCCCCATAATTCAATTTTAGTAAATGAACAAAACCTTTTATTTTAATTGTATAAGATTAAAAGTTGGTAATATGACATATACTTCAATTCCATAATGAAATTAGACTACATATTCAGGAAGCCTATTTTTGAGAAGGCAGGAATTTGCCAAGGAAGGGTTTTGATTTCATTATTACACTAATACATGATAATTTTTAGTATAGATCTTTGTAAAAAGTTAGGTAGGATCCTTTAAAATCGCAAAATTAGGGCATGTATTTTGAAAATGTTTCCTGTATATTTATTCCAAAGATATAGAATATTTATTTTTTTGTGTGAACAGATGTAATCTTGGTTTATTATTTGTTTGAAATTTACTCCTTTTGAAAAGTTTGAGATGGTTAGGCTACTGCTATTATGTTCTTAAATTTCTTCCAAGAAGAAAATGTATACCTGATCCATAATCAAATAAACTATTATCAGAATTTAATTTGAATTGGGAATAGTAGCAACAGGAATATTTAAAGCTATAATGGACCTTTATTAGTTGATTTCCTCTATGATAGGACCATGTTGCAAATTCAAAAGGAAGTTAACTATAATTTGGTTATTTTATTGTATGGAAATTTCATCCATTGCAGATTTGAGGGCTCTGATTATATAGGTCTATGAACACACACATACAAATTTTTGTATATCTGTTCTTCATTAGTTAAAATGGCTCAGTGGATTTTCCCTATTTCACTGATTGTTGTCTAAAAATTTCCCATCTTGCTAGGCTGCCGCTTTCCTGACCCTTTGGCTAGAGAACACATTTTTGTTAGCAAGATTTTTGGTTTGTACCCACTGGCATTTGTGGGTTGCCAGCTTCTTAAGCTAGAATATATGAAACATAAAGAAAACTCAAGGAACTCACCATTCTATATTTTTTAGTTCCCACCTCCTAGTTGGTCAACCTTCTCTCTAATCTTTCAGAGTCTTATTATTTATGTTTGTTTTATATATAATGGCCAGGGTTATTAGTTTTACTAGGTGGAAGGAATAAGGTAAAATGTATCTTTTCCATCTTCTCAGAAGTGGAAGTTCCAAAAGATTTTTAAAAGTTAATAATGTACCCATCTTTACCATGCCTTCAGTTCCAGCTACTCAGGAGTCTGAGGCAGGAGGATGGATTGAACTCAAGAAGTTAAGGCAACATAGTGAGACCTCATTTCTAAAATATATATAGTTTCTATTAAATTTTATTAATGGCTAATACTTTTTCTAAATAATACAGGATAATAGAATAAATTACACTCCTTGGTTCTGTCTGTATCATTTAAACTTACAGTGGCAATCATACAGTATATGAATTTAAAATATCCTGATCACCTAATCATTCAAATCACACATTTAATAGCAGCTCTATGATTCAAAATCAGATTCTTAACACCTAGTCAGTGTTGTTATTCTAATGTCTCACCAAATTTCATAGCTATAGGGTAGCCAATGTTCTAAAATTTAGTAAATGCTAAATTCTTACTTAAAGTTACAAAGAGATGTTCTGAGTGTGATTCATGCTTATATTTTCAAATTTTTCCTTCTCAATGTAATTTTTCCAAAACTAAGTTTATTTTTAAAACCACAGTTAAGAAAATATATATGCCTTTACCTGTCTTGGGCTCATTTGCTTTAAAAAGATGCTTACAGAGTACATTAAAATATGCTCTTTAGGAAACTTGGGGTAATATATCACACCAGAAATATGAGTCATCAGCATATCTTAAAAATAATCAGCCACATAACTTATCTATATTTGTTATAGTTCTGAATGTTATTTCCTATTTCACTATGTTACAAACCAAAATAGTTCAATAGACACTTACCTGATATATGTACCCCGCTTTCCCCACTACAGTCCATTCTCTACACAGTGTTTTTTTTTAAAAAACTGTAAAGCATTATTTTACACCACCTCTGCTCAAAATTCTCCAGTAATTTAGATTCACACTTAAAATAAAATACAAATTCCTTATATGCCTTTAAACCTTACTTGGTCTGAGTTTTGCTTCCTTCTTTGACCTTACTTCTCCCATGCCCACAACAAATCCCCACCCATGATTTCCATATTGCATCTATATTTAGTTTTTCTCTGTTCTTGAACATATCTACCTTGTTTCTACTTGATGACTTTTGAACAGTTACACCTTATTATTGCCTTTGCCAAAAAATTACAGTCACTATAAAAGAAAAAACCCACAGAGGACATAAACAAAAGGAAAAGCATACCATACTCATGGATTGGCAGTATCAAAATTGTTAAAATGTCTGTACTACCCAAATATCAAAATTGTTAAAATGTCTGTACTACCCAAAGTGATTTACAGATTCAATACAATCCCTATTAAAATACCAACATGAATTTTTGCAGATCTAGAAAAAAAATTTTTTACACTTTGTATGGAACCATAGAAGACCCTCTATAGCCAAAGCAACCTTAAGCAAAAAGAACAAATTGGAAGGTATAAATTAACCAGACTTCAAGCTATACTATAAGGTTATAGTAAGCAAAATGGCATTGTATTGGCACAAGAACAGAGACACAGACCAATGGAACAGAACAGAGAACCCAGATATAAAACCAGCTTCATATTGCCATCTGCTCTTTGACAAAGCAGACAAAAACATACACTGGGGAAAAGAATTCCTATTCAATAAATGGTGCTGGGAAAATTGGATAGCCATATATAAGACTGAAACAAGATCCACACCTCTCACTTCTCATAAAAATCAACTCATGATGGATAACAGACTTAAATCTAAGACATGAAACCATAAGAATTCTAGAAGAAAATGTTGGAAAAACTCTTATAGACATCGGCCTAGGCAAAGAATATGAAGAAGATCCTGAAAGCAATCACGGCAACAACAAAAATAAATAAATGAGACTTGATCACCTGATCAAATTAAAAATCTTCTATACATCCAAGGAAACAATCATTAGAGTGAATAGACAACAAAATGGGAGAAAACATTTGCATGTTATATCTCTGATAGAGGGCTGATAACTAATATCTATAGAGAACTCAAGCAAATTAGCAAGAATAAAATCAGACTTATTAAAAAGTAGTCAAAAGACATAAACAGAAACTTTTCAAAAGAAGATAGACTAAGTGCCAAGAAACATATGAAAACATGCTCAACATCTCTAACATCAAGGAAATGCAAATGAAAACCACAATGAGATAATCACTTAACTCCAGAGAGAATGGCTTTTATCAAAAAGTTCCAAAACAACAAATGTTGCCATGGATGTAAAAAGATAGGAACCCTCATACACTGCTGGTGAGACTGCAAACTAGTACAACCTCTATGGAAAGTTGTATGGAGATACTTCAAAGAACTAAAGGTAGAACTACCATTTGATCCAGCAATCCCACTACGGGGTATCTACCCAAAAGAAAAAAAAGGACATTTTATAAAAACAACATCTGCACTTGAATGTTAATAGCAGCAAAACTCACAATTGCAAAGATGTGGAAACAACCCAAGTGCCCATCAATACATGAGTGGATTAATGAAATGTGGTAAATGTATGCATACCACGGAGTACAACTCAGCCATAAAAACAATGGAGAATTAATACCTCTCGTATTATCCTGGATAGAGCTGGAGCCCGTTCTTCAAAGTGAAGTATCACAAGGATGGAAAACAAACACCACATGTACTCACCATTAAATTGGTACTAATTCATCAACACTTATATGCACATATGGAGGTAACATTCATCAGGGATCGGGCAAGTTGGAGGGGATGGGTAAATTCACACCTAATGGTTGTGGTGCATACTCTCTGGTGGATGGGCACGCTTGTAGCTTTGACTTGGGTGGTGCAAAGGCAATTTACATGACCAAATCATTTGTACCTCTGTGATGTTCTGAAATTAAAAAAAAAGAAAAAGAAAAAAACCCCAAGGTTGGCTATTGTGTGCTAGCTAGTAAATGTGTGCTAGGTAGTACTATCATTTCTGCTTCTTCATTTTCAATTCTCTATTGTTATCAATTATCTGTTATAAGCTACAAAAGAGATGTTTACTGAAATGCATGAAGATTCAGAATATAATTGAAGAAAAATTCTAAATTATATATAATGTAATCTGTCTGCATAGAGAAACAACATTGTGGATTACATTTTCAACTCTTCCACGCACTATCATCAACAGAAAGCAGCAGAGTTAGCCATAGAGTTAAACCAGCTCATGCCAATTTTGTTATTTCGTGTGCTGCTCTCAAAGCAATGGCTCTGGAAGAAATCCAAATGGAAATCCAATTCAATAGCACTCTGTATTCCAAAGAATATGTGATGGAACCAAAAGTATAACAAATGTGACTTGAGGGCACAATGTTCTAAAAAGAAAAAATGATATATCTCACATAAAAGATTAGCTGATTATAACTAGCGGGGGGCAAATTACAGTATGTTTATGTATATTCTGATAAATAAGAAAACAAGAACATTATAACTACATAAAATAATGCACTCTACACATGCTAAACTTGAAGAGCCATAATATTATCTAATTTCAGCTATTTTTTTGCACTTTATATGTTAAATTTACTACCGCTAATATCACGACCTGTTGCTTTATTTTTCCTTCTTCCTTGGAGGACTTTTCATCTTCTTTCATTTATTGTAAACTAAATGACAAACTCTCGAAACAATATCTATTTGTACATAGAAGTAGGAAATTTTCTTAAGTAAAATGAACCTTTTTCTCTGAGGTAATAGAATGTGCCATTTATTTAGCTGCAATTTTTTCATTTATCTTACTGTATAAATATGAGGCAAAAATATAAAATTCTCACTTTTTTAATAATTTTGGGGCATATGAAACAAGCACAAGGTTGCTAATTTTAGGAGAATTTTCTCATAAATTTACTATGGATTTACTAGACAGACGTTAGTGGAAATATTTCTCTGCGTGTGTGTGCGTATGTTTGCATGTGTGTGTACATCTTCACTTACTTGCTTCACTCTAGAATTTTGGCTTTAAGGAAGAAAATTCAGTCCAGATATAAAATAAGGAAATGAAATAAGAAGAGTTAAGTTTACTTCCTTCTAAATTATATTGAAGGCTTGCCATAAAACTGGCAATGGTATTTTTCTTTCCTAACAGAAAACAAGTGCTGAATTGGTTAAACTTTCCAGGGTATGGTAGGAAGCAGCTTATCCTTCCCTCCACTCCACAGCCTTCCAACCTTCTCTCTGGTATTTCTTGATGACAATTCAAGCATAGACCATGGAATTCCAGTAACTTTCAGTTACTCATGGAGTCCCTCTGAATCTATGTCAAAATTAATTTCTTCTTCCATTTAAACACCACCCCCAGCCTGGTCTAAACCATGGTACAGCACATAACAACAAAGACAAGGAAATGTGTGGTCTATTCTTTTACATTTGTTTTTCCTATCCAGGTTATGTGGTGTGTAAAGCTTACACACTTTGGGGAGAGGGGAGCCTTATGAAAAATAATACAAATTATGAATCAAAATTTGGTCCATGGCATCCTAATGAAGGCTGTGCAAGTGAGGTGCTCTGAAGTTGGAGCTTCATTAGCTTCCCAGTAAATCCACCCTTGCCTTCACCTTGTACTTCCACTGTTCCTGCTCATCCTCTTGGTTCTTCCAAGAACTAAAGCACCATGAAGAAGGTTTAGAGAAGGGGGGGGGGAAGATCTGTTTGTTACGTGAAACTATTTGCAATTCTGGACTAGCAATAATTGGCTGGTTATTGCCCTCCACTGTGGCAAACATCCAAACACTCAAACTTTTGTGAAGTATATATTGCTAAATTCTTCGTAAAACGACCCTTCTCTACTCATCCTATAGTAGCTTCCAATATTGTATATTCTCTGATGGGAATGTGCCAGTCCCAGGCTAACCTTCTGCATTTTGCTTTCAGCTAGTACCTGTGGCAGTACACCACACAAGATCCTTACCATAGCAAGTCTCTTTTTTTAATTTTTATTTTATTACTTTTTTTTATGCAAGTCTCCTTTTTTATGAGGGGGTGAGAATGGGGCACTACTTTCAGTATGAACTCAGCCTGGCTACCTTCCTCAGTATCCACTTGACTCCAAGGAATACAAACTTACTTGTTTGTCAAATTATAGAATTTCAGCTTGTTTTGACTGTGGCCTTTTTGCCTCTTCGCCTCACCAATGTAAGGATGTCCCAAGTGTCCTCCCAGCTTCAAATGTACAGTGCGAGATCCAGACTGCAATTTCTTTGCTGTCAAAACTCCAGAGGTGAGAGGCCATTCTCTCCTAAGTAGTCACAGTGCTTTCCACCCTGGAAGCAGTATGGGCCCCGTCCATGGTTTCCTATAGCCAAGGAATGGGAAGTCAATTTCTTTTTGTTAATTTCAACTTCTCCCAATCATTCCAAGGAATTTTTAAAACCTTTGAATTTGCCTTAGAGAGCGCCTGTAGGGAGGAGAGGAAAATCCTGACAGCAATCTTCACTCCTACAAATTGCCTCACTTCAAGAAATCTCTCCTCACCAATACGCTTCCAGGTTTTATATAGGTTGCAGGGGGAAAATGTTGCTGGACTAGTTCAGCTTTCTTTTCACCAGTTCCACACAATGTGTGTGGTACCTCTTTGAATGGGATATTTACCACCCAATATCATTGGCCTTATGGCTTTAGCCAAGAATATAAAATAACAGGAAAAATCCTATTCCAAATATTGTGCTAACTTTTCTTACTGGCTTTGAAATGGCAAAGTAAGTATTAAGCCAAAGTTAAATGTCAGGTATGTGACCTACAAATAGAAAAGTGGTATTGATTCTGCCAGGATATTGTTCATGTATGGTTTCAATGGAATACCAGTGTTAACATTTGAAAACAAGTGCAGGAAAATTATTTAAGATAGGAGAATTGCAGGTATATACAGTTGGGCTTTTAGTCTTGTTGCAAAATTATCAATGTTTAAATTCTATAGGCTCTCAGAACTCCCTTTCTCCTCTAACCATTTTGCACATGACTTCCTTGTTGGTCTTATAAAATGAAGCTTCAAACTGGACTCATAGAAGCAGAGGGTAGAATGGTGGTTACCAGGGACTAGGGAGTAGGTGAGGAATTGTGAGATGTTAGTCAAAGGATACAAAAGTTCAGTTAGATAGCATGGATAAGTTTAAGATGCCTATTGTACAACATGATTACTATAGTTAATAACAAAGTATTGTATACTTTAAAAATTTTTTAAGAGAATATATTTTAAGTGTTCTAACCCCAAAAGATAAATATGTGAGGTAATATATATGTTCATAAGCTTTATTAAGACATTCCACAATGTATACATATTTCAAAACATTGTGCTGTATACCATAAATATGTACCTTTTAAATTTGTTAATTATAAATAAATAATAGATAAAATAAATGAAGTTTTTATCATTTCAAAATTTCTTTTCCTCTTATATCTCCTAAAAATGTCTCAGCAGCTTTTCCTTGAACATTGGCTAAAATCTAGCTTTATTCACTTGGTTCTTTAATCCTTTATTATTAGAGCTAAACCTTCTTTACAGTCTTATTTTTATTTTATTCCATACTATTTGATCCATTCCTGATAATGTATTTCATATACCTCCTTCAAGAATTTATTTATATATTCTCTACAGCTGGAATCCTTTCCCTTCTCATTCTATCTAGTTTATACTCATTCTTTAATAAAATCTTCTCTATGACATCAACACAATGGGAGGTCCTTAATCAGAACCATTTAGTAAGTTTTCTTTTCTACTTATGATACAGAACTAGTTGGTTAATAGTGTTTAAGTTTTTTATTTCTCTTTCAGTCACTGGTATTGGGCCATAACCCTATTCAGAACACGTGATAATTTGTCTTCCCAACTGCATTGTAATCTCCTAGGAGACGTTGCCTTAAATGCCTAAAATGTCTTGTATGTAGTAGATGTTTATTATACCTTGCATTTTTATTGGTCAACATATGACAGAACTGATGAGCAGCCAAGGAAAGAGAATTTCTATATCCAAAGACTAAACAAAATAACAAAATTGCAAGAATAAAGTCAAAGTAATTTACTTTTTCTTTTAGAAAGCTTATGCATAGAAGAAAAGAAAAAATATGAAGAAAACAATTTATCAAGCAAGCTATAACAACTTGCCATGAGTTATTTTCTGCTATCAACTATGTCCAGTCTTGGGTAAGTGGCACTCTTGGGTCAGTGCAACAAGAGTTGAAGCAGCTCTTCTTTTTCTCCTCCTCTTCCTCTTTCTTTACTCTTATTCCTTCTCTTCTACTTTATTCTCTTTTGGCATCTCATTTGGATTTGAGTCACACTGTATAATAATTAGTTACCTTTGTCATTCAGAGCATCGTAATAGGCAAGGAAGCCCTCACTCCTTTTCTAAGGCCATAGGGTATATATCTAGCCTGTTCCTCTCCCTTCAAGCTATTGGCTAGAAAGAGGATTAACAGGGTTCCTACACAGTTATATTCAGAACTCTCCACACCCACGATTTTACCCTGGTCCAAATCTTCATAATATTGTAATTGTTCTCTTTGCTTCTACTCTTGACCCCTTTCAAACCACTCTAAGTTCAAAAGTTGGTGTGAGACTCTCACACATAATTCATATCATTTTCTTTCCCTGTGAAAACCTTTCAATAATCTGCCATGTTATTTAGATTAAAACCAATGTTCTTATAATTAACTCCAAAGTACTATATTATTGCTCACCACCGTATATCCTACACACCCTATAATTTCACCTCAACTCCTACTACTTTTTCCCTTTCTCTTTCACCCCTTCATAAGTCCTTCATACTTGCTGTCTCATCAGCCTTCAATACCCTTTCGCAATATGTCCCATGACATTTTCTCCCACTTCTTTTTCTTATTTTCTCAAATATCACCTTCCCTGTCCACCCTATCTATGATTATACCCTACACTTCTCAATTTTTATACCCCTTTCCCAGGTTTGTTTTCTTCCATAACTCTATATATTTACTAATAGTTTTTGTTTATTATCTGTTTTCCTCTAACAGAATATATATTCTAGGAACAAAGGTGTATTATGTTCACTACTACATCCCCAGCATTTAGCATAGTATCTGATAATGAGTAGGAGCTCAATGAATATTTGTTGAATGAATTAATGAGCACCTATATGAAGACCACAGTATTAAAGCAACTGGAGAGATACAAAATATGCAAATGTAGCTTTTGTGATCAAGACACAGTATGTTAGAAGAGACAAAACAAGTACATTTTTTTTTTAATTTCAGGATATTATGGGAGTACAAACATTGTGGTTACATGTTATGACTTTGCCTCACCCAAGCCAGGATTTGAGGTGTGCCCTTCAAGTACAAAATATGCTACAAAGTATTATGGCAGAGACTTCATTGACTGTAGTGGGACAACGGTAATAATTGCGCTTAATCTTGAAAGATGAGATTGGAATATATGAAAATGGGAGTAAGACTACATTCCTGACTAATAACAAGAGTATAATAATATTTTTAAAAGGCAGTGATAGAAAAATATGTTGTATATTCAGGTAGAGTCAATTATGCAGTTTGGTAGAAGTGTAGAATATGAGAAAATAAGGCTATGGGTAGAAAGGTTAGATTGTTGCCAGGTAAGAGGAATTCTGAATGTCAGATGAGGAGAGCGAATAACATAGGCAGGAAGAAACGTTGTAAGCATTTTGGGAAGGAAATTGAGATGGGCATGTGTGTGCTTTTAGGGGATAAATGGGAGTTCAGGAGAGAATGAAAGCAGAGGGACTAGTCAGGAAATTAATAAAATATTAATATTTGAGAAGAACAATGAGGGTAAAGTAGGTGGTGGTAGTAAGGAGCAGAAATGAAAGGGAGCATTCCAGAGACAAAGAAGGGCAGAATGCAAAGAACTTGGCTACAGATGTGATGCTTTTTGTAAAAGTATTATCCCTTATTTATGCAGATAATGTCTCTTCCCAATTATGAATTTCAGTGATAATTTGAATTAAAAATTGTGTTTTACTCAGTCCTGATCTTATGGATACTCGGGTATGAAAATATGTTTAGAAGCAGAAAGTCTAAGGATTCTTTCTTTCTTATAGTACTAACAATTCAAATGGAATCAAAATTACCCCTAGTCTGAAATTTCCCAGTGATGTCAGAAGCTCAGAGATAGAATAATTTGTGCAACCTATGCCTATAACCATCAGATTCAAACAATGGTCTGGCACATATGGGAAACCAGTCATCCTCATTGCCTCAATTCCACTAGGGAATGATAAAAGAAAAAAATATTCTTAACATGAAACATTTCATGCTTGCAAGAGGGTGATGAGCAAGTCTTTTGATGAAAATAAAACCTCCAAAAATATCTCTCAAATTAAAGCAAGAGACCTGCATAGTAGAAAACAAAATGCAACAAACTAACAAATAAACAAAGGTGATCAAAACATGCTTAGATTAGGCAAGCAGCAAACAAAGAGAAAGGGTTATGTTGGGGACACAGCAACATAATTGGATTCCTCTGCCAACCCTGGTAATTAAAATGGAGACACTCAGTACCTTAGTTGCTCTGCAATCCCATAATATGTTTGAGATTAACAACCCTTGAATCTTGGTGTTACTGCTATATTATTTGAATATACAATAGGTTTCTTTTGCCATTTTCAGAACTCACAAATAGAGGTTTCTCTAGGGCCATGAAGATTTAGAAACAGCTAATGAAAAAGCCTGACTTGTACTCTCCAATCACTTCCCCTTGCTACCATCAATATTTTGGGCAAATTTGAATGGAAAACAAATGAAATAAAGAAATAGCAAGCTTTGCAGTGATTTAAAGCTCTCCTTGCCTACTTGAGGGAAAAAAAAAAACAAAACCATAAAACAAGCTGCTGCTCTGTAGCTTTGCATCACTTCTTGTCTGTTTTGCCAGCATTTTTTTTTTTTTTTAGATCTTGCCAATGCCTTGTAAAAATAAAAGACACATAAAATGCAGTGTTAGCTTGAACTGCCTGGAGAGGACTCGATTATTTGTGAGGGACTGTTATCTTTGTTGATATCACCCTACATGCTTTGACCACCCTGTGTCTCAGATATGTGTCTGTACCCATCTGTCGGCGGGGGGGGGGGGTGATGACCTGAGTCTCACTGGCATGTAGCCTTGCCTGGATGATGCCCGCAAGTAACCCACTGGCTGTGTACAGGAGACACAAAGAGTCTCCGCCACTCTGCCACTGAAAGGCTTTTCTGACTGTGTGGATGGTAGGCTCAGCCAAACGCCTGCTGCAGAGTGATGAGAGTTCCTGCAGGCTTTGATGGAGGTATTAGTCAAGTGCTGCACATGGATATTAAAAAGGGAACAGGAAGTACATGGCAGTAATTAATATTATATCTTGTCCCCAAAGACATTCTTGGTCCCTTTATATGTTAGTTGACTGATCATCCAACTCCTCTGAGAGGTAATAATGAAGTTAATATAAACACTGATTTTTATATCTTATTTCTACTATTAAAAGGGAGAGGAACGTGAGCAAACACACATACATGTGCACATACACACACACACACACACACACACACACAGAAAGCAAGTTGGTAACGCCTAAGAAAAATGTCAACAATACTTGGTTTGCTACATAGCGGAAGGAGTCAGGAACTGCTTTTTCTGGTCAAGGGAGGTTGTTTCTAGTAGGTCTATTCATGGTGACAGGTATTACAAATAACCTGGAGAAAAGGGAAGTTGAAAGGGCTCAAAGAGAAAGAAGAGAAAAGCCCTGTTATATTCTACTTCTGTTTCATCCCTGGACAAAACAAAACCACGCCAACAAAAGCTCAGCACTAATTCAGCCCCGCATGGTGTGAAATAGACCCCAGCTCTTAGTTCACTTGCCTGGTTAGTGAGAGAGGAGGTGAGCGGAACACCAGAGATAAATCAGGGATTATTCTTACTGCAGTGCAGACATCTGTCTATCTTTGCAGGGTCTGGGCTATTGTAAGATGACAACTGGAAACTCATGCTTTAAAAAACGACTTAAATTATACATCCGACACATTTTGCACATTTTGGCATTAAAATAATAGACATTCATAAGGTAAATGTCTAGTCTAAGCATGTGGAAAATCATATAATTCATGCTTTTAATCATTCATTCAATAGATATTTTCTGCATACTTTGCTGTTGCATCAGTCTCTGTGGGATTGTGTAAGGGATGCTCACTGCTCTCGGAGGGTTTCTAGACTAGATGATCAAGTTTGTTGGATGACACTTAAAAACATAGGAGACTATAAACAGATGTGAATTTTGTTGGGCCAATAAAACATTAGAACAATTGACTGGAGAGAATAAAGATGGATTATTTTTTAAATACACGAAGATGGTTCTTCTCCTCCCCCGAATCACTTATTTTATATGGTTACAAATTTTAAAGGCCTGAGTAAGATTATAATGGTGAGGAAGTCCAGCCATAATACTGCTTCATAAATGTTGACCCTGGGTACAATACGATCTGCCCCAAAAGAGTCAAAATAACCACTGGAAATCTGACAATTACATTGTTTCTAAAAGAAAACTCCATCCTCTTATCATGATTTAGTTTGGTTTAAAAATTCTGATTTATGATTTATTGGATTATCTCCAAATATCTCAAGGGGATCCTGCCATCCTTTGATCCTCAATAGTATAACATTTTTAATTCGTATATAATAAAAATGAAACATGACAAGCTTGACTATAAGGCAAGGCATTGGAAACTAAAACAATTAGTGGAGTGTCACTGCTTCACCAAAGTGGAAAATCATTGTGCATTCATATCATCTTTATTTTTTAAAAGACTCCATCTTATTACCACCTATCAGAAAAATAAAAATATATTTTTTTTCTGTCAGAAAAGTCACACTAACCTCTTTTACTATTTCTGCCAGTGGAAAAATGTCCTTAATGAAAAAAAGAACACTATTTCCTCTGAACCTCTGTACTGTTTCAATGGCTATTGGTGCCTGGGTATTAGAATTCCAACACTAGAACTTTAGAATCTGAGAATTTTAGGGAGAAAGGCCTAAGTGTGGGCCCACATGTGTTCAGCAGGGGTTATGCTTCACAGCAAACACTCTGAGGGAGATGGGGAACAGATGCAGCTGTGGAGAGGAGCCAGCCTCTGCACGGGGACGCTGTTCCACATTGCTGGGGCTCCGCAGTGGTGAATCTGGGAGCTGCATGGCATTATGGCGGGTGCAGTGGTTCAGTTGTTATTAGTGAGTGTCATTGTGCCCTGATTGCAAGCACTCAAGTGTTCAGAGGGGGAATCAAGGATACCAAATGGAGAAAAACAATACACAGGAGTCTAATATCTTTAAGCGGGTAAATTATCTTTTCCTTGAGAAAGCAGAAAACGTTAATGGCGAAGTCTGCCAAGACATTTTATAATAGAGGTAAATAAAAAGAAACAGAAGAGTGTTCCAGTACTTTTGTGTGCAATTAAAGCATGTCATTCAGTACCCTGAATGAATCTAGGCACTCTGACGTAAACGTGTAGCTATGTGATAAAAGGTGCAATTTGGATTGATTTTTTTTCTTTACAAAAAATACTTGGCAACTGGAGATTGTTTACATATACAGTAATATTTGACATAATATATTTATAATGTATCAATATTGGAGAAAAAATACATTTTTATTTCTATTTATCTATCTTTTCCCTCTTTCAACATATTGTAAATGGCCTGTTTGGGCATTGAGACTAAATTTTGTTAGTGAAAGTTTCTTTTGTCTCAGGTGATAAGGTAGTTATTAATTTATAAAATTAGATGAGGTATAAAAGGGTCTGTGGAATAAAAGGTTTTCTGAAACAATAAACTGAGCAGGCTGAACAATGTTGACTCTATTTCCCTGTTTCCTTTGGCTTTTACCTGTGAAATCTAGAAAAGTTAAATTTGCTTTTTCCTCTGGGTTACTTCAAGGCATGCTCAGAAAGGAGGACTTGCCTTCTTGCCCCAGAACGGCCCCTGTACCCAGCTGCTTCACTGGTAAAATGATAAAAAGCAGTGAGTAGAAGTCACCTCCCTGCTGTCACCATGGAATAGGTGTGATTGCCAAAACAATCTCCTACACATCCTGGCTTTAACTGTTCCACAACTGAAAAGTGGAATGACAGAAAGAAAACATGTCAAACTCCTAAGATGAGATGACATAACAGAGGGGATAAATCATAGGATATGTTGTCAGAATTCTTGGGTTCACATTTAGGCAACACCCTTTATCAACTGCAGATAGCATGCCATCCAACCTCCCTAAGATTCATAATTCAAATGAAAGAATGATAATGCCTAAACCATATAGTTTACAGCAGTTCTATGAAGATCAAGGTTAGATGGATATACAACCATATTTTTAATCCAAAAGCATAAAATTTGTTACTAATATTTCCTTGCATGTGGCAGGTTCTCAATATTTATATGTTTAATAAAGGATTCAGTGTGCCATGACACCCTCTCCAGATCAGGCAAGATGACCAGGATGGGGCCTTCTAAAAAAAAGAAAAATTAACAGATGAATAATACAACCTGTTTGGGAAACCATTTGGCAGTATCTACTAATAGTGAACATTTCACATACCATATGCCTTCCAAATTCTACTCCTAGACATATATCCAGGAGAAATTATTGCTTATTTTATCAAAAGGAACATACAAGGTTCATGGTAGTATCATTTGTAATAGCCCAAAACTAAAAATCATTCATCAAAAGTAAAATGTGTAAATAAATTGTGATGTGTTAATCCAGTGGAATACAATACAGCAATGAGAATAAATTAACTATGACTACATGCAAAAATATGAATGAATCTCACAAACATAAATATAGGGAAAGATGCTATACACAAAAGATTACATACTTTAGAATGCCATTTATATAAAATTCAAAACCAGGCAAAACTAATCTGTGACGAAAAAAGTCAGAAAGTTGTAATTATTAGAGGGTTAGTGACTAAAGATTTTAGGATGTTTAATAATGTTTTGTGTTTGGTTGAGATTTGTTTACTTTGTGAAAATGCATAAGAATGTACATTTATGATAAGTATACTTTTCTGTATGTACGTTATATTTCAATAAAAAGTTAAAAATATGATTTTGGTGAAATTTAATTTTAACCCTTCCAAATTTACTAAATTCATGCTGATTCCCACAGAAAGCATCTTGAATGTTCATGCTAAACCCATGTTTACTCTCTTTATCAATAGGAGAGATAAGCCAAAAATTTACACAGTATTATTTAAAATATTATATCTCATGTATATTTACATTTTAAAAAGAGGACCTCTAAGAGAAAAAAAGTCAAACACAAAGGTATTAATCACTAATAGTTGATTTTCATTAATCATTAGGAAAGATAATTTCAAGTGAAAAATACCTTGACTTTCATCAAATCATACCACATATGAAAACATACATTCTCTTTACACATAAGGTAGATTATTGAAGTCAAAGTTAACAAGAAGGACTAGGGAAAGAAAGATGCTGAGGTTAGAGTATTCATGTTCACTCTATAATAAATATCTTTTGAGCCTTTAGTTTGTGTTAAGCACTGTGATTTGCGATGGGGTTACAATAGACAGAATAATGTGTTCCATATTCCCATTAAGTTTACAATCTAGTAGTGGAAAGAATTAATTATTAAAACAACAAACATAAATCACAACTTTGTTTTAGTTATAGGAGATATACAAGTGTACACAGTTCTGCCACTTTCTGGATGCATAAAGTTCAGCAAGTTATTTAACCTCATATCTGCATCTGTTTTTTCACATAGGAAATGAGAATAATAATTGTACCTGCTTCATAGGATTTCTATGAATATTAAAAAAGTTAATACTCATAAAATGCTTAAAGTGGGGCTTGGTAATTGATAGTTACACAGCACATCTCATCAATCTAAAATATATAGTTTAACATTGCAGATATTGTATTATTCTTATAATCAGTGGTGTCATACATTCACTTAGCTAAGGTGTGATAGTTGTCATTATCTACACATGTTTGACTTTGGTTGTTTATTTTTGGTGGCTTGATTAAACACTTTTAAGGTCCATTTGAGGAAGAAATATAAAGTCTTGAATATATCAGAAAACCTTAATTGAAAACTTCTAGTAAAATCAGTAAAGTACCTATGTAAACTTTCCAGCGAAGCAGCATGGAGCAAACTTTTAGAAGAAAACCACTTAGAACTTGAAGAAAACTTTTTGGAAGCAGTGTATTACCAATGCTTCTTATGGCTTAAAAGATAATATTGTATAGAAACATGGATCTTAACCTTTCTGAATTGAAAGGAACTGAGAAAAGTTGGATTCTGAATGTCAACATTTTAGGAACATCTTAATTTATTTCATTTCAAATGTCCTTTTTGTATATGAATAAGAGAAATATATGATAGAGAGCTAAGACTAAATATTTCTGAAAGGGCTCTTTCAACAAGAGTAAAATAAAAATTCTGAATCCTATGAAATACTGTTTAATTGGCATCTTATTTTCTTTCCTAGTGATAGTACATAAAATATGTCTTGTCATTAGCGGTGTCTTGGTTTCAATTAAATGTGGTAGATATTTGTTAAATAAATGAAATGTGATGAGAGCATAGAAAGGGAAATAGACCATCTCAAAGAAGTCAAAAAAAACTCCTCTAAGGAATTAATTTTTGACCTATGGCTGAGTCTGAAGAAGAGGCAGGGGTTGAGGGAGTATAGGAGAGAGAGAGTGGCTCTAAGGCACAAGAAACAGGATGTGCAAAGATCCTACAGTATAAGGGAGCAGGGCATTCATAAAGGTATAACTAAGATGATAGTGGTCATATCCCAACTTCATTTCAAGGCATCTTCCAGATTTAGTTTTCTGTGAGTTGAAAGCAGACTCCACCTTTATACATATTGAAAATCTACACAATGTCCTGAAATATCATCCTGGTTTGGAAGCTGATAGGTTTCCTTTACATCACAACTCATTTTTATTTTTCCCTGAAAAAGTAAATCAGCACTTACTGGCAAGAAACGTACTTTACACTTAATAAGTCTGTCCTGGCTATTGTCATGTCTGCACATGACAGTTTATTCAGTTTGATTTTATAATAACAGCTTTCATAAAATTGAATAAATATTATTTGATTATTACAAATAGTATAATGAAGCTAACTACAAAATAAGAAAACTGATTGAATCACTGTACAGCAGAAGTTAAATCATAATGAAATAATCTGAGTTTAATTTGAATGTAATAACACACTACATCTTCACATTTTTCTTTCTTTTTAATATAGTGAACTCATTACCTTTTCAAAACCTTTATATAATAACATTTATAAGGGCCAGAAAAGTATCTTGCCCCACAAATTCCAAAAACACCGATGACTGAAAGCATATATTTAAGATAAATTCAAGATATTGTGGATAAGGAATTATCTTAATGTGTTTCACTGTATATTAAAAAGAGTAGTGTTTATTTTTTTTTATTTTCATAGTTTTCCTTCACAGTTCCTTATTTTAATAATTTTCTCTATCTTATGTTCTCTCTTTTCCTGTTTATTTTTCATTCTCTTGTGATTCAAAAGTATTAACAGCCAGTTTTAATTCTCCTAGAGTTTACATTTACAATTAAAAAAAACCACAGCTCATTATCCAATTATATTGCCACAAGTTATAGTGGTAGTTGATTTCTCCTTTCTATAAGATGAAACAACCAACTTTTAAATTTTGATTCATTTTAATTGGTATTAAATTATTAGTTTTTAACTGATAAGGTGTTTTTTCCCCCATAACTGCTTTACTTTTATTGTGAAGTTCCATTAAAATTCCCATTACAAACCTGACCTTCTTCAGTCTTTTTTGGTAAAACATAAACATAGTAATAGATAATTCATACATAGACTGACAAATGCTTTCTAAAATTCTCCGTATTCTCCAGGAAAAAATTAACCACTTAATTCAAATCATTCGTCTCCACCTTTTGGGTCATTCATGCATTATTTAGCTCCAGATTTAATGCACCTGTTGACACTGCTCAAAGAGGTCTTTGAGATTTGCTTGTGGTATCATTTAGTAAAATACACAGAAAAGAACAGCAAAGGAAGTGAATATCCATTGATACTTTTGATGTCAACAAGAATTTAAATCACAGGATACTTTTTAAAATATATAATACAAATTTTATCATGGACAAAATCAGCTAAAGAAAAGTTGATCAGGCAGTATTTTGTCCTAAACAGCCTTGGTAATAAAATTAAATTTGAAATTTGTAGATGCAACAACGTCATTCTGCAAATTGTCAAAGGTGCTTAAAAAATATGAACGTGAGATATTTTGATGCAACTTGGTTCCATGAATGCTGGTTCACTAGTGTTGCCACAGTATTTTCTATGGTGAACAGAGCTTCACATTATACTATCTTGTTTAATAAAAGGCCCACCCCTTTTTCTGGCTTCCTTCTTACTAGCTTCATTAAGGTGCTCCTTCTTACTGACCAATATGGTGCAACCTCAAGAGTAAAGGTATCAAATTATTCTTGTTAAGTTTATTTTAGAGAGTGTATTTTCCTTCTCAATAGTGACTTTTAGTGCTTGCTTTTGTTTTGGAATTATTTGCTTTGGAATTATATCATTTTATAACCCCAACTTTCTGTTGTTTATTTTGTTTTAACCCTGGTTCAACTACAATGTGCTTATTATTTTTTTTTCCATTGGGTAACTTAGGCTATACTTTCTCAGCTCTTGTATATGTAATGTTGTCTTTCCATTAATTTCTCATGAGATTGAAAACTTAGATGTATGAAATTTGGGGTCACAATACTTATTTATTTATTTATTTTTGAGACAGGGTCTCACTCTGTCACCCAGGATGGAGTGTGGCACAGCCATAGCTCATTCCACCTTGAACTCCTGAGCACAAGCTATATTCCTGCCTCATTCTTCTAAGCAGCTGGGACTACAGGTGCATGCTACCACACCCGGCTAATTCTTTTAAATGCCATTTTCTATACCATGAATTATTTGGACATTGCTAAATATTCTGGAGTTTTGGTTATAAAGCAGACATTTGAGGCTAATTTGATCTGTTATTTCTATTAAGGCAAATTCATGTTTTATTCAGATGCCTTAGGACATTTTTAAACACATTAAATTAAAAATTTTGCCTGTGGTAAACTCAACGTGTTTTTAGGTTTATAAAAAGTTAGGTTAATAATAAATGGCGTAGGTGTGGAATGATAGGAACACTCATACACTGCTGGTTGGATTGCAAACTAGTTCAACCTCTGTGGAAAGCAATATGGAGATACCTCAAAGAGATACAAGTAGATCTACCATTTGATCCAGCATCCCATTACTGGGCATCTACTCAAAAGAACAAAAGACATTCTATAAAAAAGACATCTGCACTATAATGTTTATAGCAGCACAATTCACAATTACAAAGATGTGGAAACAACCCAAGTGTCCATCAATACATGAGTGGATTAATAAAATGTGGTATATGTATACCATGGAGTACTATTCAGCTACAAGAAACAATGGTGATCTAGCACCTCTTATATTTTCCTGGATAGAGCTGGAACCCATTCTACTTAGTGAAGTATTCCAAGAATGGAAAAATAAGCACCCCATGTACTCACCATCAAATTGGTTTTAACTGATCAACACCTAAGTGCACATATAGTAATAACATGCATGGGGTGTTGGACAGATGGGAAGGGGGGGAGGGTGGATATATACATACATAATGAATATGATGCTCATCGTCTGAGGGATGGACACACTTGAAGCTCTGACTCGGGGCGGGGGGGCAAGGGCGATATATGTAACCTAAACATTTGTACCCCCATAATATGCTGAAATAAAAAAAAGTTAGGTTAATGCAAGATCAGTTTGTTCTGTGTTGTTTATTTATGTCCCTAATCTATCACATCAAATTATAACTACCTGTGTACTTGTCTCCCTGCCTCATAAGTTTTATCTCTTTAGTCACATTAGCATTGCCTTTTTTTTTTTTTCCATCTTGTAATGGGGGTACAAATATTGTTTGGGTTACATACATTGCCCCTCCCCCCCTCCCCCCCACATGCCAGTGTAGCATTGCCTTTTTAATGCTGTATCTTTAGCATGCTGCACAGTGCTTGGTACAGTACAGCTTTTTTTAAAAAATTTTAATTGAACAATATTTTTTTTTATTTCATTATATTATGGAGGTACAAATATTGTTAGGGTTACATATATTGCCCCTGCCAACCCCCCCCCCGCCCGCCGCTGTGTTAGAGCTTCAAGCATGTCGACCCTCTGGAGGTGCATATCACACAGTACAGCTTTTAATAAACATTTGTTGAGGGAATGCGTATGCAAGATAATATGAAGGCCCCTTTAAAATTTCAGAAATCAACAACATTCTCTAACTGAAATTCAGTGCAAGCCAAGAGATAGACATATGTAGGAATGAGACTTGAGTCTACATATTTTTAAGAAAATTTTTATTAAATATTTAAAATATTAGTGCAAATATTAAAAACAGTGTTCCAAATAACATATTAAGCGTCAACTACTATGATTAAATTCCAGTTGCCTTATCTTTGTTGCATCTATTGACTCTTTCATGGATGTTTACTTTATTTGGTGATATTTGATGACATGATTATTTCCAATGGGCTTTGTCTTTTTCAGAAGCAGACTATATTTTGTATGCAAGCATATATCTTATTTTCGAGTTTTCCCCTGAGAGGAGGCAGAATTTACTCTCAAAACACTGTGAGTAAAACTTCTAATCTCCTGACTTTATGAGGATAGGCGTGGGTTCCAATTTTTGAGAGGTCACTCTCTCCCCACCAGAGCAATGGGTAGCAAGGACACTTACAAGCCATATCCCAGGAGAATGACCAGAATATGTCTCATGGTTTCTGAGTTTATATGAAGGTTTCATGACTTTCAAGGCATAAGGGCCTCATCTTGAACCCTTATTTGAAAAATAAAACCTATACTCCAACCCTCTAAAGTTTAAATCTGTATTGGAAAACGCTTGACTTTGACCTCGACCTTGACCTCAGCTCTGGCTTGCTGCATTGGCTTTGTGTTCCTGCTTCATTTCCAGCATGTGACAAATTTATTTTTATTTTTTCTTTCTATTTGTTCTTTCTTTTATTTTATTTTTTCTTTTCTCAACCATATGATATTTAGTAGTTTTCTTTCTACAGCACTTTTATGTATTTGGAGCAAAAGTTCACTCTGTTATATGAACTGGACATGTATTCATCTTTGTATTTCCAGTGCCTTGCCAGTCTGTGGCCCATAGATGCTCCTAAATTGTTTGCTGAAATCATTTAATGAATGAATAAAGCAGATGTGAATGCCCTATGATTGTCACAATGCTGATGTTCATTGAGAGGGTGGAGAATAGGCATCACAGTGGCCTGGCATATATGTCCAAGGAAAAAATAATAAGAAGGAATAATGGGAAAGATGAGAGTATAAAATAACAGACAACACAACACTAAGGAATAATTTCTGTGACTTGCAAAATTTGCCGGAGACCTAACTTCTGTAGAGAAATTTTTACAAGTCACAATTATGACCTCAGGACCCAGGACCCTAGTTTTGTCATGTTGATGCTTATTTTACTTCATCAAGATTCTGTAGCTCTTCACTAAACACGCATTATAAAAATTCTGCCCAAAACAAAGAAAGATGTCATTAAAAATAAATAGTGAAAATGCTATCTAATGCATATTTCTGGTAGCAAATTTCTCTTGATGACACCCCTCGCTTGATAAATTTGGATCATACTGCAGATGGATAATTTTTTGGCAATAATGCCAGTTTTCTCCCAGACAGATACTATGTGTTCACCACTTTCCAGATGTACAACTCCCTCTGGTTAATTCTTTAAAAAACATTGTTCATTGTTCAAAAAAAAAAAAAAAAAGGAAAAAAAGAAAGAAAGAAAACCACAATTTGAACGAATTTCTTTGTTGCTTTATTGTTTCATTTGATAAAAGATAGTTTATCTATCCAACACATGCACTGCATTCTCACAGCACCTTGTGGCAATATAGCTTTTTTTTTTTTTTTAATCTGCATTTGCTAAATTTAGTATGAACGGCAGGATAATCCTTACTAGGAAAGTGGATTATAAAGATAAACGAAAGAAGCATTAAGTTCTTTCCCCAACCAGTTCCAAATGTGCCTTTATGCCTATAATATCCCATAAACACCAGGACAACTGCACCAGCTGCTCTTGACTCTCTGAGGGCATGATATTTCCTCTCATTCTGGCACCAGCCACCACCCCAAAGGAAAGAAATTCTCACAAGCCAGAAGTAGACAGGAGGAGCTTTCATCGGTGCTGTAGATAAAACACTAGGACCTGATAGCTCTCTGCTGACAGTGAGTTTCTATAAAAATAAAAAAGTGAAATATAAAAGATACTAAATCCAGACATTAAAAACAGGTTTTGGATATTTTTTAATTATAGTCTTCTGATACTTTATAACTGTGATATCTATAACTCTTGGCAATGGTGCATTAAATGGGAGTAAGGAAAAAAAGTGGAATTTAACTCCCTAGATGGACTGATTAATACATGGATTATTCATTTCCATTAGTATGAGCACTTTCTTTGTGTTACTGAATTTTTGTACAGCTAAAATGAATGTATTGGCATATGTTAAAACCAGAAACACCATTGAAATGCCATAAAAATACAAAGTGTTCATCCTGTTTTAATTTATGGTTTTATTTTATTTTATCAAATGGTGAGATTGGACATTTTCTTACTCTTAAAACAAACACAAAACAAAACTACACTCCCAAGAAAGACTGGGAAGTGCTGTTCTGGGCATATTTTCCCCGACACTCTTGGCCACAAATTGCCATTTTATTGTCTGATATTAAAAAAAAAGAAAGAAAGAAATAGGCATATATCATTCTAAGCTTGATGACTATGAGGTGATGATTGCTCAAAGGGGCTTCCATATCTTATAGCAATTCTTTCTCCCTTCACACATACTCAGTTCAACTCTTTGTTAAATTCCCATCTCTCTCTCTCTCTCTCTCTCTCTCTCTCTCTCACACACACACACACACATACACACACACTCCAACTTGCTGTGTAGTGGAAAGATTGAGCTGGCTATATGCTGGAAAAGGGCAGGAAAATCATAGTCTATTACATCCCAATCCAGTTCCATAAGATCATATGTTGCCACCTCTTGACCTCTCCAAAGCAGGCAGAAGAAGCTTCAGGAAAAAATTTAGAACAAAATTTAGATTGAAATATTAGCCCTGACACTTATGAGATATTATGCTGGTTATTTAATTTTATTAGCCTTTGTTTCTTCATCTGTAAAATGAACACAGCAATGCCTGCCATTTCTTTTTCAATGTTTATTGGTCACAATTGGGTGAGACAATGTATATGAAAAATGAGAAATTGTTTACAAAAGTAAGATATTCTCACTTTGGAAGGTTTATATTTGGCATATACAGTTAATACTTAAACCTTTCTTATGTACCAGACACTGTTCTAAATGAATTAAGGCTTTAACTCATTTAATCCTCCCAATGCCCATATGAATTAGAGGTGATTATCATTCCCATTCGACAGATCAGTAAACTGAGACACTCAGGGACTAAGTAACTCATCCATTCTGTCAATGCCTGCACTATGCCAAAGTTTTATGGATGTCACCAACTGAACAGGTGCCATACTTATGCTATGCCTTACTTATGCTATGAGGTCAATACACTGGTATCTAAAATTGGTTTAACGATAAAATTATGAAGTGAGATCCCAAATATAAGCCCTCAAAATACATTGCAAGCTCGTCTCAGGAAAAAGTTAGAAGAAAGAGACCGAAGTGTCTGCACTGTTTAAATGGAAACAATGGACTCAAACCATGAAGAGACAAAGGTTAATGATAGTGGCCTGCTCCAAATGTCTCATAACTGCATAAAGTTGGGCCATTCAGTCACCCTAACTTTGTTAGTATCATTATCATAGTCCATCTACGCAATAGCAGAAAATTAAAAGGTGGCAAAGAAGAATTTGAGATATGATACATCCTATTAGTGAGAGTAGGATGATGAAATGAAAATGTTACTAAATTAAACTGAGCATGAAAAGGCTGAGAATAGGAAGAAGTAAGTATCACTAAATTGCTCAGATAATTTAGAAAGAGAGCTCAATGAATACACTAGAGTCATTCTTACCCATAATATACGATTAGACTAGAACACCAAGTCCTTAAAAGCTGACCTTATGTAGGCAATGATACCAATAATATATTTAATATGAGGAAGGCAGAAATGTGGATGCATTCACAGGGTGTGTCATGGGGTAAATATGACCTTCCTCCAGCTATTTTCTTTCCTTTTTTGACTACTACTTTCTTAGAGGCTCTATTGTTGCTTCCCACTTACCAATTACCTAATCACAAAACGTTGCTTTCCAGCACACACCTTAGTTGCCAGAGGAACAGATGACATTTTTTGGTTGTTGTTTTGGCCATAGATATTGTATTTGTTATCTATTACTCAGTAACAAATTGCACCAAAACTTAGTGGCTTAAAAGACAACACTTATTATCTCAAAATTTCTCTGGGTCAGGAATCTGGGCACACTTACCTGGGTTTGTCTGGCTCAGGGTTTCTCACAAGGTGTTAGCCAGGGCTTCTTCAGTCATTTTAAAACTCATGTGGGGAAAAATCTGCTTCCAAACTTGCTCGTGTGGTTGTTGGCAAGATTCAGTTCTTCATGAGCTGTTGGGCTGAGAGCCTCAGTTCCTCACTGGTTGTTAGCTAGAGACTACCTTCAGTTTCTTGCCACATGGGCTTCTTCCTAATGCAGCTCAAACATGACAGCCAGCTATTTCTAGGAAACAGCTTGGACTTGGGGCTGGGCGAGAATCTTCTACATTTGAGCTTCCAAAGGTGAGATATAGAGGCAAGGGAGTTTAAGGTATTGGCAAAATTAAAGGTTAAGAGAAAAGTGGTGGAAGAAAATGACTGAACTCAAGTGTGAGGGAAGGTCCTCGGGTTCTAGAAGGTTCAGGAAGTGGGGGTCCACATGTTTGCTGAGCCCTTCTTGTGAATGTTGAAGTCACTGTAATTGTTGGCAGGAACTAAAGTGGACAAAAAGATTGTGAGAATCAAATGGAAGGGATCATAAATTTAAGAGAGTGTACTAAACATGACACTGGGGAAGCAAGGAAGAGCCCTCACTAGGGCCTTATAATATGTGAAGTGTGAGAGATTAAATGGCCTCTGCTTGAGTGGGCAGCAAGACAGGTAGGGAAAGGGAAAGGCTGGGTTATTTCAGGCTAGGATGTTGAAGGCGATATTCTTTGAAGTTGTGGTCGATATAGGGAATTTTCTTTATCATAAAATATTAAATCCAGAATTGCCCAAGCCAACAGACAACTTGATAAAAAAAAAAAAGTTATAGTAAATCTTCTTCCTTCCATGCATTGCTCTCTTTGTATTTCATATACCCCAGTAAAGTACTCACACATACTCTTATCTCAGGCTTGTTTTCTGGGGAACTTAAGCTAAGACAAAGGGAAAGGTAAACTTACAATATTGTTTATTGAAAGGTGTTATATATATATCTCATATATTAAAAATATCAGAAAATGTTAACAAATTCTAATCAAACAAAAAATATTTAAAACATGAATTATCCTGTTTCTAGTAATCACCATCATAATCATTACCAGCATCACCATCATTATCATCTTCATCATTATCTCTTTCTGGGATTCACAGTAAGGTAACAAGCCATATGATCTAACATGGGGATACTAGGATGCTTGCAGGAAGAGCCCAAGGCCAGACTTCTGGTGGGAAATGATGGTGTTTGTCTTCACCCAATCAACATTTGATTTCATTAATAAGATGAATTATTTCTTTCCCTTTAAATATACATATTCTGTTCAGAAGGCCCTAAAATTATTGGAAGTTGTTAAAGATATCTTAATACCCTCCATATAAAAATTGAATATTATTACATATGTTATTTTAACAATGAGAACCTTTCTAAAAATATATCAACAAGCAAATAATTTATAATCAGGGAAAAATTATAGTTCAGAGTATGCATTAGATTTCTAGGGCTACTGTAAAAAAATTACCACATACTGAATGGCTTAAACAAACAGAAATGTGTTCTTTAAATTAACAGTTCTAGAAGCTAGAAGTCTGAAATCAAAGTGTTGCCAGGGTTATGCTCCTTCTAAAGGCTCTAGAGAAGAATTCTTCCTTGCCTCTTTCTGTCTTCTGGTGGTTGCCAGCAATCCTTGGCATCCCTTGGCTTGTAGCTGCATCACTCCAGTGTATATTCCTTCACATGGCTGTCATCCCTCGGTGTGTGTCTCTGTGTCTCCAAATCTCTCTTTCTTTGTAAAAGTACCAGTCAGTGAATTTAGGGCCCACTCTAACCTAACGTGACTTTATCTTAACGTGATTACGTCTTCAAAGATGCTATTTCCAAGTAAGGTTACATTCACAGGTACCCGGGGTTAGAATTTCAATACAGCCTTTTTAGGGAACATAATTCAACCAACCATAGAGTGTTATCAAATAATTCTTGAAATTTTTACACCAATGTCTACAAATCAAAACTTCCACTGGGGGAAATAAAGGTAAGCTAACAAACGTAGAATATTTTTTATTCAGGTAAACTGCCAAAACTGATAACCTGAGAGCAATTCCTTTAAAAATACAAAGAAGTTATTTCTCTAACACCAATTCACCTAGTTCTTTTTCTTGAAGTTTTTCAGCCTTTAATTGTGATATACTCACATTTTAGAAAGTGTTATACAATCAATGACTGTATGCACATGAACAAATTTAGATTAGACATATCCTTAGCCTTGGTGATGTTTAAGTTTTGCTTTGCTGTTCACACTTATGAGCTTGAAAACACTGTAGGGGGCTGAACAACAGAGTAAAACAGAATGCAGAGGGCCAGTACATCAGAGTTGTTTTCTCACTTCAAACGACTAGATTCAGAGCTTTCCCACTGTCTCCGGGTTCTCTGAGGCAGAGTGGTTAGCATCCAAACAATGTGCAAACGCATACTGCGAAACAGTAAGGTTCTTCCTTTCCATAAACAGGACTGGAAAGAAACAAAGGGAGCTTTTCATTGTTGGCAAATGACTTTGGTACAAAGGATGTGTGCAGGCAAAGAGATTTTTTCCCCTGGTCTTCACTGCAAATATGTGCTGTCACGTACACCAGCTCTCAGGTCTAAAATATAAGACCCTTTGTGAGACCTGCCATATACAGAACATAAAAAATGTGAGGTGTGTTAGTTTTTTTATATGGCCTATTTAAATATATATTACTATTTTTTTTAAGAAAAAAAGGCAACCACCTTTTGTTATTTTTAAATCATTTCTGTGCAATAATTCACAAGGAAATGTCAATGTGCAGTCAAGTTCATTTATTTGACACACACAGAAAAATAATAATGCTAAAATTTTGGATGTTTTCCTCATTAACCCTATTTGTCCACTTTGATGACTTTTTTTTGCTTTATTAATAATTTATTTCTATTTAGAAATTTCAACATAACTAATTGAACTGTCAAGAAGCTATCATTAAAACTTAATATGTGAACATGTAGTACAAATCCTCTTGTGTTTTTCTTCACCCCATTTTGTGTACTTTCTTTTCTTCAGTTTGATTCCTACAGTCTTTCTCCAAATACAAGCTAGTTCACAAAAAGATCAAAGGAATGATTTTCTCAGAGGTGTCCTTACCCCCACTTTCCTATCATGAGTCCATTTTGTCAGCCAGCATTGTCACATGCTATGTAATTGTCATATTGAACTTTCTCTATGTTGTTTCTCAATTGACTCTCCATCTTCCAGTACACAAAACTCAATCCTTCGTTGGCTTCAAAACCTGCCAGTAGTCCTTCAGCACTCACTTCTATTGAATTAATTATTTTTAGTTTATGCATGTGTACTTGCAGGCACATCTACTTGTTCCTCAATGGTCCTGTCCAGAACTCATTTCTCAAATAATTTCTGAACCTAAAATTGAAAACCCTTTCAAGATCATCCCTCTGCTTACAACTTAGTTGTTACTGTCTGAGCCTTAATTTCTTTATTTGTAAAAGGAATGGTTAAAGTAATCATTCCTGTGCATGAGTTTATGATTTTTGTGGTCTTTTAAACTTGGCACAAGCTCTGTTTGATAAGTGTTTCTTTAAATTAATCTTATAAAAACTCAGTAAGAAATTCTATTTGATATAAGGAACATACTGTTTAATCTCACAATTTGTAGCCTGCATTAAGTATTTTAAGTAAGAAAAGAATGTAAAAATAAATAAAAAACATATTTTTTCAAATACATATGTTTTGAGGACCTATACTCTGTGACCTCTACTGGTACTGGCTTGTTGCTAAGGGTAATCTATTCAATTTGAATTTCAAGTTAAAACGAGTCAGTGACTTTTGCTAGTAGTAATTGATGAGTAATGAGATATTTTATTTTTAAAGAGTCAAGGAGAAAATAATTATCTGATTAGACAGAATCTAGGCAAGCATGTTGGTGGTATACCGTAATGTGTAAGAGAAGAAAATCTACACAATTAGTTTTTCTTTTCCTTTCATTGCTATGTGAAAAAAACAAGAATCAGCGTATCTTAGAGTAGAAAAGTCAAAAGGAGATATTTTGTTTGATGAGGACATGTCTAATGCTAAAAATACAATAAATACATAAAAATTGAGACTATTATCAGCATAATGGTTTAAATGAATACTTAAAATATGTATGCATGATGAATTTTTTACTCCATGATAACCTGAAACCAGAGGGCCAGTACAAAGGTGATTTAGTGGTAATATAGAATTAAGGGTAACAAATATCCAATCCATATTTGGGTATGTAAATTAGGTTTCATTAAAGCTAATAAAGAAGAAGTGTGAAAAATATTTGATTTTACATATTTACTAAAAAGAAAGAGATCTTGTAAATAAGAATTATCTTTTTAACTTGTAACATTGCTTAAGTTCAATTGTTTAATTAAAATACTAATTTTTAAATAATAACAACTGAATTGATTTATTAAATTCTCATCTCAGCTACATCTCTAACTAACCCTTAAGTTTTGCTCTCAGACAGTGTGATGGTGACCATCCCAGACAGTAAACAAATTTATTCATTCATTCATTCAATCAATCATATTGATTCAATAGAAGCTTGTTTACCTAGATATTGTTAGAATTGATTTTGAAGCATGATGAATTAAATAACATATTTATTAACATATATATATTCTACTAGCCATTATGAGTATATTTACCTGTTTGAGAGCTTACAATTCTCTAGATCCATGGTGTGATGGGCTGAATTACATTCCTTACTCCAATTCATATGTTGAAGTCCTAATCCCTATTTCTTCAGAATGTGACCATAATTGGAGACAGTGTCTTTAAAAAGATGATTAAATTAAATGATGTCATTAGGGTAGATCCTAATTCAATCTAATTCACGTCCTTATAAGAAGAAATTTGGACACACAGAGAGACAGAGAGACAACAGAGAAGTATATTCACAGAGAAAAGAACTTGTGAAGACACATCAAGAATGTGGCCATCTGACCTGGTGCAGTGGTTCATGCCTGTAATCCCAGCACCTTGAGAGGCTGTGGTGGGAGGATTGCTTGAGCTCAGGAGTTCAAGGTAAAATGAGCTATGATCATGCCACTGCACTCCAGCCTGACAAAGTGAGACCCTGTTTCAAAAAAAAAAAAAAAGAAAGAAACCAAACCTGCTGACTCCTTCATCTTTGACTCCCAGTCCCTAGAACTGGAAGAAAATAAATTACTGTTGTTTAAGTAACCCTGCCTGTGGCATTTGTTATGGCAGCCCTAGTGAACTAACACACACTGGTCAAGGCCTGAAATAACCTTCAGAAATTATTTTAGAAACCTTTCCATTTATAACATCACTGGGGTTTATAGCTCCAGGGGATTACTGAATGGGAAGATACCGGCTCAGTTACCCTTGTTTTGCCTCTTTGGTGACGCATTATACTGTAAGGATATGCTACCAAGGAAGGTGTTTCCAGCAGACTCACTTCTTCTCTGCCTTTCTGGACTCCAGTTTTGTATCCACCAGGCTGACTCTCCAGGCACTGCATAGGGTCTCATTGGGCAGCCAACTTAGTAGGCATCACAGCTGAGTACTGAAGTTGCTGAACTTCAGATCATCCCAGAGAGCTAGCTAGCCACCAGCTGCTGTGTGCTGTCCAGGGTCAGGACTGGACTGAGGTGATACTGCACTGGCATGATCCTGAGGATGAGACCTCCTGAGATTTTGGCTGTAGGCACCACTCTCTTTACCTAACTTTCAGCCTAAGTTGGTGCCACATGCTTCCCAAGCATTTCTTGACATTCCTTCAAAGCATTTATAGTTTGGTTATGGGCACACAGGAGATATTTACAGTAGATTAGAAAAATATATGAACTTTGAAAATAAGTGCTAAATAAATGATCTGAATTCTTAAGGAGTTCAATTGGACAGTTGCTTTGCCTCAATGTTATAAAAATAGCTTCAGAGAGAATGAAAAGTGTGAAAAATACATAGGATTTTAACAATGCCTGGAAGTTGAATCTTCAGATCAAACAAAAAAAAATGGACAATAAGTACCATCGTACCTAATTCAGAAGCTTCAGAGAAAACAGGGGTCACAGGCCTGGTGCTGCCACTTACCAGCTGTATAGCACAAAGCAAATTATAGCCTCTCTGAACCTCTATTTCCTCACGGGTTTGTTTAGATGATTAGAAATAACTTATATAAAATGACTTACTTTGTGCCAGGCAAATGGCCTGGACTCACAAAATGGTTCTACACTTATTATCATTGTTTCTTGATTAATGCAAATCTAACCACCATCATCTCAGCAGGCCTTATTTTAGCACTCACATGACAGACATCAGAAATCAAAATTGACCTTAGCAATGATTTAGTCCAGTCTCCTCATTTTTCAGAGAAAATTAATGCCCAGAGAAATTAAATGACTTGCCCCAGGTTACAAAGCCAGTTGGTGGCAATGACAGCATCAGCCATAGAACATATGATTTCTTACTCAGGTTCAGAATACTTTTCATTTCCTAGCACTTCATTAATAACAGTACACATATCTTAATAAACTTGTATTTTTAAATGTGTACTAATTACATACGGGCAGTCAATGAACTGAAATAGATGGAATAATGATTAAATCTAAGTATTGTGGTAGTGCTGTAAATTTACACTTAGGTCAACTCTGATGTACAAAATAATTGAAGGTTTTTGATTGTCTCTAACAAATCTAATCTTCCTCACAAGCCCTGACCCTGACAAATAGGGACGGGATCCATGGTGGAGGTTTTAACTGGCTAATTTACAGTATCTGAGATTCTGGTTTAATTTTTTTTTCAGGAAAGTGCTTTGTTTTACATATTGCCTCTCACAAGTCCCAAACTAACAAATGAGAATGTGGGAGGGGACAGAAGAGGGCCTCCTGCCCTTGCAGAAGTGGTGGAGAAATGTGGGACTCTTGGGTGACCTCTGGGCCCTTTGGATCCTCCTGGATCTCTGCTGTAGGATGGCTGGTTCATCTCTGGGGTTCTTGGGCTATGTTCTGAGGTACAGCATAAATGTGTGACTTGTCCTGTTGGGCACTTCAGGACTTGGTTGTGCTCCTCTCATATTTTCAAAAGCACCCTCCATTAGGTGCCTGACGAGACTACTTACACTGTGGTTTTTGCACCATGGCCGCCTTGTCTCTTGCCAGGGTAGCCCCAGGTGGGCCTCCTAGCTCTGGGCTCAGCTACCTTCGTCTCTTCCATGGGACATGCAGGGCATGTCTGAGTCCCTTCCATGCACCACTACACAAAGGCAGCTCTGAGCATTCACTCAGCCTTCTCTCTACTTAATGCTTCCATATCTTTAGTTTTTTTCTGTGCCATGGCTGAACTCTTGTTGCCACAAAATCCCAACAGTGAAGTTGTCTTTTCAGAGTTCAAAATGGAAGTAGGCAAATATCTTTCCCTTCAATTAACTCCACACCTCTGACTGGGATTTTAGAAAAGCAGGTGAAAGCTACACACCTTATGTTTCCCTTTTTACTTTTTTCTCCACCTTGGTTGGTGTCTTTCTTCTCAGACTTCATTGGATAATAAGACATTCTCGTTACCTTTTCTCTTCTGTCTATCCCGAATTTCTCTTAAGACATTATTTCTTGTGCCCTCTCTGCACTTTAGCTAATATTAAATACTTACAATTTGAGTCAGATAGATGAAGTTCTTGATATTGGAATCTTAGGCATCTAGAAACTAGTGTTTACTTAGGACAAATAATATATTGGTTTACTATTTCACAAATATTTTCCTTATTGTAATATTTACTTTTACATAAACCTAAATCAGACTAAGTAAAAAAAAAACTGCTTGAAACTCTTCAAAGATTTTCTGTTTCACTGAGAATAAAACCACAACTTGCAGGGTCTGGTCTCTTCTTCTCCTCTACTTTTCAACCTCATCTCAACCTCTCTTTTCCCAGTTCTTTGCACCCTAAACACACATATTATACCAAGGAAGCTGATTCCCTCTTCCTGGTCTTTTTTTTTTTCTCTCTCATTTCCTTTTTCTGAATCTTTGCACACAGGCTTCTTCTCATGTTCTAGGTCTCAATGTAAAACTTGCTTTTCCAAAGAGGAATTCTCTAAGCTGCTTCTTGAAAGATTTTGAAAATAACTACCCACCTCCTCCAGTCTTTTGTTTCTAGCAGACAACCTTGGTTATTTCACTCATAATACTTAAGACAATCTGAAACCATTTTGTTCATTAGTATGCTTGTTCATTGTCTGTTTCCCAATAGTATAAAAAATGCATGAGATCAAATACTGTGGGCCTGTCTTGTTCACTATCTTATGCCTAGAACTAAATCATGTCTGAAACACAGTAGGTGCACAACATATAAGGAATGAATGAATATATGTTGTTCTTCTAGTAGCCATAATAAAGATGAAATTTATGGGGGTACAAATATTACGGTTATGTATATTGCCCAGGCCCCCTCCCCCCTCGAGGCAGAGCCTCAAGCATGACCATCCCCCATACGTTGCACATCTTACTCATTAGATTATTTATACTTTTGAGAATGATATTAATTCCCTAATTAATATAGAATGATGACATGTATGAAAGATTGAAATACCATAGTATTTTTAGGTGATGAAGAATACAGTCTTCAAAAAAGACTAAATCATATTGAGACGGTATAGGACCAGGACTCAGACATCACTTCTGACCAAGGGAGACAACATGGGACAGCATAACCTTGTGAGTAGTGTTTTTCAGGGCCACTGGAGCAAGACAACGATACAGGCCGATAAGGCACCTGGCTGCAAAAGAGCCAGACCTATCTGAATCCAACAGCCTTAAGCCAGAAAAAAAAAAAAAAAAACCCACACTGACCTTACCCTGACTTTTCCCTCATTATAATCTCATTTTAATGCTAAAAATCACATCAAGGGGTGGAAATTTAACATGCTAATGAGACATGCAAGCATGAAGATGCCTGTAACAGAACTACACAGATGCAAGAAAATCCCCACCTCTACATTCTTACACTTCACCCTTTTCCTGCCTAAACCTCTTTAAAACTCTCCCTGAACTCCCCTCAGGGAGAAAGACTGAGGACTTTTCCTTTGTGCTGCTTCCCTTATGTTAGAACTTAAGACTCAATAAAGCCTTGCCTGTGACTTCCATTTGGCCTCTTGTTAATTTCTATTATATAAAGAGCCCAAGGACCTGCACCATTAACAATATGTATCGAAAAAAGAAAGAAAGAAAATAATTCTACAACTTGATTATATTTCAAATCAGCATTTAACTAATATAATTACTTTATCTATTTTGTTACCAGTTATTTTGCAATATTTCTGTTCTTTGTTGTACTTTCTTTTATATAATAAAATTCCTGCTATCTCTGTTGTACAAATCTTCTGAACATACTCTTAATAAATTTTGGTTAATCAGATATTCTGTTTTTCATTCATATAAGACATCCATAGACACACACACACGGAATTTTTATTAAAAACTAAATTTACACTAAAATGGCAGAAAGATTGGAAGTTTGGATATTCTATCCAAAGATATTGGGACTGTAATACAGGATAATTACCACCAGATGTTGTTGGTACCTTGCAATGGGTCATACCAGAACAGTTCTCCCTTCAGGTAAAGCTGATAGAAAAATAACTGACCAATGGTTGCTTCTTCATTTTCTCTTTTTCTCCCTCCTTTTTCTTCTTTTCTTTTTTTTAAGACAGAAGTAAAAGACATTCTATTAAAATACCAATTATATTACTCAACTGGAATATACATAAAGATAAACTCACAAGAAGCAAGACTTAATAGAATTTTGTAATTAGGCTCACATTGTAATTTTCACAATTTAATTATCCCTTATTTAGAATTAAACCTCTGTTTTTCTCCTATAGCTCAGTTACTTACATACATTTCATTGTATGGCAGAAACTATTCATTTCTTGAGGTTTTTTTTTTCTTTTAATTAACCGTTGCTTCATGCGGGTTCTAGATTTATAGTTTGAGTCTTAAAACAGCAGATTTTACAAGTTTCAGGTTGCATTGAAGGTTAATGATTTTAATCACTCATTTGTAATTTCGCTTTCCCTGTGTTTAACTTTGTGGCATTTTCTACTGGTGTTTTTCTGTCCTTGCATCTCTCCTCCCCACTCTGCTCCCCAAAATTAAATCCTAACTTTATCTGTGTTTCTTGCATGATTCCACAGAACTGAAATTTAAAGAGGAAAAAATAAGCATATCAAAGCAGAGATTCACCCAATGCTCTAATAATATTTATTCATTAAAGAAAATATATCACATTTCTGTCTTTTATTTTTAGGTGTCTTCCAGCTCTGTGCTCACTTCCCATAACCCTATTCAAAAAAAGAAAATCTGGATGTTCATGATTTGATTATAAATATCACTAGTTATTTAAAATTTATTTTATTTTTTGTCCATACTGATTAAAAAGAAAGAAAAAACTTTGCTGTTTATTTACTTTCAAAATATATAAACCTATTTATTTTATGAAGAACACATCAAATATTAAATTTTCACAATCCTCTATGATAAATTTAGCTAGAAGATGAGCCATATTTTCTGCCGTCAAAGAACATACAAACTATGGTATTCATAGGCTAATTATTTAGGTCCCCATTTTGTCCGTACCTTTTGTACTTGAGGTTTTCCTAATTTTCTTTTTAATTTTTTTTTAATTCCAGCAAAACATTGAAAAAGAACTGGAGAATACATAAAACTTACAGTAGATTGCTTTGGCATTTGGTAGATTTTCTTTAAAAGAATTTAAATTACTAAGTATATTAAAGCTCTAATTTATTATGTTATGTTAGTAAAACTTTTGCATTTTATACAAGTTTGAACATGGTTTATGAACTTTTTAATGGTACCAAGAACACGTTTGTTCACATTTTGGACACATTTTGTTCACTATCGGCATAATTGAAACATTGGCTAGTGAGGTTAGATTTAACTTTGCATGCTCAAGTAGTCTCTATATTTGAGATTAGTAGAAATTTGATTATATTTTATTCTTCAGTCCTAATATTTTTCCTCCTCCTCCTCCTCCTCCTCCTCCTCCTCCTCCTCTTTCTCTCCTTCCCTCTCCTCTTGCTCTTCTTTCTCTTACTCTCCTTTTTCTCCTTCACCTTCTTCCTTCTCCTATTCTCCTCCGTTTTCTCTTTTTCCTTCAACTTCACTGTCTTCACTAGCCCCCCAACCCTGCCTTCTTTGTACTATTTACAAAGAGAAAGATAGCCCCTGTGCACTCCCTGAATTAGTGTTTGTTGGTAGACCTTTACAATTACCCGCACTCGTCTTACTCTTGTTCTCTTGAGTATGGAATAATCCCTGTGGAGTTACTTGCTATTGCTTCAGTGCTCTGTGTATAGAGATTGTTGTTGTTAATACTGGTGTATCTTAACTAGATAAAAGGTACAAACAAATTTAAATAATTAAAATGCCTTTGGTTGTATTTTTGTCCCCAAATTTTGGATAGTTTATGGCTGTTTTGGTGTTATTAAAGCAAATTTTATTAAGGTAGATTACAAAATTGTAAGTATTCATTGAAAATCTCAATTAATACATGAGTAAATAAATAAAAGTCGAACTTCTTCACTTATCATCTCTATTTGTTCTCCCAAAAGGCATAACTGAGAAGTTGCTATGTATACATCCATAATTTTTGTTTGAATATACTTAGACACATCCATAAAAATGTACATCACCACATAATTGTATATTTTCAGCAAAAACTGAATCATAGAATATATATTGTTCTGAAACTACATTTTTAAAATTAATAATTTTATGGATATTTGTATTTTTAAATTATTTTAAAATTAAATTCTTACAATAAGTACTATAGATAAAACAAGTAATAAATATGGAACATTTGTATTAGTGACATTATATTCTATTTTTCTTCAGCTATTAATACTAAGTGGAGAAGAAAAACAAAAAAAGAAACCTAAGCATGGTTCACATGAAATTATATTAAATTGTAATTTTGAAGAGTTATTTAAAATCCTAGCATTGCCAGTTTCTGGTCTTAGTTTTTTCTCTTGATAAATATGAGATGAAGGTAGGAAGATACTAATCTAATTGGTTTCTGATACCCTGTCCTGATACCATTCTCTGATTCTATAATAAAGTGTACATACACAATAGAGGTAATGACAGTAGCAACAATAGAATAGGTAAGTTGTATTGTGCTTCATTAGAATATCATTGTAGATGCTGTTACACCAAATAGTAGTGTTCTAAATAAGATAGAAGTTTATTTTTCTTTCATATACAATTCTAAGTTCGTGTAGTGGCTCTAATTCTCAAAGTTTTCGGAGATGTAGGCTTTCTCTATTTTGTTGTTCTGTCATCCTCAATAGCCAGCCTCCATCTCATGGTCAAACAAGACTGTTCCAATCCCTGCTGTCATGGCTGCCCGCATTCCAGCCAGCTAGATGAATAATATGGGAAATGGAATGCTGGCTCCCTTCTTTTAGAGGCACACCCCAGAAGTTACACACATCTCTTCTGATCTATTCTATTGGCCAGAGCTTTATCATATGGTTATCCCTGACTTCAGGCAAGACTGGAATATGAAGTATTTCTCTGTGTGGCTATAATTATTAGCCAAAAATTCTATTGCATGAAAAAAATAAGAATGGATATGGAGGACAAGGGATACCATGGGCAGCCAAAAATGGATACCTTTTAGTACGTGTGAAATCTATGCTTTTACAAAGAAAAAATGGCACGTCTAAGAGATTCTGGCATTAAAAATTAGCTTATCCTCTTTGACCCTGTCAATGTGTCTCTTATGTCAATTATAATTTCACTCTTTTTGTCCTTTGTGTATGCCACCACCACCACCTCTCAGTTAGTATAAAGAGCGTAATTGTAACATGGGAAAATTGTAGCTCTGTCTGTCCTGCTTTTCTTAGTTAAATCACTTAACTTCCCTTACCTTCATTTTGCTTGTTTTCCCACTAGTTAAATGTTGAGCACAATGACTGTGCTATTTCTGTAGATAATGCATAGAAGATTATTATGCAGAACAAAATTAAGATAACTACTAATGTAAATTAATTTGATAGGTAAGCCATGCTTATTTAAATAATTAAAACCATCAAATATTTATTGCCTGCTATAGGCCAGGCAGTCTCTTAGATGCTTTAAATGCATCTCATTTAATTAACCTCCACAACAACCATATGATGTGTTTTATTGTTTTTTAGGGTTGAGGAAACTGAGGTGCAAAAGCAGTTAAATAATTTACCCAACAATGCCATTTCCACCATGCTCAGGGTTTGCTGTTTTAATTTCTTAGGGTTTTTCTGTCTTTACACTTTTAAGTAAAAATCTAGCATATGCACCTGACTTGTTTTACTGCAGTGAGTAACTATGAACTTAATTCAGATGTTCACGAAAAGAAACTAAATCAGGAGTTTTACTAAGACTGATGATATTAAAATCAAATACTGGGTTCCTTCTACTGAAAGTCATCCTTGTCACACTTTTTCTTCTCATTTAATGATTGACAAGTGATATGGCTTAAAGTCCAGTGCACTCATCTTTAACTTGAATTGTCATCCATTTCAGTCCATCTCTTTGCAAAGTCAGCATTGATACCCAAGGATAGCTTGGCATGTTCTTGGTCTGTTTGAGTGAATGTTGGGGCCTATAAAGACATGGAGGTTGAATTCTCATTTCTGGGGAATATTACCTTGTAAGGTGGGCAATGTGCATTGACATGGAAACTCAGAGACAGTTTCATCATGGCTAATGACTGTGTACCTACCTGGTGGGTAATTACAGGCCTTCAACCTTCAGTACTTCTTCATGAGATTAATGTTTATTCAGAACAATAAATATAAGGTCTATGACATCTTTAAAGTTACACTTAAATGTGACTCTGTGACCACTGATGAATGACTACAGTTGTCTCATGCTTTGCTGAACATGTTTGGCTTTTCATGAGCAATAGATTCTGAAAGGAGAAGCATTCACAGTGTGTGTTATGAAGGTACACATATTAATTCTATAAAATCTATCTAAAACCTCTATCCAGTTCTTCAGAGGGTGACATTAACAAAGTTTTGTGATCCAATCTTGATTCTGATAAGTACTGAATAGCTGGAAGAGACAGGTAATGTTTTTTCTACATCAGCAAATGCAATATGCTTGTTTTCTGTTTCTGACAAGAGATCTAAAAAATGTAGCTCTCTTGCCCTTTAGTGATTTTGTGAGATAATATTCTTTTAAAAATTCTTTTTCTATCCAAAGTATTCACAGTAGAGTCTGTTATTTGCAGAATAACCCAGAAGATATATCTATGCAACCTGACTAAAAAGCTTTGAGGGAAGGTGAGATTCATTCATTCAGTGGATCATTTGTTCACCATTTCCATTTATTCATTCTTTCTGCCTTTCTGAATAAATAATTAACTCATTTAAAGTATTTATTGAACACCATGCACATGCATGCTATTTTATTCATTTTTGCAGGAGGGCTAAAAAATAAATTGAACAGGAACCCTGCCCGCAAGGAATTTGTATAAAGTTAACCCAACTGTGCTAGAAAATGGAAAGTAGTCAATGCTATGAGAAAGGTACAGAACTACAGTGCTATGAAGTTTCAGAGAACAGACAGATTAGACAGCAGAAAGAGTCACCTCTTTCAGAGAAGAGATAGCATGGGAAATGAGAAGTAAAAGTTAGGAGATATTTGAACACAAAGATGGAGAAATAAGTATCTCTTGGGTAGAGAAAGCATGACGAAGAGAAAATAGGTGGAATATATGAACAATAGGCATGATTATTTTTAATGTATTATTAATGAATTGAGAAACAAACAAAATGGTAAAGGCCAGATGACAAAGAGCTTTCAGCTTATAAACAAGCATTTTGACTTAATTTGAAGACGAGAAAGAATTGTGAGAAGGGACTACTTCAAAAAGATTATTATTTTATATATATATGTGTTTCACAAACTTTTTTTATTATTTTAAACTATTTCGGGGGTACAAATGTTTTTGGTTACATGGATCGCTTTTGTTATTAAAAGCATGTCCATCACCCAGATAGTGTTCATTGTACCTGTTGAGTAGATTTTCACCCATCCCCTCCTACCCACAACCCCATGCTTGACTGCCACTGAATTTTACTTGCCTCTGTGCACATGTGTGCTCATCAGTTAGTTTCAATTTAATAGCTAGTACATGTGGTGTATGTGTGTGGTTTTTTTTCCATTCTTTAGATACTTTACTTAGGAGAATAGTCTTCAGTTCCATTTAAATTGTTGCAAAAGGCTTTAATTTATCTTCCTTCATGGCTGAGTAGTATTCCATGGTATACATATACCATATTTTATTAATCTACTCATTAATTGAGGGGCATTTGGGTTGATTCCACATCCTGGCAATTGTGAATTGTGCTGCAATAAACAATCAAGTGTATGTGTCTTTTTGATAAAATGACTTCTTTTCCTTTGGGAAAATACCCAGTAGTGGGATTGCTGGATCAAATGGTAGTTCTAACTTTAGTTCTTTGAGGAATCTCCATACTGTTTTCCATAAAGGTTGTACTCATTTCAGTACCACCAACAGTGTGGAAGCAATCTTTTCTCTTTGAGTACACACCAGCATCTATTGCTTTCGGGCTTTTAATTAACAGCCATTCTACCTGGGGTAAGGTGATATCTCTTTGTGGTTTTAATTTACGTTTCCCTGATGATTAGTGACGTTGAGCATTTTTTCATATGTTTATTCACCATTTGTATACCTTCTATTGAATAGCTTCTGTTCTTGTCTTTTGTCCACTTTTTAATATGGTTGTTTGTTTTATTCTTGCTGATTTGCTTGATTTCTTTGTAGATTCTGGTTATTAGCCCTTTATCAGATATATAGTTTGCAAATATTTTCTCCCATTCTGTAGACTATTTCTTCTGTTGATTATTTCCTTAGCTGTGCAGAAGCTTTTTAATTTAATCAAGTCCCATTTATTCATTTTTGTTGTTGCTGTGATTGCCATTGGGGTCTACTTCACAAATTCTTAGCCTAGGCCAATATCTAGAAGAGTTGTTTCAACATTTTTTCTAGAATTCTTATTGTCTGCTTTGTGAAAGTCAGTTAGCTGGATGCGGAAGGTTTTATATCTGGGTTCTCTGTTCTGTTCCATTGGTTTATGTGTCTATTTTTGTGCCAATACTATGTTGCTTTGGTTACTATAGTCTTATAGTATAGTTTGACGTCTGGTAATGGGTTGCTGCCAGATTTGTTTCTTCTGTTTAGGATTTCTTTGGCTATTTGGTTCTTTTTTAGTTCCGAATCTAGCCTAGAATTTTTTTTCTTTATCTTTGAAACCTGATGTTGGTATTTTGGTGGGGATTGCATTCAATCTATATATCACTTTGGATAGTATGGACATTTTGACAATGTTGATTCTACCCATCCACGAGCATGATATGTTTTTCCATTTGTTTGTGTCATTGGTGATTATTTTCCTCAGTATTTCTTAGTTCTCTTTGTAGAGATCTTTTACCTCCTTGGTTAAGTATAGTTCTAGATATTTTATTTTCTTTGTGTCTATTGTGAATGTTATTGAGTCTTTTATTTCACTCTCAGTTTGACTGTTATTGGTGTATAGGAATGCTACTGATTTGTGTACATTGATTTTGTAACCTGAGACTTTGCTAAATTTATTTATCAGTTCCAGGAGTCTTTTGGTGGCATCTGTGGTGTTCTCTAGATATTAGATCATATCATCAGCAAAAAGCAATAGTTTGACCTACTCTATCCGAAGGTAAGTACCCTTTACTTCTTTCTCTTGCCCGATTGCTTTGGCTAGGACTTTCAACACTATGTTAAATAGAAGTGCCAATAATGCTCACCCTTGTCTTGTTCTAGTTCTTAACGGCAATGCTTTCAACTTTTTCCCATTCAGTATGATGCTGGCAGTGGTTTGTCATATATGGCTTTTATAAGTTTGAGATATGTTCCTTCTATGCCTAGTTTGTTGAGGATTTTTATTATGAAATGGTGCTGAATTTTGTTGAATGCTTTTTCCGCATCTATTGAGATGATCAGGTAGTCTGTCTCTGTTTTGTTTATGTGGTGAATCACATTTATTGATTTACATATACTTAACCATCCCTGCATCCCTGGGATAAAGCCCACTTGGTCATGGGGTATTATTATTATAATTTTGATGTGCTGTTGAATTTGGTTTACTAATATTTTATTGAGGACTTTTGCTTCTATATTCATAAGGCATATTGGTCTACCATTTTCTTTTTCTGGTTTTTCCTTTCTTGGCTTTGGTATAAAGGTGATACTGGCTTCATAGAATGAGTTGGGAGAGTTCCTTCTTGATGTTATGGAATAATTTCTCCAGTATGGGTACCAGGTGTTCTCTGTAGGTCTGGTAAAGTTTGGCTGTAAATTCTTCTGGTCCAGGGCTTTTTTTTTTGCTTTCAAGAT
>VBSM01000272.1:6932236-6966344 GCA_008086735.1 Cheirogaleus medius | reverse complement strand
GATTTTGATAGCTTGTGTCTCCTTTGTCATTCAGTTCAAGGAATCTTTTCATTTGTACCTTAATTTTATTATTGACCCAATAATCGTTCAATAGCAGGTTGTTTAATTTCCATGACTTCATGTAGAATTGAAGTGTTTCTCTTGGTGTTGATTTCTAGTTTGAGATATAATTCACATATTGTATTATTCACCAACTAAAATTAAAAAATTCAATGGGTTTTTTGTATCCACAATGTTTTGTAGTTTTTAGACTATTGGTTTTCCACTTCTGTTGTTAATTTTTTCCTATGTATTTTATCCTTCTTTAACAGTACTGTTATTAGACTTATTGCCTTAATTTCATTTTTGGATTGTTCATTGCAAGTATATAGAAATGCAATGAATTTTTGTGTATTGATCTTATATCTTGAAACCTTACTGAATTCATTTATTAGATTTTTAGTGCATTTCTTAGGATTTTATATAAACATGATCATGTGATACTCAAGAGGAACTATTCTTTATTTCTTTTTAATATGGGTATCTTTTATTTCCTTTTCTTGCCCAATTGCCCTGGCTAAATTTCCAGTAAAATATTGAATAGGAGTGGCAAAGAGAACATCTGTATCACATCTTTCACCATTAATTATGATGTTATGGTTTTTTGTAGATGTCATTTTTCATATTGAGGAACTTTTCTTCTGTTCCTAGTTTTTTGAATGTTTTAGTTTTTACTGTGAAGGCATGTTAGAAAAATTATTCTGATGTCTGTGTATAAATGGAATTGGAAGTGGAAGGGACTGAATATGTCATGCAAAAATCAAGGCATAATGTTATGAAAGCCCAAATTAAAGCACAAAATAAAGCATGGCTGTAGATGAGAGATGTTGAGAAGGTGCAAATGATATGTCCTGGCAGCTGAGTTGACACAGTTGAAAATATAGAAGGAAGTGTCTGAGAGCATGGAGGTGTTTAAACATAATAAAACTCAAACTGAAGCTATATGACTTTGTGGTTAAGAGCATGGGTTAAAAATCTATTTGACTCTTTTATAGTTATGTATCTTGGCCCAGCAACTCAGCCTTTTTGTGGTCACATTTCCTTAGCTCGTAATAACTATCATGAAAATGTTCTGTGAATATTAAGTCTATTATTTGCACTTAAAACAATGCCTGGCTCTGAGTATTAATTGCAATTATTATTATTTCAAAAAATGTATTCTTTGCCTAATTTAAAAACAAATACATATATATAGTTCTCAAATTAGTATTTTCCAGCCAAAACGTGAACATAAAATTTTTTCATACTCACAACGAAATAGGCAATACATTGATTCTATTGGCCTAAATTATTGTCATACAGAAGGCAGAAATATGTTTTTTGAGATATATTCACATTTTTAAGGAAACACCTTGTTTCTTTATTCAAAACCATGGTAGACATGAGCAGGTAGCACACAATAAAGAAGGACTCAATGTTTCTAAAAATAGATGTCCAACTAATACACATAAAATTTGTCTTTATAGAGTAAAGATGCATATTTAATCAATCTAATCAAACACAACTGTACCTAAATTGTCTTACATTTGCCTAAGACATGCACACACCTGCTGAACAAAAGGAATAAGATATTTGTCTCTAGGAAATTACTGCAGTTAAGCATCTTCAAAAATATTTTATTTTTAACTTTTGTTTTATAGAAATTCAAAGAAGCACCTAATTAAAACATAGGTGATTTCTTTGCTCCTATCTCAACCTTTGTGTTCATGCAGCTGTTTAATAATGTACAGTAATCACTTCTCAACCTTTGGCTAAGATCACGTGTTATAGAGTATCTCCTTAATAAATATATTTAGATATTATTCTGAAATCATAGTATATAAAAGACTAAACAAACTTAAAATGCCCAGAAAAAATGCATGCTGTAAAATAGTATAAAATTCAGTTTGCTTATCTATAGTTTTTACTTTAAATTATATATATAAATTTTTACTGGTGCTAGAAGACTAAAATCCTCATATATTATGTGCTTTGATAAAAGCACAATTAGTTTTCATCTCAAACTAAAACCTTAATGTTTTCAGCAAGAAGTTAAACATTTTCAATTCTACTTTTAGAATCTTTCTTAAATTTGTCAATTTTAATCCACATAGAAAAATTCGAATAGATGAAAATAACATGTTAAATTAATATTTTTATACAGTGCACTTTTCATCAAATGATCTTGCATCTTCACTGAACACATGGTACCATATAATAAATGATATTAATACTATTCTAGTGTTTCAATTTATACATTATACTTAATAAAATTTTGTAACAAAAATACTGAGAATGAAGAATGATGATGAAATGGACACTCCTATTGGAAATAAAGAGACTAAAACTGGCTCAACCTTTATATAAGAAAATTGGATACAGGTTTCAAGAACTTTATATAAGACTTTAAATTTACTTGCATTGTGTTCAGCGGTAAAAAGAAAAAGTAACTTCTTTATTATGTCTCTAAGTTACTTGACCTTTCTCTTGAACCTCCCAAACCTCAGGAGAGGAAAGTATTATATTCAGGAAATCAAATAGTCTTAGCTCAATGCAATAATGAAAATAGTCACTTTAAGCAAAATGCTCAATTTTCTAGATCTACAAAAAATGACTTTGGGATTTTAATAGGGATTGCATTGAATCTGTAGATCACTTTGGGTAGTACAGACATTTTTTATTCTGCCGTCCTACAAGGCTATAGTAACTAAAACAGCATGGGACTGGCACAAGAACAGAGACATAGACCAAGGGAACAGATATAAAACCATCCTCATATAGCCATCTAATTTTTGACAAAGCAGACAGAAACATATACCAGGCAAAAAATCCTCATTCAATAAATGGTGCTGAGAAAATTGGATAGCCACATGTAGAAGACTGAAGCAGGAGTCACACCGTTCACCTCTCACAAAAATCAACTCATGGTGGATAACAGACTTAAACCTAAGGAAGGCATGAAACTATAAGAATTTGTAGAAGAAAATGTTGGAAAAATTATTTCAGACTTTGGTCTACGCAAAGGATTTATGAAGAAGACCTCAAAGGCAATCACGGCAACAACAAAAATAAACAAATGGGACCTGATCAAATTAAAAAGCTCTGCACAGCCAAGAAAACTATCATGAGGGCAAATAGACAACCTACAGAATGGGAGAAAATGTTCACATGCTACACATCCAAAAAAGGACTGATAACTAAAATCTATGTAGAACTCAGGAAAATCTGCAAAAAAAAAAAAAAATCAAATGACCCTATCAAAAAGTGAGCAAAGGACATCAACAGAAACTTTTTAAAAGAAGCTAGACTAATGGCCAAGAAAACATATGAAAAAATGCTCAACATATCTAAACATCAGGGAAATGCAAATCAAAATCACAATGAGATATCACTTATCTCCAGTGAGAATGGCCTTTATCAAAAAGTGTCAAAACAATAAATGTTGACATGGATGTGGAGAGATAGGAACACTCATACACTGCTGGAGGGACTGCAAACTAGTACAACCTCTGTGGAAAGTAATATGGAGATACCTCAAAGAGCTGTAAGTAAAACTTCCATTTGATCCAGCAATCCCATTACTGGGCATCTACCCAAAGGAAAAAAATGACATTGCATAAAAAAGACATCTGCACTAAAATGTTTATAGCAACATAATTCACAATTGCAAAGATGTGGAAACAACCCGAGTGCCCATCAATGCATGAGTAGATTAATAAAATGTGGTAAATGTATACCATGGAATTCTACTCAGCCACAAAAAAGATGGTGATCTAGCACGTCTTGTATTATCCTGGATAGAGCTGGAGCCCATTCTACTAAGTAAATATCACAAGAATGGAAAAATAAGCACCACATGTACTCACCATCAAATTGGGATTAACTGATCAACACTTAAGTGCACATATAATAGTAATATTCATCTTGTGTCAGGCAGGTGGGTGGGGGGAGAATGGCATGGGTATATACACACCTAATGGGTATGGTGAGCACTGTCTGGGGGTGGACATGCTTGAAGCTCTAACTCGGGTGAGGCAAAGGCAATATATGTAACATAAACATTTGTACCCCCATAATATACTGAAATAAAAAAATACTCAATTTTCACATTCACTTCTTTTCTGATCTGAGATGGCATCTGATGTATGAGAGGGACTTAGTACTAGTGAGAAAATGTTTTTTCTTTTATTGTTAATCACTGCAGTGTTTTGTGACTACTTTAGCCTTTTTCCTACTAGTTTTGTCAGTTGACCTGCCTAGTGAGTGCCTACTTGGTTGTTATTTTTGGCTCCTGTATATATAATGTATGTCTGGGCACTGCTGGCTTTGTCAGAGCCTAGTCTGTATCCTCACTCAGGTTATTCAGCTTTCTCTCAGCATTCACAGGCCACAAAGTCCTCTCTAATGCTTCACCACACCTTCCCTCTAGACGCCGACAAGATTTCCACTCCTTAGCTTCCCCAGTTCCCTTAAAAGTTTCCAACTCCCTACTTTGTACCCTGTCCCCAAGGAGCCTATGAGAACCTCTGAGTCCCATCCATACAACATAGAAAGGGAAGTTTGGGACAGTTTGACATTAGTCCTTCCTTTCCTTCACCACACTGAGAAGCCAGATTTGCTTGTCATGGAGCTGCTGTCCAAGTTCATGTAGGAGTAGATTTTCGGGGGTGAGAATTGGGGGCAAGGAAAAGCTAACAGTAAAGGAAATTTCCCCAAATCTTAAAATTTATAATGAGCAAAAATATCCTGCCTTTTTTGTGTTTCTCAACTTCTTCTTTTTAATACACCTTCCCTTTTCTGGGCTAAAATCTAGAAAGTGAAGATTAAGATTTTAATCTGTCTCATTCTCTTCCATTCTTGTTTCTCTCATTCTTCCTGTTTTTGTGATTATTCAGTACAAAAGGAGCAAAAACCTCTTATTTGCTATATGTAATATCCTCTTACTTCTTCCAACCTTAAGGGTAAAATGTAATTGTTGACAGAGTATGAGAGCAAGAGATTAGTTTATTGGTAAGAGATTAAATTGGGAAGTATTTCCAAGCTGTTATTCCAGTTATACATGCACTAATAATATAGCCCTGAAAGAGACTGCATTGTTCAAAAAACAGTATAAATAGTATTTTAGAATCCTTATAACTACTAATAGATCTGACATAGACTTTCACTATGTTTAATTTATTTTCTATTATAGTGTCTTCTGGAAAAAATATATATTTATGTCATATTTGGTAATCTAACTGAACTCTCTTTTTAGGTTAATGATTTTTGGGTGACTTTATTTAATACTACCTGGAAATTATCATACTAAGTATCTGATTTATTTTGTCTGTTCTTTTCCAGTATTAGTACAAAATTAACTTGAGAAACCCTTTGTTTTCCATATGTTAAGGTCCTCATAGGTGTTACTACTCAAATTCATGATTTCACTTACTGTCTCTGAATTGTTGGCATTAAGTGAAGCCCAGATTTGACCTCTAATCTTTATGTCTTTACACTTAATTGTTTCCTTGACATTTCTACTTGGATGCCTCAAAAGAATCTTATACTCAATTTGCTCATGACTGAAATAATTTTTTCCTCCCTATTTTCATCCTACTCTAGATCTTTGTATATTGATGAATAGTAGCAGTATCTTTCTAGTTAGGCATGCCAGAAATCTAGAAATCAACCTTGATATCTCTTTTTGTCTCATTTCCTACATCTAATTCAACCAAGCAATTTGATTCCTCCTCTCAAATATTTCTCAGTTTTATCCAATTCTCCATTTCCACTGCCCTCACTAGTATACTCCAAGCCATTGCCACTTTCTGCGTGACGATTGAAGTAAATGTCTTAATTATTCTTACTGTGTATACTTTTGCCTTCAACTAATTCATTCTGCACATAGCAACTAGACTGTTCTTTAAAAACTTCATTCTCTGTAATGCTCTCCTTCCTTAACTCCTATCTCATCTCACACTCCTCACTCTCCGGGCTGACCCATATTGACTTTCCCTTACCTCTTGTCCTCAGGGCTTCAGGGCCTGGAATGAGTCCTTTCACTGCTCCTGATTCACTCTGACTCATTCTTCAGATGAGCTCAAATAAAATTTATTCATGGAAATCTTCCTTGAATTTTCCAGACAAGATGAAGTCCCCTTATTATAGATCATAATAACTTTCCCTTGCAGCATATAGCACAGGGTGTGATTAGACTTCTGCAATTTTGCTTTGATGCCTGTCCCTTCTATAAGTCCTATGAGGGTAGCAATCATAACTTTTGGATTTTTATTATTGTAGCCCTAGCAACTAGAGTGCCTGGAATAGAGTGGGTGTTCAATAACTATGTGTTAAATAAATCAAGTGATAGTGACATGATTTTGTTTTTGATTGGATATGAAATACAAAGAATATGGAGAAATCAAAGATGGTTGTAAGTGGTAGAAGGCTTGTATGCATAATGCTCCTGTAAGATATTAAATTAAATATTTTACTTTCCCAGTCATAAATATCAGAGAAAAGAATGAATTTCTTAAAATATTTTTATGTTGATCTTCATTGAGTTATAATTGTCATTATATGAGATATTTTTAGGTCTATCACAAACTTTAAAATATTTAAAGTATTAACTCTGAAATTAAGCACTTTCGTGTGTGTACACATACATAGATGTATAGTAGCTGGGCCATGAATATTTAAGTATCTATAGGTATTTCAATGTTATGACATAAATAAATACAGAATGCATTCCAAATTCCATGTAATACCAAAACAAATGAACTAAAATCTTTTATATTTTCTAATTTTTTATATTATCAATGAATCTCATAAAGAAATAAGGAAAATTGATTATATTCAGTAATTGGATTGATTTGTTATTACTGACTGATTTAGTGATAACTTCAAAATACTAAAAGAAGTATTCAAATTATTATATCAAATCATAATTAAAATAGATTTGACAGTTGATAATAAATCCTTCTTTACGTATTTTTCCCAAATTTTATGATAAATTGACATGTTCTAAAATGGTGAGATTGGGAAAAGATATAAAAATTTTTTTGTAACTGACTCTAGGATTTTATTACTGTATCATTTTTAATTTCATAAGACTCTTAGTGTTAATTTCACCTAAAATTAAAGTACAATAAATGATTTTGAAGGTTTTTACAAGTAACTGCAATGCAGAAGCATTTGTATTTGCATTGATAAGGATATTAAAATGGTAATCTTCTAATCAAACAAAATAATTGGTTGCCTATTTTTTGTTAGCTTCAAGAAGGCAAAGATCATATTACACAGCATAAATTTCAGATTTATTTATCACTACTTAAAACACATGATTTGAAATCTTTTTATATTATTGTTAAATTTTATATTCAGGATATTAAAATCAGCCTAAACCAACTTGGTAGTTTTTTTATTATTTTACACATACACACACACACACACACACACACATATATACTAAAATATAGAAGATTTTATGATATTAGAATTGACCTAGGTACATTTTCATAGTGTCCAAATTTGATTCAGATAAACCTTTATTTTTTCCAGGGTATACCCATTTACATATTTTAAAGGGTTACACATAATAACTCTTACATAAGTAAGGATATGAAGTTTGCCTTCTTAGAAAGCGTTTTTCCCATTAAAAAACACACCAAAAAACAGATGCACCATTGCCTGTTTCACAGTCAGAGCCAATCTGAAATGGCTGCTGCTAGCTCAGGGAAGTCATAAAGAGATCAAATGACTTCTGGGCCAATGGAAAGCCCTACTGTCTAAATGCTTTTCAGGCCAATTTGAAGAAGTAATTAGACTTACTGGAAGCTTGTGTGAATAATGCTGCAAGTACAATTATGAGCTGTCCAGAAATATCGCTTTCAATATAGAAGAACTTGTCAACTGATTATGATGAGATATATGTACAATTCAGGATCTTTTGTTTGGAATTGATAAAATGATGGTGACATCATGATGTATTAAAAATTGTGGTCATTTTTATAATTATTATTATTAAGTAAAAAGCCAGCTATTAGTCAAATGAAATATAATCATGTTCTTTTCCTATAAGTCCATAGCCCTCAGCTTTTCTTGTCCTAAATGTTTACAAATGACTGTAACTCTAAGAAGTCTACAGATAATAATTGAAAATGTTTCTAAGAACTGAAAAATCGATAAACACATGGCAATGCCAGGCCTTTGCAATGCAATTAGGGGATGTTGTGTGGATGCCTCTGAAGTGCCTATAAACGAATGTGACTTCAGTACTGCTGCCAAATGAGTCCAATGTCCCACAAATGAACTGAAAAATAAAGTGCCTAAAATACTGTCTGCAGTGTCACTTTGAGGTTATTGCCATGCTGTATTAACTGAAATGATTTGCTGAAAATAGCATGGCACACATATACTCCAAGATATTGTATTTAAGTCTCATCTTATTCAATGAAAAATGGGTTAATTGTTCATGAGAGTGTGTATGTCACCAGAGTTAGTATATGTCATGACTGAAAAAGATTGAAAAGACGTTTATTCAGAGTATGACTGAAAACTGGTTTGACAATATTAATTTTTTAACGTTATAATTTATTATAAAGTAATAATGAAGAAAGCAAAAAAAATGGAAGGCACTTTGATTTCCATTAATTATTCAAGCAGGGAATAATAGTTTGTGTTGTATTCAGTGTTTGGGTATTTTCTAGGGAGTTTTTGTTTTTCTTTTATAATAGAAAACTTGGTAGTGTTAACTATGAGCTGGCAGCTCCAATAAATATTTGTATATTTTTTATTTCAGTATATTATGGGGGTATAAATGTTTAGGTTACATATATTGCCTTTGCCCCAACAGAGTCAGAGCTTCAAGCGTGTCCATCCTCCAGACAGTGCACCCTACACACATTAGGTGTGTATATATCCATCCCCTCCTCGCCTCCCATCTGCCCAACACCCAATGAATGTTATTACTATATGTGAACTTAAGCGTTGATCAGTTAATACCATTTTGATGGTGAGTACACGTGGTGCCTGTCAAACATTTGTACTTTTTAATTATCTTTTTGCAAACTTATTTTATTAGTGCTTATCATGTGTTACAAATATTAACTTGTTAACCCTCAAAACAATCTTGTGATGTAGGTAAGTTAGCCCCATTTAGAACTGAGGGAACTAAGACTTGGAGAGGATAAATAATGAGCATAGGGGCACAGGACTAGTGAGTAAAGGAGCCCAGTTTAAACCCATGCGATCTGCTTTAGGTGCTGAATTTGAATACTGACCTGTTCTGTGTGTGTGTGTGTGTGTGTGTGTGTGTATACACACACATATATATGTGTATATCAGATGTGTGTGTGTATACACATATACATGTGTATATCAGATGTCCAGAGGAATCACCAGAGTTGATATTTCTTAATGCTTGATGCCCAGGATTTAGCCTCACAGATTTTGGATTTATTGCATCTAGGCATCTCCATTTTTAACCAGATTCCACAGGTAATTTTGATGCCGGTGGCTTGCTGACCACACTCTGAGATAAACCTATTAAAAAAATACAAGTTGCATTCATAATATTGGATTCCTTATTCTTGTTCCAGTCCATATTCATCCATGGTAATTTCTGTAACTAACCAATTAATGCTATACCAGTGCTCACTCTGCTTCTAAATAGAGGAAGTTCAGAAACAAAACTGCCCATATGACTCATGCTGTCATTTTCAATTATCACTGAGGTCTGACCCTTTATAAATCCAACTCTTTTAGGGCATTATTTATTAATCTAGAGTAATTAGTGAGCTAAATACTATATACATTTTTGTTAAGTGAAATAGTCACGAGTACCTTTCCCTAATATGACTAAGACACGTGCCTTCCTGTTTGTATTCTTATCTTCGAGTTTATTTTTTAAGTTCATCCATGATTATCTAGGCTGAAAATTTCTTTTTGTTTTTCAAATGAATACTTCCTACTAACACTACAATAGTTAATTGAGTATTTCCATTTTATAAAATATCTTTGAGTGTAATGACTGAAAGTACTTTGTTGAATATTCATTAACTATCCTTTCCTCACAGGGCATATAAATCCTCTGAAATGCAATACATATATACTTTAAACTTTGACATAAAATACTCATATTTCTAAGATAAAGGAGTTTTTCTTCTTTAAGCACTCTCTCAAATCATATATAATCAGGAACATTGGCAACATTGCTGCTATGAGAAGGACAGAGAGAACATCAAGAAATCCAAATGAATTCAAGCCCATTAAATGTAATGGTGTGGTAAATCTCAGTGTACCATCTGCTGTAGAACACTGATACACTATTGGAATTCCACATCTTATTTACATAACAGATAAGAATGTGCTAGTAGATTTATATGGTGAATAAATACCCGAGACAAAACTAAGTTTTTCCTATATTCACATCTGGGGATATCCACATCTGTATAAAATTTAATCTATTTCTGGTTAGCTATTCTACAGTAAAACATAAAATGCCACTTTATCCAAATGTTATCAGCAGTACTGTCAGTAAAAACCAAATAATGAATTAAAGAAACAAAGAATTCATATGCAACACTGTGTAAGATGTGAAAATTTATCCAAGAATTCTCTTTTATTTTGACATGCATATTTAAAGAATAGGACTACAAGACCATAGTAGATGCCTAATATATCTGTGCTTACTTTTAACAAATAACTTGGTAGCAATTGTTTCAGAGAGAGGTTTGACTCATATTTACTCAAAAACACTTCAGGAGTTAGGGCAGTGATTTGATTTATTGAGCTAATTAATTCAAAACACTTTAAAATCTATAATGTGTAAGCAAAACCTTAAAAACTAAACCAAGTTTGAAAAAAAACATGAAATCAAATCTTAAAGTGAAATAATTTCCTGTCTTCAAATTGAAATTAATCCCCTTTCCTCTTTTGCTTTTACTTAAGGATGCCCCTTAAATAGACATGAATCAAAGCGCCTGTAAATGTTTTCATGAAGCATATCCTATACAAAATTATAAGACCACATTATCTATTAGTACATGTATCTTTTTCAGCAGCTAGAATTATTCAGCAAGGTACTTTATGAGTTAAGAACACTTTCATGTGCATTCTTTTAAAAACTTTTTTTTTTCACTTAAAGGAGGTAAAGAAGAAATCAATATTTTTCAGGATTATATAGAAAAGATTAGGAGATACCAAATTTCTTCTGGAGCCTGTTTTGTGACTTTCATCACTAGCAAAGTTGAGTAATTAAGCACTTTTACATTTACATTCTGCAACCAGGATTTAATTAAACACAGTTCCTATCTCTTCAGCTGCTCTTACCAAGCCTCCAGAAGTTGAAGAGTGTTGCTGTTGACAATGGCAGTCCACCAAGTGGAAAATTATGCGAAGAAAATTGAGAAAGTAGGAAAAATGCCAGGCATGGTGCCTTAGGGAAGGTGGAGAATACGAAAGTAAATACAGTACAGAGTATTTTGGTTATTGCTGTTGGCAATCTTCTTGATTATGTAATTGACTTTGTAAATTGATATATTACATGTTTATTACTTATTATAAAATCACAGGAATAGGAAACAATTTTGTTCTTGAAAGAATGATGGCCCATTACACAAGTCCCATCAAGAATGTATTTGGCTACGTAATTGACCATGGTGGTAAATTGAGCTAATTTCAACATGGGCTTGTAAAGCAATATTTATCTTTGATTACCAATAGTTGGAGCCAATTTTTATTATTCACATATTTCACCTCATACACAGGCCCATATCTTTTCTCACACAGTTAGAATTTTGCTAATAGGGACAATTAACTATTTTTCAAGCAGAATCTGGATCCATATTTTAAATGTTGTGATACCATGGTATTCTACGGATTATAACATTTAATTTTTAAAATCTAGTTTATTATTTAACAAACTTCTAGGAAAACGCTAAGTATTGATCTTAAGTATGTTTTGATTCTTGCACTAATTATTAATCATCAATTGAGTGCAAACATGCTTCAAAATATACAATGACAGGGATGAAGGGGAGATAGTCTTTGCCCTCAATGAGACTCCCAAATAAAATGCTTAATTGATGAACACATGTAGTGGTTTAAAAAATAACCCCTCCTCTCATAAAAAAACACACACATACACATTCATGCTTTGGCACCTGTGAATATGATAGTTTTTAGAAAAAAGGTCTTTATAGATAAATAATTTTAAGATAAGATCATTTTGTATTAAGGTGGGCCCTAAGAGCAGTGAGGTGCCCTTATAAGGAAGACATGGGAGACAGGGGAGAAGGACATGTAAAAATGGAAACAAAGACTGGAGTTATGTAGTCCCAAGCCAAGAAATTCCTGGAGCCACCAAAAGCTGGAAAAGGCAAGGAAGGATTCTTCCCTACAGTGCTCAGAGGTTTTCCATAATGTAAAGTCATAAAATTAGTTTTTGAGTGTCTATATGTCTATAACAACATATAGCAAAGTAAATGCTATTTTGTGATACAGTAGAATATAGTGAGAAAGTACCACGTAAATTAGCTTTTTGCCCTCAACAAATATTGAATGCATAATGTAGATATATAATAAATAATAATACATGATACTGTGCCTATTATATAGTTTTATTATTCAAGATCTTCTACAGTGTCAGAGGCTCCTCTCATCATGTTTGATAGTATGATACCATGCAAGCCAATTTCTATTTTAATAAAAGCTTTATCAGTGGAGAAAGATAGTGAAATCCTCCTTCAAAGTGTTCAACATCCAATTTTGTCTTTATAATGCACATATAGAAGACCTAAAATCAGTTATTTTGATTAACATTTAGATGTTACAGCTCTTGTCTCTGGAACTGTGAGAGAATAAATATTTCCTATTGTAAGGCACAGGAATAGGGTATTTTGTTATGGCAGACCTTGGAAGCTAGTACTGATTTTGGCATCAGGAAGTAGCATGCTGCTGTAACAAATATCTAAGAATATGGAAGTCACTTTGGAATTGGACAATGCATAAGGTTAGAAGAATTTTGAGGCATATGATAGAAAAGGCTTAGATCACCTTGAACAGACTTTTGGTAGAAATATGGATTTTAAAGATGTTGTTGGAAAGGACTTAGAAGAGAATAAAAAACACATTATTTGGAAACTAGAGGAAAGGTGATCCTTGCTATATAGTGGAAGAAAACTTAGATCAATTTATCTTCCTGTTGTGTGGAAAGCAGAACTTATATGCAATAAACTGATATATTTAGTGAGGGAGATTCCAAGCAGTGTTGAAGATGATAATGCAGCCTGGTTTCTCCTTGCTACCTATAATAAAATGTGAGAAGAAAGAAATAAATTGAAGGAAAAAACATTAAGAAAAATGGAACCAGTACTGGATGAGTTAGGAGGTTCTTTTTTTCATGACACATGATTATCCTTAGTCTGTGCAAATCTCTTCTCTGTTTTATTTCAACTTATTTTCATCTGCACGTCTGAGTTCATTGCCAAAATAGGTACCCACTATGATATATCTTTTATATGCCTATGAATATGTATGTAATTTTGAGAACTATATGGTGTCCTTGTGTATGCTACTTAAATGTACATGAATTGTGTTGTGATATAGATTTATTCTATACCATTCATTTTGTTTCTTACTTTTCTTCCAACATTTGGTTGCAAGATCTGTCCATGTTTTTGAGTATATTTCTAAATCTTCCTTTCCAAATGGTGCCCTTTCCCCCCCAAGAATTTAGACATCCATTTTCACTTATTCATTTTTTCTACAATGATCACACCTATACTACCTCCAAATCCTTACTTTGACAAATACTGCTGTGACAAATGTCTTCACTCCTCCTCACAACTGTAAACAGGTGTCTCTGGAGTATATATCTAACAGTGGGTTGACTGGGAATTAAGGTAAATAAATGCAGAGACTTGTTGAGCATGTATTGAACCTATAGATACATTTGGGAAGTATTTAAATCTTAAAAATATTGAACTTCTAATCTATAAACATGTTATGTCTCTCCTATTATTTAAATCTTTTTGAATTTATCTCAATATTCACTTGTAGTTTTTATCTCAATATTCGCTTGTAGTTTTTTATAAAAAGTTTTATAAATCTTTATTAGATTTATACCTAGGTATTGAGTGATTTGTATGATAATGTAAGTGCTATATTTTTAAAATTTCATTTTCAACGGTTTTTACTGTGAAATAAGATATGGTCTCTACTGTTCCCACTTTAAGTCTCTTGAAAGGAATAACTGCTCATTGCTTGCTATATCCATAGGACTGAACAGGATGTGTGTGCTAAATAAAATTTTGTTGAATAAATGAGTGAAAATTTTGCAGGAGCATATATACATATGCATTCAGAAAGCTCACTTTTGCATTTTGTTTATGCTCCTTTTTGTAGTTTCAATCAATAAGTTTTGAGGAAGAACTTCCTCTCATCATAAAAAGTATATTATATGGCCTAAATGTGCAGTGCTAAATTATTTCACCATAAATCATAAGCTTTCACTGTCAATACAAAAGACAAGCATTATTTCCAATACCAAACACACACATACAAAATTTAATGAACAGAAAGTGCATAAAAATCACAGCCTTGTCTACTAACTGACAAATTCTGTCAAATTGACATCTCTCAACATTTTTAGAGATGGTCAAAAAGCCAAAAATACAAATAAGGCAGTAATGCTCAAAGTTTAATTCTCTCAACAAGGCACCTTTGGAAACAGGCACCCCAATGGAAAGAAATGTTTTGTTATAGTTTACACCTGTAAGAAAGCCTAAGTAAAGAATTCTCAGTTCCCTTTATTCAACAATCTAATAACCCATCCAAAGTTCCAATTGGTTTTAATGAACATTTCACATAATCCAAAAAACAGAAAATGCAAACAAGTTTGTCATGGGCGTTAAAGTGAGGCAGTTTCCATGTGATTATTCAAATCAAATATTTGGCCTCACTCCTTGAGATGAAGTATCTGCCAACTGTCAAATGTCAGGCTAGATGAGGTTGGAGCAGAACAGACTGAGAAAGAAGAATTCTTTTTGTTTACATTGTCACGTTTCAGCACCATCCATTCACTGTTGTCATGAGTCATCAGTGTCTTTGGTCTAATATTCAGTCCAATCCTACCATATGGGTGGTTCAGCACACGTCTGCAGATTACACCTTAATATAGTCAGGGGATTTTTCTTGTTGTTTGATTAAAAAGGCGAATCATTGTTCCTCTTATTTCTACTATTCTTGGTTTATACATCAAATTAGAAAGAAGTATTCACTTGCTTTCCTTTCAGAGACTATGGAGAAAAGATATCTTTTGGCATCTCATTAGATTAAACATTTTTCTAATAAAAGAAGAATTTAGCTGTTCCTTACTAGTGTAACTTTATTTGACTTTCAACTCTTGAGAATATTACCATTTATGATTTTATATATTATATTTTCTCTGAAAATTCCTAAGATGCAAAAATTTTAGCCTGTCAAGACTTTACTTCATTAGCAAATATATTGGATATACAGCAAACATTTCTGAAATTAAGCACATTGATTAACCTTTTCCAAGATTAAGAGATTTTATAAAATAATACTTAAACAAGATTACATTAAACTTTAGATCTAAATCTTAAATGAGTGTCTGACAAAATGTGTACTCATTATTAAAATTGTGATCCAAAAATAGTAAATAGGCTCCTCTCATCATGTTTGATAGTTTGATACCATGTAAGCCAATTTCTATTTTAATAAAAGCTTTATCAGTGGAGAAAGATAGTGAAATCCTCCTTCAAAGAGTTCAACATCCAATTTTGTCTTTATAATGCACATATAGAAGACCTAAAATCAGTTATTTTGATTAACAAAATTTAGATAGGGAAAATGGACTTGCTATTTGGAATGTTTCATAACTTTTCAAATGCATGAAAATATAGTGAGACCCAAGTACACCACTAATAGTACACCACTCATTTATTATAAATCCAGTGACAACTTTTCAAGAGAAGAGTTATTGGCATTCAATTCTCCAAAATGGTTATTCCTAAAAACATTTTGTTGTGTGATGCAGACAAATGCACCAAAATACTTTTATATAAAATAATATTTATCTAAAATGACTTCTTAAAGACACAACTCAAAGACACTGTAGAAGATCTTGAATAATAAAATTATATAATAGGCACAGTATCATATATTATTATTTATTATATATCTACATTATGCATTCGATATTTGTTGAGGGCAAAAAGCTAATTTACGTGGTACTTTCTCACTATATTCTACTGTATCACAAAATAGCATTTACTTTGCTATATGTTGTATAGACACATAGACACTCAAAAACTAATTTTATGACTTTACATTATGGAAAACCTGTAAAGTTGTATTTATTTTAGATGTAAAAAATTCATCTTTTTAAAAGAAGATGTCATTGACTCTATTCTTAAATGCATTTGTGAATTTCCTGTTAGGGGCTTCCTTTATTAGGAAGGCAACATAAATTCAAGTTCCTGGAGAAAGTGTCTAGAACAGGTAGCTCTGGCATAAAGAGGGCCCAGAAAATGGGAGAGAGGTTTGGCAATGTGGATAAAGCAAGGTGAGCATGACTCTGGATTTAGAATAGTAGGAAAAGAGTCTAAAACCTTAGGAACGTAGTTCAGTGGTTGGCTGAACATAGATATGGGGCCATTTCCAAGAACAAGAAATAAATAGTCAAGAAGGAAGTCAGGAATCAGAGAATTACAGGAAACAAAGTGGTGGGTATGCTGCAAGGAGACTCAGATAGGATTCCCACTACTTCAGCCCCTTATGGACACTGGACATGGTTTCTGATAGATATTTTTGTTTATTAAAAATCTCATAATTATGTTTTATTGTTTCTAAAATGATTTGCTGATTAAGAAATTAGATAATATTGAATATTCTAATTTTTCCCACATACATAGGTTTTAGAAATCCACAGAGGAAGGTGGAAGGCAGGTAATGTTCACCCAGCCAGCCATATATATTCAATGTCTCATGGAAAGATAGTAACACATCACAACTAATTCACCCTTACATTCGAAATAAAACCTTAGATTTCATCTTTTTAAATATTTTACATCTATATTTATTTAAGCTTTTATCAATAATACAAATTGTGAGTATTTGCTCAAATTAAAATTGTATACTACTATAAAATAAATACTTTATATTAGATAGACTTTTCTATACAATAAAATGTTTTATTGGCCATTCACTTAATTTTTCTCTGGGCTCAGAAGTGACAAAGTTCAAAGTCATGTACATACATCTTTGAACTTCAGATAGCTGTATAAATGTTGTCTCTCACATGATTTTTTTTCCTGTTTGCAAACAAATGCTGGTAATTCAAACAAAATCTCAATACTCCTGAATTTTGCATAAATCATTTACACTTCAAGAGTGTCAAAATCAGTAATAGATCAGACGTTTCAGAGTTAGAAAGATTGGCAGAAGCAGTTTAGAAAAAGGAGCATCCAAGATTTGGGAATTTCACAATACATTGGATCACAAGAAAAGAACATAAAGAAAAATAATAAAGGTACCAGATAAAAAGAAGTTTTTGATGGGGTGGTATTGTTTGAAATTTCTGTATTTACTTTTTCTTCCACAGTTTCAGGCAGAATTCCCGTCTTCCAGCCTAAACATATAAATGTCTCTTCTATCTAAGAAGTATTTCAGAGCCTTTCTTAGGAATCTGTTTCAGTATTTTTCAAGTTTTACCACCTTAATAGTTTTTGACAATTGAACTTGCTTTATGTGACATAGTCTGATTTTATTATATTTGGTTTTCAGTGTATAGGTAAAACTTCTGGAGATTTCCACATAAATGATTCTCTACCTTTTCTGCTAATCAATTTCCAGGGATGTGGAATTGATAAAAGAAAGGTGCTTTCTTCTCTAAGTGTCTGTGATGTAATAATTCTACTGTCACCTGTAGTAGAATAAGGGCTTTTCACGAAAGTATGAACTTGAGACTTCTGAAGTGAGCCATCCAATATAGTGCTCCATAGCTATTTTGGATACATGAAAATTACTATATAAGGAGATCTGATATCTTCTTAAAAATATGCAACACAAGTTTCCTTGACCACAAATATACCTAGCCGGTCTTCCTAGTAAACCTGTACCTTGCAATATTCTTATAAAAATGAAGACGTAATCCATGTAACACACAGCACAGTCTTTACACAATAAGCATTTAATAAATTGTAGCTATTATTAATTAATTTTACTCTGACTAGTGTCTAGTCAGTTTTACCTTTCAGTTTATATTTCTTGGTTTATACTTATTTCCTGGAACAACCTCAGGCACAAAATACTAATAAAAGGCAAAGGAAATAAACTGACATAAGTAAATACTGAAAACATAATTGCAGATTATTTTTAGTTCTCAGGAAAATGAAATTAGAAAAATAGATACCATATCCATTGAATGGCAAAAATAAAAAATAACAGTAGAATGTATTGTTGGTGAAGTTGTAGGTACTATGAGGAATGTGAATTGCTACAAGTTATTTTTGAAAAGTAATTTAGTGTTTAAACAATTTTATTAATTTTACTTTAATTTTGCATTTAAATAATTTAAATGATAGTGCTTAAAATACTTATAGCATTTGGCCCAGTTTTCCCATTTCTTAGAAAATACTGGTGCTGAGATTCAAAAACAAGTGTATTTTTGGCTTCAAATTCATGTACTTTCTAATTTATCCCATTATTTCTTGACGCTATATGTGTGTTGAATTTTCCAGATAGGCACAATTGAATAATTTAAATTGGACATACATTGATCCACTTCATGTTTCTTAGCTGTGTAGACCAAGGGTAAAAGTCTTAGATAACTCAGAGAATCAAAAAAAATGAGAAGAATCATATTGGTGTAATCACTTTTTTTTAGTCAGTCTGGGACCAGTAGGGACAATATTTCAGTATAGAATAGTATTTAAGAGGAAATGCTTTGTAGTCAAGTAGATCTAGTATTAATTCCCAACTAAGTCATTTATTAACAAAGTGGCATTCACTGCTAAATGTCTCTAAACCATTATCAACCGTTTAAGCCAGGACACCTAAAATTTATCTTCAATTCTCCCTTCCTTAAACTTTATATCAGATTCATAATTAAGTCCTGGTAAATAGAGTTCCAGAATATCTCTAATCAGTCTATGGCCTCCATATTCACTTTATATCCAAGCCATAATTATATTTTACTTCATCTATTGCAAAACTTTCCAGAAGTTTAACCTCTTTTCAGTCTTGCCTTTCTCACATTCATTCTCTCTAATATTCCATATTTAAAAATTTATATTATATCTTGTCACTCTTCTGCTTGAAAGATCTCCATAGAGGATCTGTTTTAGGGAAAATAACACAAAAAACAAAAAACTATGTGCTTTACCATGACTATAAGGCTCTCATGATCTGGCTTCTGCTGATGTTCTGGTTCCATATCTCAAGCCCACTGCCAGTTTCAGGATTAATATTGTGTTACTTAAGTTTCTCAGGTGTATCAAGTTCTGTCTTGATTCAGGGCCTTTCTCCCTTGCTTTTCCCCATAAGTGGAACTCATTTTCCTTTAGTCTTGTCATAGCTGGCATTTTCTTATTCTTCAGGTCCTAGGTTAAACTTTATTTCCTCAGAGTTCTGGAGGTCAGGTTTCTGAAAAGGGTTCACTGGGCTAAAATCAAGGTACTGGCAAGGCTGCATTTGTTCTGGAGGCTCTAGCAGAGAATCCAGTCCCTTGGCTTTTCCAGCTTCTAGAAACTGCATGTACTCTTTGGTTCTGACTCCATTGTCCACTTTAAAACCTAGGAGTTTACTATCCTCTAATATCTTTCTAACTTTAATTCTCCTGCCTTCCTTTTATAAGAAGCTTTGGGATTACATTGGACCCATCCGGATAATCCAGTATAATCTTACAATCTCCAGATTCTTAGTTTATCTTCTGCAAAATCCCTTTTCCAATTTAAGGTAGAATTTTCACAGGTTCTGGGGATTAGGATCTGGCCACCAATGGGAGCTATTACTCTGCCTACCACATTCTTGATCATTGATATTATTTTCTTACTTCTTCAATCCTCTGCTAAAACCATCTTATTTTTTATAATTTCAGATACTCAATAATCTCAGCTAATATTCTCTATTTATCTTTTCCTTTAAGTCTTTGAACATATTTTTAAGGACTGTTTTAAAGTTCTTGTCTCTTAATTCCATTATGCAGATCATTGTGGGGTCTTTTACCATTGACTGTTTATTTCTCTTACCTATGAGACATATTCTCTTTGTTTTTTAGACATGTAATAAAATTCTATTGTACACTTCAATAGCATATTTAGAGACTGGATTCTTTTATACTTCTCTGAAGAATGTTGGCATTTGTTCTGGCAGGAATTGCTGACTAGTCACACCGATCTTGGAGAGCCTTGGTCTTACACTTTATTAACTTGGGACTATTTGGCTTTTACCCTTATTCTTATGATGAGTCCCTTATTCCTGGCATATCGATTTTCTTCCTAAAATGCAGCCTTTCTGAGATTTCAATAGAAAACCTGACGCTTTTATGTAACCTCTCTAACTTGATGGGCCTCAAACTCCAACCCTTTTCTCCCCTGCAGTGGGAAACAGCTGAAATATCTACTTAACTTGTTCTGACTTCCATTCCCTTTCTGCTTGGTTTTTCTGAGTATTCTCTGAACATGACAGTCACAATGTATGAAGTTCAACTATCTGACGGTCATACTGTGAAATGCTCAACCTTGCCAGTTGGAGAGGTGACATAGAGGAGAACCACTATCCTGGGACAACAGCTCTGGCTGAGCTTCCAATCTGAGAACGAGCACCAATTTGACAGCTGTGTAACTGAGGATATTTTAGAAATAGATCTTCCACTCTCATTAAAGCTGTCCCAGGTGACACTACATGAAACCAGAATAATCTATTCCCACTGAGCCTTGCCCAGCTTGTAGAATTTTGTTTCACCATAAGCATTTTCATTTTTTAAAAATTAAACAATATATTGATATATGTTCACATACATATTCACACTTTTGACAAGTCAGACACTGAACCACATAAATAAAAAATGAAATTACTCATATGCTGGTCACACATAACTAACCCTCCCCCAATTTATTTCCAGTAATACATGGATTGGTGTGTATCTCTTTGAATGATTATATATATGTACACATATGTATATACACACACATTTAAACAGATACATTCATGTATAAGTCAAGTTATATGAGAAGCGTTTTTATCTTCCCTAATGTATACTTGCTAATTTCTACACACCTATAGATGTAAATACATTAACCTTATTTAATTGTTGTGTTGTTTTGTGTTACACTTTGTATTATGTATGTGCCAGAATTTAAGAATGGGCATATGGGCATTTGGTCTATTTTTAACTCCAGGGGTCACAGTTCTACTCTAATCAACTTCCTCATATGGATGTGCCCATGCACACATGCATGTAAATATTTCTATCTAATATATTTCTACAAGCAGAACTCTCGAGTTAGGAAATTTTCACCTTTTAAAGTTTAACTAGATACTATAAGTTGCTCTTTAAAAAGGCACTCATATGTAAGAGATTTTTATATACTAAATCCTTACCAGCACTAGATATTGAAGATCTTAAGTATATTTTTGCAAATATTATAAGACAAAGTGACATCTCACTGCCATTACAGTTTTCATAGTCCTGATATCTAGTCAATTGTGCATATTTTTCTATTTCATTGTCATAGGTATTCCTTCTTCTATGATTTGATATACTTTAATTTTCCCAATTTTTAAATTATGGTTGTAACTTTTATTGAATTTTTTAAAAAATTAATTATAATTAAAATATAAAATTCAATTATGAATTTAAAACAATTATAAAAAGTTGGAAAACTTATGTATGGTAATTATTTGTGTCATATATGTTTAAAATATTTTCTCTAAATCTGTTGCTTTTTTGTTGATGTTTTCTTTAATCATATAGAATTTTTTAAGTTTTGTATTATCTGTGTTACCAAATGTCACCTCTGCCCATTCTATTTATCACGGCATTCAAAAAATCCTTTCCAAGCTAAAAGACATGAAGGACAGAAGTCACCTCTTGTTAGGAAGTGTTGTCATTCTGCAACAAAATGTGAGACAAGAAATTTTGCTCTGGGTTTTTTTTTCCCCAAAAATACCATCTTACACAGGTTGCATTTCAAATAGTGCTTGTAAATGATAGTTAAATAGAGTTAGATACAGAAAGAGCGAGAGAGAGATCAATAGATGATACAGATATAGTTATAGATAGATAATGGAAGGAAACGAGTTCAAAATAAGTTTCTTTCGGAACTTTGAAGATATTGTTTCATTGCTTTCTCATTTCAGTTTGGCTGAGGGAAAATCTGATGCCACTTTGATTCTTACTTTGTGTGCATGTGTGTGTGTGTGTGTGTGTGTGTGTGTGTGTGTGTGTTTGCTTGCTTGTTTTTCTCAGGATCATTATTTTTTTACAATTGTATCATATTTTCTTTGTTTTGAAATTTTACCACAAAACTTGTCGGGTTTTTAATTATATACTGGTGGACACTCAATGTGAAGATATGTCTGTCTTCAACTCTGAAGCATTTTTTCCTCTCCTTCACTGTATTCTTGCCTTTTGTATTGTGGAATATGGGACTTGAATCTACCACTCATGTTTTCATTCCTCTCTTTGTGCTTTTGTGCTGCCTATTGAGGTAGATCTTCCATTTCAATATCAAGATTATAAGCTGCGCATGGTGGTTCATGCCTGTAATTCTAGCGTCTTGGAAGACCTAGGTGGGAGGATCACTTGAGGCCAGGACTTTGAGACCAGTGTGGGCAATAGTGAGACCCCATTTCTACAAAAATTACAATAATTAATGAGATATGATGGTGCATGCCTGTAGTTCCAGCCACTTGGGAGGCTGAGGCAGCAGGATCACTTAAGCCCAAGAGTTTAATGTTGTGTAAGCTATTAAGACCAGGACATGACACCATTGCATTCTAGCCCAGCAATAGAGTAAAACTCTGTTGCAAAAAAAAAAAAACCCAAAAAACAAAGATGCTATTCCTTTAAAAATTGTTCTTTATGAAAATGTGAACTGGGGAAATAAAATTAATTTGGTAGCTTTTCTAAGCAGTTTGAATAACCAATATACTCATTCTCTTTTTTGACAGTCTGTGTGCTTTAAAAATGTGTGCACAAGTCTGAAGAACTACTGAATTGTAACTCAAAAATTTTCCCCAATTTGCTTTGTTAAAAATATTGTTTTGTGTGAGTTAATATACATTTTTACTATTAAATGACTAGCCATTATGGTAATTTCTATGAAATTTAGATATGAGAGAGACATTTTGTAAGATATGGCTCTTAATTCTTAACTCAGTCTTTCAGCTCACTAATTTTATCTTCTGATTTAATAATATGATTACTTTTTACATAATTGAATTTTATATTTTAATAATCATAGTTTCTTCTTATTACAATTTCTTTTTTTGTTGTTATTAGTGAATGCTGTCTTATGCTGCTTTTCTCTACAGTTGCTGCTTGTATTTATTCTAGTTTTCTATTTTCCCCTTTAACTCTGTTTATTGTGAGCTATTTGTTATATTTGCTTGTTTGGTCCCTTTCTTTCATGGTATTATTATTTCTCAAATGATGGGTTATTTCAGATTATCTGTTTTTATTTTTTGTTGTGGTTCTATTAATAATTTGAATAGCACATTTCTTCAAACAAAATAGAAATTTCATTTTGCCTTTTTACAAGCTTTTTTTTACAATACATCTTTGTTTTATTCTGTTCAGTACAGGTTTTCCTAGGAACCCTCTTCCATCTATTTGTTATCTTATGAGAATTGCTCATCATTTCTGGTTTACATGCTTGGATTCATAGTTCTTTAAGATCTTTAGTAAAATTTTATGTCTTTTTAATATTGTAATAATTATTTTTTCACATTATATACCCCTATTTGTAATACGGTGACCCAAGGGTAGTGTTGTTAAAGTATTATTTGCATTAGAAGATGGATTTTAACCCAGATATGGTCATTTTTCTAGCTGTAGGAATCAGGTAAGTTATTGGATGTTTTATTGTTTATGTTTCCAGATTTAAAATACAGATGTAATCCATGATAAAAGCCCAGCCTTATTTTCCTTATTGGATAATCTGCATGTTAAATTAAATGACAGAAGTCAAATTCTACTACAGTATAAGGTCATGTGTATGAAAGGTACTATTATTTGATTCTTGTATAATTTAAATCTTTTTGCAGGCAAGAATCATGTTTAATTTTTCATATGCATCATATGTCTATGTCATGGATGAATTACAAACATTTTCCTGTGTTTTATGCTTTTGCAGAGGTTTATCCCTGTTCTCATACCCTTGCCCTCCTGGCTGACTCCTATTCTTCTTGAAGATCCAGTTAAAGTTGTCCCCTCATGGAATTGCTCCTCTATTTCCTACTGTCCCCCAATTGTGCAACCTGTAGATTAGACTGTGTGTCCCTTTTTGTATGCTCTATTTTAGACAGAGCACAGCTCTATAACTTAATTTACTGCTTTGCATTATAAGGCTCTGTGTGAAAGCACAGAGAGATTAAATACACTCCCCAAGATCACACAATTAGTTGTTGTCAGGACCAATATTCGAACCCAGAAATTTCAACACTTAATACTTTGCTTAAGTACAGGCTTAATAACACTGAATAAACATGCATTAGAATAATGTAAAGCGTACCCTCAATGCTCAAATAGACAACATATCTGTTAAGCTATCTTTTTTGTGCATTTATTTTAATATTTAATATAAAAAGCTCTATTTATAAAAGTTAACTGAATAAAGCCACATAATTTCTTCAAACATCTGTAGTGATTTCCCTATGATATTTATGGACTAGTAAACAAGTGCTTTCAATAACTTTTACCATTAAATTTAAGAAATTATTTGCAACATGTGCTACTTATTGAGAATAAACTATTTTTAAAATTATGGTAAATAATCAAATAGTTACATTTGGATATACAGCATTTCAATACAAAGAAATCCAGTTTATGCACTTGCAAATGGTTTCAGGGTAAAATCAGTTTATTTTTTGAATGTATAGGTATAATTAACCAAACTGAGACTAAAATTAGAGTATCAATCAATTTTGTGTTCCATTGGAAGAAATGCTTCTGTTTTTGACCCTGCATATAAATACAAAATATCTAAATTTAAAAATGTTTCAAATTGATCATATTTTTCTTTACAAACTGAATATATATAAATATTTGAGATTTGTTTTATATATTTTTTCAACTATGTTTTGTTTGCAAATGGCACATGTAAAAAACATGTAAATGTCTTCTCTATTCTGACAAAAATTTAGCAGGAAAAATTTTAAAAAATACTACCAAATACCAATTTAAATATATGTCAAATCAATTTTTTCATCATAAATAAATTTATTAACCCAATAAACCAAGTCCTGCAAAAATCACACTATAAAACACACACACACACACACACACACACACACGAAGTTAAATATATCCTTTTCTACATGCTGAGGTATTTCATTTCAGTCTTCCTAACTCCCTGTGCATGGAAGTAATAATACTACATATCCCTAGGTTTATTTCACTTCCTTTTTTCTCTTCTTAAGCATTGTCGTAAAAATAAATGAATATTGTTCCACTGTGCATGCTTTTTACACTTCTCATGATGAGAATGGATTCATGATAACCCATTTATTTTCTTTTCTTCTAACAATCTTTGCAGCAAGAATGAGATGCCTGAATTTTAATGCCTAATATGATCTTCGGAAGACTATAAACTTTTAATAGACTTTAAACATAAAGTGAGGGAAAAGATAAATAGCAGAGAAGTCTGTGGTTTGATCCCAGGAAATCCTGATTAATAGCCTTCAGATTGTGTTAGACCACCCTGAATATTTTCTAAAAACAATTGGTTCATTTTATTGTCAAATAAATTGTAATCGAAGTTACCAACTTCTAACAAAATAAAAACCTAAATAAAGGGGAAGGGACATAGGAACATGTATTTCTTTATACACAATAGCACCTGGGACATATCTTGTTGTATTTATTCTCTGAGCTATTTATTCCTGTTAATTTTATGTGATAAACACAACAGGTTTAAGACAACAAAGCTTTTCTTTAAGATTGGCCCTCTCTGTGAATCTTTCTTTGGCAACCATAAATTAACATAAGATCAGAAATATTCAACATTGTCTTTAGTGTCTTTAGGGCACAATATTGACTACTTTCAGAGGTCTGCAAGCGTAGAATTTAAGGCCTCCTCGGGAGGGAAAAAATCTCTCCTCTAACACACCTTTAGCAATGCTTACTGTGTGGCAGAGAACAAATTTTTGTTCTCTGTTTATATTTTTAAATAAAATTAAACAGTATGATGTTCATAGTTCTTTATGTAAATCAGTCTTTAAAGGCTAGGATGTAACAAAAATGCAATTATGCTTTATAATTAGAAAGAAAAGACAGACATTGATAATGTACAAAAGGCTCAAATCATATGTTTGTTAATGCCCCTTTATTGACTTATTTTTTAAATAAAAAATGAAAAATTTTATTATATAGAAGACAAGCAAAGATGCAATCTCTTGACATTACAAAATACTATAAATGATTCTTCCAAAATTGCATCTCTCTTTAAATGGAGCGAGAAGGAAAGAAAACAGTTAAAAAAATTAGTTGGTATTGCTACAATATACACAACCCCCTGAGCTTTGCCTTTTAAATCAGCATTCTGCTGTTAAATAATAAAAGAAAAGTCCCCATTATTTTCCCAGCTTCACTTTGCTTAAAGTGATTGATGTAGAATTTTACTGCCATCCAATGGCAGTCGCCTAATATAGCTCAAGTAAATGTCTAAAGCTTTTTGATCAAATTGCAGTCTAGGGAATTTAACTTATGTAGTACACTCAGAACTTGCATCAATACATCTCTGTTTGTTACACAGTGAGAAAGAAATATGACTACAGTTTCAATTTATTGTGCGTTCTCCAAATTCAATTTAACAGTGAATTACTAATATTGCTGAACATAATTACCTAAATGAATAAATCAACCTAGGCTACTCACTAGAGAGAACATTAGAGCATAATATTAATTTTTACATGCACCTCATCATATTAGTTTAAAAGGTTTCTTTTTACAAGTAACAATATTTTCCTACCAGGCAAAATAGCCTTTATTAAAAGACTGTTCTCAGCTTTACTTCTGTTATTTGGAAAGTATTTGAATCTTTTTACCTGCTACTGTACATCATATAATTTCTGATTAACATTAAATTGCATACTGTTTTAATTATAATCTTCATTTCTAAATGATTGAGTATTTAGATCATTTCTCAAAAAGGCAAAATAAAAATTATGTCTGATTGATATGAATGAGTTTGTGCTTTAAAATATTCAAGCTTAGTTATTCAAAATTCCATATTTGAGGTAGAAGAGTTGATGGGTAATAAACTAATTTTGCTTTTCATTAACATTGACTAAAATATAACATATTTGAAATTATAAATAAATTGCTACTACAAAGTAATTTTATTTAGATAAAACTTCATGAAAAATATATATTATGATTTATTTTCATATGAATGATATTTTGCTAAAATATCAAAAGTTTAGTTCCGTAATTAATTATTTTAAATATAGGCAAATTCAGATAAATATCTTGCCCATAATATGAAAAGTATTTCTGATATTATTTTATTCCACTGAATGTTTTAAAAGCACGTGTGTATGCGTCTGTGCATTTTGTGTGTGTGTGTGTGTGTGTAAAATAGCCTCAAGCTTTAAATATGTTTTGGTACTCTTGAACATCTGAGACCAATAATTCAATGGAATTGAAACATAATAATATATTTACTTTAACTTGTTTTACATTAAAATATTTAATTCAAACTTCTTTCAGTTAAAACCCCACATTACTGCTTTTCTAAAAGATTCCCAAATTAAATCCAAAACATTTTTTAGGAAAATCCAGATCAGACTTCATACTGAGAGAGATTTTATAAAGGAGCTTAAAACAATTCTAGGAATATTGGATGGAGAGGGATAAAATGACAAGAAATTTTTGATATTAGATGGAATTCGAAGATGCGATGTTTCCAGAATAAAGGGAGAAGTAGCTACAACTCCATATCTATGCTGAGAGCTGTATCATTATTATATCTGATTTGTGGAGGTACAGCAAAACCTCAAATCTAAAGAAAACACCATGTTTTTGACAGACAACAACAATGAAATTGGACATTAAATCCTTGAAATACCAAGATCAAAGAATTATTCTTTTTATCTAATGGATTTTTCAAATTTTTCATTTGTCTATAATAAATTTGATTTTTGTTTCACATTTCTAATAATTATACCATCACTTTAATTCTTCTTTCTAACCTGATGTTTTTGATGTGACAGCTGGGAATCTCAGTTTTGATAATGTCTATAAATGAAAACTAAATTTTACTCTGCCTCAGCTTCATTATTAATAAGTTAGAAACTGAACCTCAAATATAATGTCATCAATGGACAAATCTGTTGCTTTGTGTATTTAGACAATTTTAAAAGTTCAAGATAAACTAATTCTCATCAAAAGTTCAAGTCTACTCATATATTTTCATACTATATATTTATATAGCATAAATTTATATACAATATATCATATATATTATTAAATAATACTTTTAGAAAGTTTTATATTTGACCCCATTATTAAATTTTAAAAATAAGTTTTCATTTATGAATGATGTTTTAAAGGCTCATTTATATTTTCTTCATTTAATTGACATTACAAATTCTCTTTATAACTGAAAGATATTTTTCTTTGCTATCAAATACCCTTTCTAATATGCACAAGTTAGCATTTTCTCTACCTATATGTATATTCAAACAATTAAACTAAAATATAAACAGCATCTGAAGTTTTATTTCTTAAAATTCATTTGTGAAATACACTCCCATTGATATGATTTCTCTATCCTCTCATTCAGTGTAACAAAAAAGAGACACGAGTTAAATTTTTTATTCTCTGTAAAATATGGAGAGTTTTGAAATACTTCAATTACCTGAAACACCTAGTTCTATAATGATTTTAATTCTCTTTTCCTTAGCAAGAATACTAAGGAATATTTAAATATTATTTATAATGTCTTACTTCACTATGACTTGGAGAAATATCTGTTTTGTTTTCATTTAAGATATTAAGGGATACAATAATTTCAACCCACATATGTCTTTTGCTTAATTTAATAAAGAATTGATACAAAAATTAATATAGAAAAATAATTAATGAGCTTATGTTTTTTAATCACTATTAAAGTAGTACAGTACTGTATTTTGACGTTTGTCTTAAATTTAACCTTAGGAAACACATATTTTAATGTGAAACTAATAGTATGTTGATATGTGACAATATTCTTGTTTACTAATTTTTATACCCACAGTTATCAAGTACATTTTCAGTGTCTTTTTCAGACATAGAGAGTGAAATAGAAAAAAATATAATGTTAAATATGTCAGGAGACAGAAATGGGTGAATTTCTAAGCTGTACATCTTTGATGATATAAATATTCCAATACATATTTAGATATTTCCTCTTTGATCCAATAAACACCTTGCTGCCAAACTTACACTCTTATATTTGCATTACATTAAAAATATTTGGATAAAAACTGTTTACATTAAAGTTGTGATTAGTTACAACCTTCTGTTTGACTCCCTCGCTGAAAAAAAAAAATCTTACACCATGGGTAACACAATTCTTATGCCATGACACAGAAGTTCCCACAGCTTTCCAATTTCATCAGAAATGGAGAAGTCCATTATGTTTCTGCAAGACAGCATTGCTGAAGGCTTCTGCCAGCCATCTAATAAAATGATAGCTATTTTCAGTTAAGCATGCTAATATCAGATCCTATCAAACCAAAGAATTTCAGATTCACAGAGCTTGGTCTTTCTTCCCCCAAAGACAGCATCAAAAATCTTATCAAGATAAAAGCAAAAACTTCTGATGAATATACACTACATGATTAAAACCCTAAGTCCCTATGGTTTAAACCTTGAAGACATTTTAATTATCTATTTAACATCTTGCTATTTCTGGAATTCTAACTGAGAAAGTTTCTGACATAGTATTTCATGGAATGTCCTTTTCTCATACTGAGCTGCTTTTATACTCCAGATGTAAACACAAAAGCTTCCCTTTCATCTTTTTAAACTCCATCACATAAAAGGAAAGGTAAAAACCATAAAGACTATGTTTTCAATGTCTCCTATATATAATAATAGATTATAAAACTAATAACATTTTTAATATAAAAATTTAGTTATTTTCCTTAAATTTTTATGCAATTCCCAAGAGTATATTTAAAAATTCTTTGATTGTCATGATTGAATTTTATTTCTTTGAAAGGGAGGAGAAAAGTAGTAGCATTTTGGATATAAGATACACTGAGCTATTTCTTTCATAGGAATTTTCATTATTAAAAATTTCAACTTTTTAATGTGATTAAATAAATAGATTATAATAAAAAATTGACCTAAATTCCAAAGTAATATTTACTAAATACATTTTCACTTAAAATAGCTTTTCTCAGCTAAGTTTAACTGTAGCTACATTAAATTCTTTGAAAACCTTGGAAGAAAATTTGAAGTACTACATAATTAGGGAAATTAGTATCACATTTTCAGATACTCAAATAGTAACTTACTGGCTTTTTAGAAAGATGAAAAATAAAGCAAATATGACCCTTATTATTAATATATTGCTACAGTTTTTTATTTTTCTTCACATTTTTGTCATTTCTTCATATTCTTGCCAGAAAGTTTAATTGTATGTCTCTGTATTTCTCTGTACACCTCCAAAGAATTAATTGTAGAGTTCTGTAATTGTATATTCATTTTACCTTTCAAAAGATGAATAGCATACCATGATATATTTTGTATTGGTGTACATATCCTAGAACACATATAACTTTTGAACCCATAGCTATACCTATTGGTACTTAATTAAAAAGTTGGTAGTGTTAAGCAATATTTGTTTCTAAAATGTGTCTAAATTATGATGAGATTTGGATAAGAAAACATGCTTTCATTTGGATTTATCGACCTTATGGCTCTGATGGTTACTCATAGGAGACAGATTTCATCTTAGAAGGGGGTATTTGCTAACTAGGATTGAAAGCATCATGGTGGTGGCATGCTCCCAGATTACCACTTGAGATCCATTGCTGGCTGATCAACAGAGCAGCTTTGATTGCAATTTTACAAAGCCAGATTCCTGCTGTCCTGGCTATAAGGTTTGTTTTCTTTTGTTTGTAGCAAGAGGGAGGTGATGCTTGATTTTCTACTTACCTCTAAAGCTTAAAGCTGCATTTTGGCCTAAGGAAAAAAGAGAATTTCTTAAAATTGAAATTTTTCACTTAGCTCTACAAAAGTGGAAAATAAACAGCCCTTGCTGTTTTCTTGTTCATATTCCATCTACTAAGTGCTTGATTGAACCTCCTTTTTAATTTCAGAATGACTTCTGAACCAAAGTAACAGAGTAACCAAGATCCCCACACCTGGACATTGAGAAATGGCTTTCACAAAGAAAGCAAGACTGAAAGAGAAAATACAGAGGTTCTAAGGTGTCCATCAAATTGGTTCTAAGCTTCTTTGCTTGACAGTCAAGACATTTTTGCAATTGGTTGGAGTTACAGCCTCTTTTCAGGACTCAACTCCTGTCCTACTTTTTCTGTGACGTTCTGCATCTTTTTCTTATACAAGTTTACTTCCTCTGACATGAATAGCTTAATGTGGAGGAGTATAAAATATTGAGTAAATTGTAAAATAAAATATTTAGTTTCAAAGTAAAGTAGAAACAATGGATAGGATAAAAGTTATGAGTGTTAGATTATTAAGATATTTGAATGAAAGTTTAAGGAGAGTTTAGAGCTTAGAGAACCATTAAAAATGTTTTCATATGATGCTTGTATTTCACAATTCAGTGCAACTTGTTTTTCAAAGTGGATTACATATTTTATGTCAGAGAAGAAAATTTTCATATATTGTCGATCAACATATTGACCTCCAAATTCCAAATGTGCAGTACGTGCTCAACAAACTGTTTCTGAACATTATGATGAATGAATATGACTTGCTGTAATATTTAGAAAATTTGTAGTACTAGGCAAAATACATATCATTTTAACAGTTCTTAATTGTTACTACTAAAATATTTTTAAAGTACATTTCTTTTCTTTTTTCTTTTTTTAATTTTTTCCAACATAGTATGGAGGTACAAATGTTAAGGTTACGTATATTTCCCTTTCTCCCCTCCCCCTTCAAGTCAGAGCTTCAAGCGTGTCCATCCCCCAGTTGGTGCGCATCACACTCCTTATGTATGTATATACCCATCCCCTCCCTCCCTACCTGCTGGACACCCAATAGATGTTATTCCTGTATGCCCTTCAGATCGTATAAATCTTTTGCCTGTTACTACTAATATATTAATGAATTTTATTTATTCAAATAATTCATTGCAAAAAATATCATTAATCTCAGATACAATAATTAATTAGTTCAATGATAAAATTACTGGGACGGTAGTGTTATTTTTACTAAATATAAGTTATAGACAATATAAATCATTTCTGTCTAAGTTTGTCCTTATGAAAGACTTACTAGCAAAGACATTTCTTACATGTAGTTTTCTCTATATGCAGTTCCAAAAGGGGGACACATTAATAGTACTCATTATAAACATTTGCTGATTGAATTTTTTAAAGATAAAATAAATAAGCACTAAGAGACATACATTGAAATTTTAAAAACGATTATTACTTATCCTTCATTAGCTAGAGACAGCACTGATAAGTTAACAGGCATAGTTTGCACCACATCAGTGGTCTATGAGTGTTCCTTGGAATTGATTATATGAAACCATGCCCAACTTAACCTTGAGAAAGCATACACATTTTCTATATATTTAAAAGAAGTTATCTCACTTAGAGATTATTTGAAATCTCTACTTAGCTACCTCCCTCATCCCTGCAAGAACATAGGGCAGGCCAGGTTCTCCTGGGCTGCAGTTGGAATAGTCTTTCTGTGCAGATTGGTTTGTTTTTTAGAGTTTTCAGTTTCTAGGGCAACTCACATGGGTCAGTCATTATGTCTTAACTGGTATGGTTGGTCTGGGCTACATGACTGTATCAAGAATCATCAAGGTGTTTAAAGTGGTCAGTATATCTACAGAAAACAATGTGTCCAGACCAGAAGGTCTTACATATTGTGAGTGGTCAGGCTCTGCTATAGGAACAGTTCATTAAGACTGGTTGACACAATTTGTACTTTTTATTCACACAGAATGCTTGGTGAATAAATATGCAACAAATGATAGACAGATATACAAAATTCTCAGGAATATTTCCCCAGCATTTCAGCTGAGTGTGTTTTATGTGGTAACAGTATTCCTTCACATGCATTGATGGAGTAGACATAAGAATACATGCTCAGTTGAACCTTTGCAGAAACATACATCACTGCTTTACATAACAAGAGTAATTGAAGTCACTTTTTATGGAATGTTTCATAGTCCTGGTAAGGCCAACAGAACACTTGCAGCTTAAAAGGTCTACATAGAGAGTATATTGGTGAATCTATGTATATTTATATACTATAAAATGACTGTCATAATAATAACAACAGTAATAATAGCAACAATTTATTGAGGACTTACTAAAGATCAAGTGTCAAAGGTAGACTCAAAGAGAAAATCATTCAGAAAAGAAAAAATATTCATTTTCAGAAAAGTTTTCATTGGAGTACAGATTTTAGCAGAAATTTCTCCTAAAATTAAAAAAGAGAGAGATTAGAGATTTCATTTATCAAATTTGTAGTGATTGTTCATGATAGAAAATTGATAACTTTCTTAAATGATTATCAAAAGAGCAGCTTGTCACATATCTCTAAACAGCAACATTATAAAGGCCAAGATAAAGTTATTATTTTTTTTAGTGGATAATCATATTTTAATATTTCAGCCAGTTTTCATTGTGAAGAGCAACTCCAATTTCAGAGTTCAAA
>VBSM01000272.1:6911665-6927890 GCA_008086735.1 Cheirogaleus medius | reverse complement strand
CAACATTGAGAAGAATGGAAACCTCCCCAACACCTTTTATGATGCGAACATAACGCTGATTCCAAAACCTGGAAAAGAGGCAACAAAAAAAAAGAAAATTATAGACCAATATCCCTTATGAATATAGATGGAAAATTTTTCAACAAAATCCTAGCTAACCAAATTCAGACGCTTATAAAAAAAATAATCCATCACGACCAAGTGGGCTTCATCCCAGGGATGCAGGGATGGTTCAACATATGTAAATCTATAAATGTAATTCACCAGATAAACTGAAGCAAAACAAAGACCACATGATTCTTTCAATAGAAGCAGAAAAAGCTTTTGACAAAATTCAACACCCTTTCATGATAAGAACACATAATAAAATAGGCATAGAGGAGACATACCTAAAAATGATACAAGCCATATACGACAGACCCACAGCCAGCATCATACTGAATGGGGAAAAACTGAAAGCATTCCCACTTAGAACTGGAACCAGGCAAGGCTGCCCACTATCTCCACTTCAATTCAACATTGTGCTGTAAGTCCTGGCTATAGCAATCAGACATGAAAGAGGAATTAAAGGTATCTGAATTGGGGCAGAAGAGATCAAACTTTCACTGTTTGAGGATGATATTATATTATATTTAGAAAACCCCAAGGATTCAACCAAGAAACTCCTGGAATTGATAAATGAATTTAGTAAAGTCTCAGGATACAAAATCAACACACAGAAATCAGAGGCATTCGTATATGCCAACAACAATCAAATTGAGAACCAAATCAAAGACTCAATACTTTTCACAATAGCAAAAAAGAAAATAAAGTACCTAGGAATATACTTAACCAAGGAGGTAAAAGACCTCTGCAGGGAAAACTATGAAACACTGAGAAAGGAAATAGCAGAGGATGTAAACAGATGGAAATCCATACTATGCTCATGGGTCGGCAGACTCAACATCGTTAAAATGTCTATTACCCAAACTGATCTACATATTCAATGCAATATCTATTAAAATCTCAACATCATTTTCACAGGTATGGAAAAAATAATTTTACACTTTGTTTGGTACCAGAGAAGACCCGGGATAGGAAAAGCAATTCTAGGCAATAAAAACAAAATGGGAGGTATGAATATGCCAGATATCAAACTTTACTACAAAGCTGTAGTAATTAAAACAATGTGGTATTGGCACAAGAGTTGGATTATTGACCAGTGGAACAGATCTGAGAACCCTGATATAAAACCATCCTCATATAGCCATCTAATCTTTGACAAAGCAGACAAAAACATACACTGGGGAAAAGAATCCCTTTTCAATAAATGGTGCTGGGAAAACTAGATAGCCACCTGTAGAAGGCTGAAGCAAGATCCACATCTTTCACCTCTCACAAAAATCAACTCACGCTGGATAACAGACTTAAACCTAAGGTATGAAACTATTAGAATTCTAAGGAAAATGTTGGAAACACTCTTCTAGACATCGGCCTAGGCAAAGAATTTATGAAGAAGACCCCAAAGGCAATCACAGCATCAGCAAGAATAAATAAATGGGGCATGATCAGACTAAAAAGCTTCTGCACAGCCAAAGAAATAATCACGAAAGTAAACAGACAACCTACAGAATGGGAGAAAATCTTCGCAACCTACAAATCTGATAAGGGGCTGATAACTAGAATCTACTTAGAACTCATGAAAATTAGCAAGGAAAACTCAAACAACCATATCAAAAAGTGGGCAAAGGACATGAACAGAAACTTTTCTAAAGAAGACAGAATAATGGCTAACAAACATATGAAAAAATGCTCAACATCTCTAATCATCAGGGAAATGCAAATCAAAACTACAATGAGATATCACTTATTTCTAGTAAGAATGGCCTTCATCAAAACGTCCCCAGACAATAGATGTTGGCATGGATGCGGAGAGATAGGAACACTCCTACACTGCTGGTGGGACTGCAAACTAGTTCAACCTCTATGGAAAGCAATATGGAGATACCTTAAAGCGATACAAGTGGATCTACCATTTGATCCAGCAATCCCATTACTGGGCATCTACCCAAAAGAACAAAGGACAATCTACAAAAAAGACACTTGTGCTCGAATGTTTATATCAGCACAATTCACAATTGCAAAGCTGTTGAAACAACCTAAGTGCCCATCAATACATGAGTAGATTAATAAAATGTGGTATATGTATACCATGGAGTACTATTTGGCTTTAAGAAACGATGGTGATATAGCACCTCTTGTATATTCCTGGATACAGCTGGAACCCATTCTACTAAGTGAAGTATCTCAAGAATGGAAAAACAAGCACCACATATACTCACCAGCAAACTGGTATTAACTGAGCAGCACCTAAGTGGACACATAGGAACTACATTAATGGGGTATTGGGTGGGTGGGTGGGGGGTGGGTATGTACATACATAATGAGTGAGGCGTGCACTGTCTGAGGGATGGTCATGCTTTAAGCTCAGACTTGTGGGGGTAGGGGGGCCAAGGGCATTATTTGAAACCCTAAAATTTGTACCTCCATAATTTGCTGAAATAAAAAAATAAATTAAAAAAATAATAAATAAATAAAATGTGGCAAAGGGCATTGATTTATCTTTTTTATGGCTGAGTAGTACTCCATGACATACAGATACCATGTTTTGTTAACCCACTCATGAATTGATGGGCATTTGGATTGATTCCACATCTTCGTAAATATGAATTGTGCTGCAATAAACATTTCAGTGCAGGTGTCTTTTTGGTAGAAATACTTCGTTTTCTTTGGATAGATACCCAGTAATGAGATTGCTAAATTCAATGGTAGGTCTACTTTTAGTTCTTTGAGGAATCTCCAAACTGTTTTCCATAGAGATTGTACTAATTTGCAGTCTCACCAACAGAGTACAAGCATTCCTTTTTTTCTGCATCCAGTACAGCATCTATAGTTTTTGAACTTTTTAATAAAAGCCATTCCAACTTGGGGAAGGTGATATCTCATGGTGGTCTTAATTTGCATTCCCCTGATGATCAGTGATGTCGAGCATTTTTTCATATGTTTATTGGCCATTTGTCTATCTTCTTTTGAAAATCTTCTGTTTGTGTCTTTTGCCCACTTTTTAATTGGTTTTTGTTTGTTTGCTGATTTGCTTAAGTTTTTTGTAGATTCTGGTTATTGGCCCTTTATTGGATGTATGGCTTGTTAATATCTTCTCCCATTCTGTTGGTTATCTATTTGTTCTGTCGATTATTTCCTTAGTTGTGCAGAAGCTTTTTAGTTTAATCAAATGCTATTTATTTATTATTGTTGTTGCTATGATTGCCATTGGGGTCTTGTTCATAAATTATTTGCCTAGGCAGATATATAGAAGAGTATTTCTTACATTTTTCTCATAGAATTCTTATGGTTTCATGCCTTACATATAAGTCTTTTATATATCTTGAAATAATTTTTTGTGAGTGGTGAGAGTTAGGGGTCCTTTTTCATTCTTCTGCATGTGGCTATCCGATTGTCTCAGCACCATTCATTAATAGAGCTTCTTTTCCTCAGTGTATGTTCTTGTCTGCTTTATCAAAGATCAGTTGGCTATCAGTAGTTGGTTTTATATCTGGGTTCTCTGGTCTGTTCCATTTGTCTATGTCTATATTTTTGTGCCAATATCCTGATGTTTTGGTTACTATCGCCTTGTAGTATAGTTTGAAGTCTGGTAATGTGATGCCTCCAGATTTGTTCTTTTTGATTAAGATTGCTTTCGCTATTCAGGCTCTTTTCTGGTTCCAACCAAAGTGTAGATTTAGTTCTTCTAGTTCCATGAAGTATATCATTGCTATTTTGGTGGGGATTGCATTTAATCTGTAAATCAATTTGGGTAGTATGTACATTTTGTCAATGTTTATTCTGCCAATCCATGAGTGTGATACCTTTGTCCCCTTGTTTGTGTCCTCTACAATTTCTTTACTCAGTGTTTCACAGTTATCCTTGTAGAGATTTTTCATCTTCTTGGTTAAGTATATTTCTAGGTCTTTTATTTTCTTTATAGCTATTGTGAATGGTATTGAGTCTTGATTTGACTCTCAGCTTGATTTTTATTGGTTTAAAGAAATATTACTGATTTGTCCACATTAATTTTGTAACCTGAGAGTTTGTTGAATTTAATTATCAGTTCCAGGAGTCTTTTGATGGAATCTTTGGGGTTTTCTAGATATGAGATTATATCACCAGTAAAAAGCAGTAGTTTGACCTCCTCTTTCTTGATTTAGACACCCGTAATTTCTGTCTCTTGCCTGATTGCTCTGGCTAGCACTTCCAGCACTATGTTGAATTGAAGAGGTGGCAATGGGTATCCTTGTCTTGTTCCAGTTCTAAGTAGAATGATTTTAACTTTTCACCATTGAGTATAATGCTAGCTGTGGGTTTGTCATATATGGCTTTTATAATTTTGAGATATGGTCCTTCTATGCCTTTTCCTCTATGCCTAGTTTTTTGAGGGTTTTTATCATGAACGGGTGCTAAATTTCGTCGAATGCTTTTTTTGCACCCATTGAGATGACCATATATATGGACTTTGTTTTTGCTTCTGTTTATGTGGTGAATTACATATATAGATTTGCATATGTTGAAAGATCTTTGCATCCCTGGGATGAAGCCCACTTGGTCCTGGCGGATTATTTTTTTTGATGGGCTGCTGAATTTGGTTTGGTAGTATTTTGTTGAGGATTTTTGCATCTATATTCATAGGGGATATTGGTCTGTAGTTTTCTTTTTTGTTTTTGTGCCCTTTCCTGGTTTTGGTATCAAGGTGATCCAGGTTTCACAGAATGAGTTGGGGAAAATTCCGTCCCTCTCAATATTATGGAATAATTTCTGTGGTATGGCTACAAACCATACCACAGAAATGTCTGGTAGAATTTGGCTGCGAATCCATCTGGCCTGAGCTTTTTTTGATGGAAAATTTTTTATTACTGCTTTGATCTCACTGCTCATTATTGGTCTGTTCAGGAGTTCTATTTCTTCCTGATTGAGTCTTAGGTGGTTGTATTTTTCCTGGAATTTGTCCATTTCCTCTATGTTTTACGGTTCATGTAAATAGAGATTTTCATAGTATTCATGGATGCTGTTTTTTATTTCTGTGGTATCAGTTGCAATGTCTCCTTTTTCATTTCTGATGGAACTTATTTAGGTCCTTTCTTTTCTATTCCTGGTTATACTAGCAAGGGGTCTGTCAGTTTTGTTTGTCTTTTCAAAGCACCAACTTTTTGTTTTGTTGATCTTCTGTATTTTTTGTTTGTTTTCCATTTCATTTAGTTCTGCTCTGACCTTCATTACTTCTTTTCTTTTGCTGCCTTTGGAATTTGTTTGCTCTTCCTTTTCTACTTCTTTGATATATGGCATTAGTTGTTAATTTGTGATCTTTCTGTCTGTTTCATGTAGGCATTTAAAGCTATGAATTTTTCCCTGAGAAACGCTTTTCCTGAGGCCCATGGGGTTTGATAGCTTGTGTCCCCTTTGTCATTCAAGATAATGCTTAAGATGGAAGTCTCTTATTTTTTAACAGGTCTCTGTCTCCACACCTGGTCTCTTGTGTTCTCCCCACCATTATCTTTTTTCCATACCAACACAAACATTCTGTGTCTAAAACCAGATGCAATCAAATTTCACTTGCCTCCCTAAAAACTACACATTTATTGATAAATGCCTGATTACAAGATACTTATTCTGTATTTCCACTTTAATCTTTCATCACCAGTGACTCTTCTCATTCCCCACCCCACAGTCCTATGCCTCTTGCTTGGTCCACTCATATTTAAATCTGTGCTCTAATTTTATCACCTTTTCTCCATTTTTCAGTAGGACACAGAAACGCATAGTTCTGAACATTCTCTTTCCTCTGCTTAGGACATGATTAAACCTCTTCCCACCACCTCACCAGTAAATTTTATTGTATTTTAAGATTCAAAAATAATTCCTTGTCTTTGAAGATTCTGTAACTCTAGGTAAAATCCATCATTTATTTTCTTGTCTCTATTTCTTTTTTCTCTCTCTCTCTCTATCTCCCTCTCTCTCCTTTTTACTCTCACTTTCTGTCTCTTTTTTCTCCTTCAATAGAGCATAAATAGATGAAATTACCTCTATCCTCTTATAAAACTTAAAAAAATTGTTTTAGCTGGTGAAAGGATGAATCAAGGGTAGATATTCTCTAAGGATATTCTCCTGTTTTGAAGAGGTAAGGACTGCCCAACCAAAATTATAAAAGCCATAACATTGATAACAGATTCACAAAGGCATCAATGTTGAGGAGGTCTGTCTTCATTGTCATTTCTATTGCATTCAGAAAACCAAATGTTTTCATAGTAGGGCAAAAGTTATTCCCATGTCTATATGTGGGAGTAGCTCAATCCCATAAAGAGATGGCTTAAGTAATTTGAGTGAGAAATGCAGGGACCAATTTATATGCAAATACGGCTTTTTCAAATGAACAACACTAAAGTTTTAGGCATTCCAATTCACAATGTAAATTGTGTCTTTTATATAAAATGAGACAAGACAAGAAAAAAACTTCAGTTTTCATTGTAGTTGCTACCAACATCATCATCACTGTTCTTGTCAATGTTAGTTACTTCGAATTCTTCTGTATAGGCTTAGTCTAATGCCTTCTGTACCAATTGTTTTATTTGGCATAACTAATTTAATTGTTGAGTTAAAAATTATATCAGTAGGCTAATGCCACAATAATGCTACATAATCACCCATCCCAGAGCTTGATGGCATTTTACAGTAAGCATGTATTTTTTGCCTTTGCAACCACAGATAAACTGGGGTTTGACCCTTCTAAACTGGGTTTAGGTGGGCTTGGTTTTATCTTAAATCTGCTCCAATGTGTCCTCTTTAAACCAACAGCTAACAAAATTATTTTCTTCTCATGAAGAAACCAGAAAGGCAAGAAGATAAGTTCAGTTGCCAGGCACATTTTAAGACCTTCTTTGTGTCCCATGTGTAAGCATCTTATTGGGCCCTACTGAAAGTCAAGGAACAGAAAAGTATAATTCTGCTAATGAAAAGTCTGAATATTTGCTAAACAACAGAACTACTACTGTAATTTTATATAATTAGCTGATAGACAGTCTTTATTCTGTGAACATAAAGATTATAAGTCACTTGCGAATTTTGCCTTTCTTCCAGAAATCCACACCCTAAGAGCTTTTCCTTACTTCTGGTTTTAGAGGTGTTTAGTTTCCAGATCTTCTCGCCTCCATTGACTGTTTTCTTCCACTCCTCCAATTCTCTGTCAACTTATTTACAGTCAAAGTGAGTCAGGTCTTGGCTGTTAAGGTTTATTAGGCATGGATTATGCAATTACAAAGATTGCTATATATATTACTAGTACTTGTGGCATTATTATTATGGGAAAATCTAGTATAGTTTCCAAACAACTGATTTGAGAATAAGTTTGTAACACAACCTATTTTACCAGAGGAAATAAGCTTTGTTTAATTTTGAACTAAATATTTTCCATGGCTAATTTGGTATCTAATATTATAATTCAAATAAACTGAAAAATTGGAGAAGTTAATCATTAAATAGTAGTAGAGATTATTTCTGGTTAAATGCAAGAGATTTTTTTTTGTGAACTTAAGATTTTTTTCATATTGTCATAATTTATTACTGACTTATAGGGAATTTTGTATCTCAGTTACCAAAAACAGTTGTTGCAAAATATCAATATATAATATGATACTAATTCCATATGACAAATTTTGACATTTTTTTATCCTTTGACTCAAAAATTCCTTTCTATTTTAATAAAGATACACATTGCAACTTAATCTGTGTTGTACCTTTTTTGGGTTCCTTTTAATAATAAATAGGAAAATTAAATTTATGTATTTAATAGTGTTATTATAGTCTAATTTTTATAAGTAGGCTTAGTGTTATTTAAATCATGACATATGATATGCAAGCAAGAGAATATTCTTAAGCCTTACTAATTTTGTTTAGATGTTGTGCATAGTTCATTGTAGCTAATGAGCCAAGAATTAGTCAACACATCATAGATTTACAGAACTAAGTATCCCAAATGAGAGGAATATATTTCCCAGATCCAAGATCAAGTAAGTTACCATGGAAAATTATTAACAAAGGCCTCATTCAAGAGGATTTCAGACATTAAACTATGCTTAGCAGGATTAGTAGGATAATGTGGTACAAGGACATTAAATAAGATTATACGATCAATGTTTTGCTGGGGCTGCAGGTAGGCTCTTGTTGCTTGTAGCCCAAGTGTCCCATTTAAACATCAAATGCAGTGAGAAAGTCAGGTTTTGGAAGAAGACCTGACAGGTAGAATCAAGACACATGGGAAGAATCCTCTATTTGCCTGCAGATCTTTGATCTATGATCTTTCATAAGGTAACTATAAAATCATGAGCCTTGGCAACGTATCGTCTGCTTTAAATTTTATATTTCAACTAAAAAGATGACCTTAAATATAGCTATACTTACTCTAAATGGTTAAATCCATTCTATTCAAGATTTAAAATTTAAACCAAAGATTCTTTAATGTTACAAAGAAATATGAAGTTATCCTCAGTTAAAACTGATTAATGGGCATCAAAATAATCACAAATATCTTCCAAAATTCTTCTTAATGTTGACATAAATCAAATTATCTCAGAATTCCATTTTGATGTGTGTGTCAATAATAATTTCTCCATTAGAAGCCTCTAGAAGTGAAAGAATCAATGAATTCCAACCACACTGAAATGTTTCAAGAGATAGACTTACATTTGCTTTAAGAGGTGAGCTCTTTAACACTTTTCATTGGAGGTAATGGATATCTGAAAGTAGAGAACAAATTTTTAATTTCTAAATACCTGACTAGTAACGTCATTTATATATATGAGCCATTTTCATTCACCATGAATTATTCATGCACCTACCTTAATTTTAATTACCAACCAAAGTTAAAAATCACACTGTACCTAAAAATATAAACACTATCACACTGAAGTTGAGAATGCATTATTCTTTATACATAATTGCTATCATGCTGAGATTGGGTTGCCACCTATTCCTGTGAAACCACAAAGAAGTTCTGTATGTTATTGCTTTAGATATATGTACATGCTAGTTTCTATTACCTTTGTTAAAAACAGACACTTTTTGACAATCTTCCATTTTCGAGTACTTTTCATCCTGGATGTCTTATTAGTTTTACTTTACACAACAATTCAGCACATATTGCCACTAAATATCAATAGATAACTTCCAACCAAATAATCGTCTCAGTAATTTATAGGAAAAACAGAAACCTGGTCTCTAAGAATCCCAAATTAAAAGTCCTCCTAGGAGTCACAGTAACTTTAAAACTCCGCCATAATCTACTCCAAATGAAGTAGAATCATAAGATTTGGGGGAGGGGAGAGATGTACTGCCTCATTAATATTGCCTCTGGCAAAAGTAAAAGTTATCCAAGATAGATATTAGTTTTACTTATTATATTTGCATACCCATGGATCAGTTACACAAGTTTTCAATATGGTGTGGATCACTCTTCCATGAAACAAGAAAACATGACTCTCCATACTGTATTACAAACATTGTGTATTTAACTCTGTCAAACACATCCAAGTGACTATAATTGGAATAATGGATATTTATTTCTTGGCAATAGAAAATATATTATAAACTTTAAATTTTTAGTTACAATGCAAGTGCAATATTAAGTAAATGCTCTCTTTATTAACAGCATTTAAATATAATTTAAAAAATTATAAATTGGTGACTCTCTAGCTATAAAGTAACTATTAGAACTTGTATATAATATTTAAGTTAGATTGATCATTTCAGAAATGTTTATAATAGGAAATATTTGAAAAATAAGTCAAGTAGGTATTACATGGCAGTTTTTACATAGAATGAGGCTGACAGGAAAAATGAATGAAATATATTAAGTCAGAAAAGCAAATTGCAGAATATTTTTAAGATGGCATTATTTTTGTTATATATTTGTTATACAAAATATATATCAACTCATTTCATCTTCATAGCAACCATATGCAGTAGATACTATAATTATAATACCTATTTACAGATGAAGTAACTAAGGTACAGAGAAGTTAAAAAAAATGCCTAAGAATCTGTGATCTCAACCCAGAGGAGAATTTTTCTAGGCCAGTCATTCAGAAAGAAAGGTGATTTTACTGAGTTAATGGAAAGAAAAAAATACATACACATATATAGCTATATCTATACAGATGTAGATAAAACTGTATAGATATATATCACAAGTTTATACAATAAATTATAATATTCAATTTATAAAGAACTCATTTCAAAAATTTCTCGAGTTGATTTCTGCCAAAATGGATTTCTCTCGCTTTACATTGACTTCAAAGAAAACTTCCCAAATTATTCCAAATCATATATTTTTAATATATCTGATGATATGATATATCTTCAAATGATAAAATAAACCCCTTTTTAAAATCACAGGAAGATGATAAATGACATGAACAAGTAAAATCTACCCACTACTTATTAATTATTTAATCACATTTCAATTATTTTTAATATGAGTTGTACTCTAGAGAAGGTCCTAGATTTGTTAACACAGCATGATAGCATTAAAAATACTACCTTTGTTTTTGTTTTTGTTTTGCTTACTAATACATGGAGGATAATTTTCATGGAATTTGGCAAACCCATAACCTCTGGAATCAGACCCCTCTGTTCTGAAAACTTTCAGGTGCTTCATGGTTTGCATACCTTGTCAATTCTGACATTTTTTTTGGCAATCTAATGCCAATAGCTCCAAATGTGCCTAGCTATTTACCAATTTACAAGTAGAAACATCACCAGTATGATCAAGAGATGAATTTGCAGGACAGAGAACTATTTAAATGTTGAGATAACCTAGTTTCCTGATATAATGTTTATTACTGTACATTAGTACAACTTAGTGCATTTTTACCTTGTATCCCTATGTTTTAATTTTGAAACAATCCTCTAAGCTATCTCAAATACTAAATTATATATAAAAATTCCTATATAACACAATCAAACAATGTTCTTACTAGTTTATGAAAAGCAGTAAGAAATCTTTTGAACTAAGCCCCTTTTTTGTATGTGTTTGTAAGACATTTCAGGGAATGTCATGCTTTTTGTATGTATTAGATCCCTTTCCATTCTATCTCTATTCTGTCTCAAAACAGGCTTGCTATAATCCCTAACTGTGCCAGTTTTTTGCAACATGTCCAGAGGTGAGCCGGAGCTCACTAAAATGAGGCTCTGAGAGCTGAATTTTAATTATTTAGGAATTTCGCAAGCTTCTTCTTAAACCTTTGGAAGCTTTAAACAGGTCATAAGTTAAATCAGAGCTTCCCCCACCTCAGAGAGCTGGTCCATCAATATGCCACTGGATTTACCAGACATGATCATTTCTTAACAAGGCTGTCTGTTACCCTCATTGAAATGAAAGAATTTGTGGATCATATACAGACTGTCACTCTCAGGCCCTATCACTCTCATGCAAGTGGCTAAGTAAAATTATAAAGGATGATTTCTTACAGGTTCCTGAAGAAAGAAATTAATTTTCACAACTTTTGTAGGTTTCTCATTTCCAAACAGGTCACTTCTTGTAAATAAATAGAAGACAGTTCTGATGATTTTAAAATAATGTATTAATTTGTTTCAAAATTTTCCCTTCTGTATTAGCTGAGGTATTATTAGTCTATGAGCATATTCCAGATACTAGATTTTCTGTTCTTTCCTCATTTATGACCCAAAGGTTTTTTTTTTTTTTTAATTAGGCACTTGGGAGACAGGAGAAGGTACCTTGCTGTTCAGTTAAAGTTAACAGAGGCCACGAGAGCTCTTACACAAGATCTAGGGAGCAGATGGGCCAGGAAAGCAGGGCCATAGTGACCAGCCATAAAAGAGCCTCCCCCGGGGTGTCTTAACATCAGCCTAAACATTAGAGGCATTTCCTCTGGAGCCATCTGGCTTTGATTTTTTTAGCTATTTTTTCTGTCGACAGATAGAGCCACAAAGTTAAGGAAGCAATAATTCTTTTCTACTTACTGTAAACTGCTGACGCAAAATCACCAATCTCTAAAGCCTCTTTTAGAATACAGGGACCCATCTGACAGAAGGGTGGTCTTCTTTCAGTTAAAAAACTATGTTATCAAAGAGAGGAGTTATGTGAAGCAACACTAGTTTAAAGTCAGTGTATGTGTTCTTCAGGAGTTCTTATTATTGTAGGTTTAAGTAATGTTGGTTTGTTTCACTCATTTTTTTGTTGAAGACCCAGTTATTCCCTTCCACTGCCTCCCAAAAAATGCTTTTTTTAAAAAAATGAAACAAAGTAATGGCACTCTTTGGAAAAGCACTCTTCTCCCCACCTCCACCTCAAGACTTATTTTGACAATAATGAAAATAGTTTTAATGGCACCAAGGTAATGCATTAAGTGTTTGCAAGTTTTTGATGAGGAACTGGGTTCAGATCACAGGTTATATGTGATTATAAAGACAGAATTGATGGCCCAACATCAACCTTGGTGCTAGAGAAAAGCAAAAGGAGATGTCAGCCATAGGGGTTTCTCCTAAGATACAGAGTTTCCTCAAAAAACACTGTATTCTAGAAATAGCAAATCAAAGGGCTCAGAATGAATTGTGGTCAATACGACTATCTAGAAGTGTCTGAAGAATTAAAGCCATAAATAGAAAATTGAACTATAATTAAGAAGCTGCAGAAACATGGTCAGGTTATACTACAGGGTACAAGTTGGATCTGGTTGAGTAAGTTGGAGCCAAAACCTGGGAACAATGCATAGATAACAGAGATCCATTTCTATTTTGAATTTTGTGCATAGCACAAATGTTGGCTTTCTGGTGTAATGGAATGATACAGGAACACAGTTGCTGCTGATGACAAATTTTAAGTTATCTCAGCTTTTGTAGCTCCTTTGGTCTTCCTTTTTGGTTTTAAAATAGTAGCCCAATTAGAACTATGCCTTGTATTTATTCTGACCTAAAGTATTGTCCTTAAAGTGTTCTTGATTGGACCAAAATGTGAGGTGGCCAAGAGAAAGCAGGAAAAAATTCAGTCTGGCTTAGTTTCTCTTTGATTTGAAACTTAAGGCCTTGAAATGATATCATTTCCTAAGTGAGTGGGAGTAGTTCTACCAGAGAATTAAGTGATAATTAACTTATTAAACCCCACTGTTTTGAAATCTTAACAAACTTAGTTGAAACAAAGACAGTAAAGTCTGCCAATAAAATGAACTAAGACTTTGAGATCAAGTAGAGGTAACACATTGAAAATTTTGAGCTGGTAAAGCTGATATTGTGCTACTAATTTTCTCTGAGAAAATGGCAGGGAAAAGGATTTAGGACTATCAAGACAGAAAAAGCTACTTAATTTAATTAAAAAGCAGTTAAATGCCTTTATATTGATTTAAAGATATTTTAAAATTATCCCTAATTTCATAAAAACAAATTGATAGTCTTATAAAGAACATAACTTGTTTTAATTTTTAATATCACACACTCCATAAGCACACATATTTTTTTAATCATTGAAAAAGAATACAAGTGTAACCTGTTGATTTTGTGACAAAGTAATAAAAGGTAACTAATAAACCAAATATTAAATATTTCTACACACACATATACACACTTTAAGTGACTTAGAGGGTTATTTCTACGTAAACACTGTATAAAAATATTTCAGTTTTGTTCTTTCTAAAATAATAAAATAAAACAGGTAGAAGAAGAACTAACAAAAAAGAAATAAAATCATTTTTCAACAGAAGTAGGAAATAAGTCTGGACAGTGTTATTGGGGAAATTTGTAAGGGCTTAGCCTAAACGGACATACATAAAATGCTAAGGAACATGTCTTAAAGCTATATTTGCATTGTAAGCACATGGTTTATATTTGCTTTATATGTAGTACATCGGGTAGGGAGTTCTAGCTAAACCACTGCTTGGCCCGGCACTGATCTTCAACCACAGGCTATGAGATAAGGCTGCCAAGGGTGGTAAATATTAGACAGTAGGTGCGATGTAGAACATTCTGAGTGAGTACACGGTTATACACATTTGTAGATATCAGACAGAGTATGAAGTATTTCCAAGAAAGCAATATTCCCTTGGCTGTTTGAAGAATACCCCTTTCCTGGAACAGCCCAGTCTTGGTGTGTCAGTTGGAGTACATTAAATCCCTAAGTCTTGTGGGACTTTGCAGGGTAGCAGGGAACATGAGATTCAGTGAGGGATAGTGTAGAACTACCATGCTTGCAGGAACCAGCTATTGTCATTGTTTTTTGGTTTTTTTCTTAGACTGGGTCTTGCTCTGTCAACCTGGGTAGAGTACAGTGGCATCATCGTAGCTCACTGCAACCTCAAACTCCTGGGCTCAAGCAATCCTCCTGCCTCAGCCTCCTCAGTAGCTGGGACTACAGGCGCACACCACCATACTTGGCTAATTTTAGTAGAGACAGGGCCTTGCTTCTGCTCAGGCTGGTCTCAAACTCCTGACCTTATGTGATTCTCCTGCCTCGGCCTCCCAGAGTGCTAGAATTACAGGCGTGAGCCACTGAGCCCAGCCAGCTACTGTTTTTTAGGAAAATCAAAAAATGCTAGCGAGAAATAAGATATACAATGGCTAATCTAAGAAACCTGGAGAGAAGAAAACTCATAATACACAGCCCGACTTGAGACCTGGTACTTCACTGATACCCCATGCAAACATGCCCCTATGTTGACTATAGTTAACAATAGCATATTGTATACTTGAAATTTGCTAAAAGAATAGATCTTAATTGTTTTCACACACACATGCACACAAAATCTTAATTTTTCTCACCAAAAACCCCCACAAAAAACAAAAACAGAAGCAAAAATAGAAAAATCTAAACAGATGCCAAACACAAAGAGAAAAATCTCAAACACAACTAGAACTAAAAATTTCCTATAAATGAATGACCTTTAAACTGATGAGAAATTTATCAAAAACAATAACTAGACACAAGGAAGTAAAGTAATATTTTTAAAGTGATGAGGTAAAAAAGTCAGATCAGAAAGTCATCATTCAAGAGTGTGAAATAAAGAAATTTTATATCTAAAACCTGAAAGGACTTAGTCACTTCAGTTTTTTGATGAGAGAAATTTTAAAGGATATGTCTCAGGAAAAAAGGATATTCAACACAAAAGGAAGAATGCAAGAAGTCAGATGAGCAAAGAAATTGGTAAAAAGGTGAATAAACCTAAGCTAGCAATAATCATGTAAACAATTAACACTAACAATGAATATCAGTGGGGTGATAAAGCTATAGTTTATGAACATCTTAAATGTAATCAAAGCAATAGTGTATCCATATTAATGGATAAATATTTACTGTATAAAATGTACATGAGAGAAATATATATCATCTTCAGGATAATGGTTACTTTTGGAGAGAAAAAAAGCAACAAAAGGATGGAGGTGGGGGATGGGTAGGGCTTTCACTGCTCCCATAAAATTTATTTTTTTTCTATTTTTAAGTGAACTTAATCAATATGGAAAAATGAAATTTAATTAGTGTAGCATATTTAATAAATACCTATATAATACTTATTATATAACAGTCACTGTTGTGTGTGCTTTACAAATATTACTTGATTTAATCCTGATAATAAAATCTATAAAATAGAATTATTATAATCTCTATTTTACAGATCAGGCAACTGAGGTATAAAAATGGTTAAATAGCTTTCCCAGGTTCACAGAGAGCTAGATTCTGAAGCCAGGTAGTTCATCTACTGATATCATGCCCTTTTTCATGGGATTTCTCATTTTTTTCAATACCTGTAGCACATGTACATGGATATCTATAATATAATTCTCCATACTTTGGAATATGTCTGAAAATTTTCACAATTAAAAGCACATAATTAAAAACAAAATTGGATGGAAATCTACTGACCTTATTAGGTAACAAATGGAATGTATTCATCAACAAAGCTAATTGATAGAAATAAGTCCCAACATAGCAAGAATCACAATAAGTATAAATGACATAATTCACTCATTAAATTTCAGCTAAATACTGTTAACAAGAGAAAAAATGAATGCATCAAGACATGAGAAATGAAAGTAAAAGGACAGAAGAAAATAAACTAGGTAAATATTAACCAAAAGAAAGGTGGTGTAGGCCGGGCGTGGTGGCTCACGCCTGTAATCCTAGCACTCTGGGAGGCCG
>VBSM01000272.1:6876972-6911565 GCA_008086735.1 Cheirogaleus medius | reverse complement strand
ACGCCACGGCACTCTAGCCCAGGAAACAGAGTGAGGCTCTGTCTCAAAAAAAAATAGTTATTTAACACTGTGTGAGCCTAATATGATAACCACACATGTACACAGAAAAATCAATAAAACTTCAGGGATACATGTTTTAAAATACATCTTTGTGGTGGTTAATTTTATGGGTCAACTTGACTGGATTACTGGGTGCCCAGATGTTTGTTCAAAGATTATTCTGGGTGGGTGTTTCTGGAGAGATTAACATTTGAGTTGTTAGACTGAGTAAAGTAGATTGCTCTCCATAATGTGGGTGGGCCTTATTCAACCAGTTTAAGACTAGAGTAGAACAAAAAGGCTAACCACTGTCCCTGAAATAAGAGCAAATTCCTCTTGCCTGATTACCTTTGAGCTGGGACTTTGGTTTGTTCTTGTCTTTGGACTCAAACTGAAGTTGGCTTTTCCTGGGGCTCAAGGTTGCCAGTCTTTCAACTGAAACTATACCCACTGTCCAGGTTCTCAGGTCATAGAACTCAGACTATAACTCCACTCTCAATTCCCCTGAGTCTCCAAATTGCCAACTATAGATCTTGGAACTTGTCAACCGTCAAGATTGTGTTAGACAATTCCTTGTAATATGTCTCTTCTTTCTCTGTATGTATGCATGCGTGTATTTATATACAAACCAGACTAATACAACCCCTGTAATGGGTGATTTCAATTAACATTTCTTAATGATTGTTAGGTCAAGATGACAAAAATCAATAAAGAACTAAGTTTTGAAAAATTCAGTAAACAAACATATTCTAATGGACATTTATCAACCTCCAAATACAATAACTTGAGAAAACATCCTTCTGAAGCACGAATAGAACTTTACAAACACTATTGTACACTGAGTCACATACTAGTACGTAAGCAAGTCTTTACTAAGTTCAAATAATCAGCATGATAAAATCCAGACATTCTTTGACCTCCAGCAATTAGGTTGAAAATCAATAATAAATAATTTGTTTGAGTCCTCATTCATTTGGAAAAATTAAAAAAGGACAATAAAGCAGTTCTCATAAATTTTACTGATCCATGCATCAAAAAATAATAAAAATTAAAATATTCAAATGTACTCACATATGTATACAAAGATAGCTGTACAAAGATGCATTGCTTTATTATTTGTTACAGAAAAAGCCTTGAAATAGCATAAACATTCATCATGAAAGAAGGAACTGCTTTAATAAAGTATTGTATGTCCAGAAAATTGTATGCATAGCCATTAATGCTACTAAAGAGAATGAGATTTCCCTTTCTTGATAGAATATATTAAGAAAGATAAATTAGGTACAAAAGAGCATATACAGTATGTACTCATTATAATTTAAAAATTATGTTTGAATATAATATATATTTATAAGAAATTAGAAAAATTTTTATTAAGTGCTACCTCAGAATGGAGAATTAGATATCTAGGATCATATACTCTTTGGTATTATCCAGTTTTTTCTTCACTTCCTCTATAAATTTGCAATTTAAAAATACTAGTTAAAATGTAGAGTGTATCTAAGAACTTCTGCTTTAAAAAAAATTGCTTTTGAAAAATTATCAAAGGGCTTTTGTATTCTTCCACAAGTGATTCTTTCCTTTGTTTTAGCATTGGAACACTCTTCAATAGAATGCATCCTCATGAAAGCATACTATATTATGTCACCCATACATAAATATTAAAAATGTGAGTTGATATCTCAAACCATACTTCTCTGGACCAGATGTTAGGTGGAGAGAAAAGGGAGGAGGGTGGTGAATCAAGGACACTTAGGACACCTGGAAGGAAGAAGGTGAGTCAAAGATGATTGACCTATGTCATCATTTTTCTCTGACAAAATTGCATGTTGAGAATTCACCACAGAATTTATTTTTTAACGTTTTTATGAAGTCTCTCTTTCTATAGCTAAGAGTCTCAAGCTTAACAATGGTTTTAGTTGTAATGTCCGGTCTGAGAGGAAAAAAAGATTGAGATTCTGGGGAAAGTGAATAGAGAACTTACTTAGATGAAAGCAATGCATAGTAGGCCTCAAATTTAAGAGCTTCAAATTTACTTATACGTAATTTTCTTAAAAGTCTGCATAATTTAAATTTTCTTGTAGTCATCACCTTCAGACACTGGTTATTTTGGAGAAGTAATCACAGAAATCTGAAAAAATCAAGGCCGGATGATAATCTCTCAATTAACCACATTCTAGGAGCTCAACTCTAAGAAGTAAAAGTGTTTTAAATATAGTAGCCCAAATTCTGCATTTCTTGTCTACTGAGAAATTTGATATTGCACATTTTAATATATTTAATAACATTTAATAACAAAAGGAGAGTGTTAAAAAATTGGTTTAAGAGAAGTCACTGTTTGATGAGTTAAAATAACACGAATCAAGAAGAAAAGCAAGGGAGTAACAGAAAACATATTACTTGTTAATCTAATTTATAGTGATTATTTCACTTTTGCTTATATAATATTGCCAATGAAAATTAATTTAATTTTATATATTTACCTCTAGCATGTGAGTTGTTTCTCTTTTTTAATATTTGGATACCTGATCAAAGATTTTTTATAAATTTTATTTTATTCCTAAATTAACTAACTGATAGCTAGTTGTCTGAATATCTCTTATGCAGTAATTTGTCTTTTGCCATTAATTTCAACATGAACTTGATATATATTTTCTTGTCTCCTTTGCTAAATTCTCTAGATTTTGGAGTCGTTCAGATGTTAGTCATGGATCCTCTTTGCTTTTCTTTCTAGCTCTAGGCATTCTCGGGGCTTTAAAAATTTGTTTTATGCCAACCATTAACAAATTTACATCTTCAGGCCAGATTTTTGCTCTGACCTCCAGACTTGACATATCCAATTGCCTACCTTACATCTCCATATATCAAAACCAGACTCTCTATTTCACCTCAAAGCATGTTTCCTCCTGCTGGTATTCCACTCTCTCAGAAATTAGCAGTAGAACACACCCAATATTTCAAGCTAAATATTTAGAGGCCTAACCCAAGAGGCAATCTTTTCTCAGTGATTCTTCATCCTTCACATCTAACTCTTCAAAATAAGTTGTGTGTCCTGCCTGGGTATTATGTAGACTTTGTAAATAAAGACTGGCTTCCTACAATTATCCACTTTTTTTTACAAGTCATATGAGATTCTTTGCAGAGCAACTGAAGTTCTGCAAAATCAAAGCTGGAGTAAGTATTATCCTCTCACTGAATTACTATTCTTATGTGAAGTGATACAAAATATTAATAACTAAGTTAAATAGTGGGGGTTGTTTTAGGGAAAAGTTTAAGGCAAATATAATTAATTCCCATTATTTTATTATGTAATCTTTTTAACTGTACTCTCAGGTAGTAGATTTTTTTGACCTCATTTCATTCACCTGAAATTTGAGACTCAAAACACTTAGTTAACTAAAGTCTGATACCTGACAACAAAACTGCCTCTTTATACAATATTGTGCTATCTCCCTTTAAGACTTTGCTGGAGAATCAGTGAAGAATCAGAAATACCCTTTTCTTCAATATCTCCCAGCTGAACTAAGGTCTAAATTTCCTGTGGAGATATTACCATGTGTAATCTCACCAAAGCTTTTACAACTTTAACTACAGTTATGCTTCAGTGACCTACCTGTTCATCCAATACCTGCACATCTGTTTTAACACAAAACAATTTAGAAGTTAATAAGAGTAAGAACTCTTCTCATCATAGCCTCTGACATCTCAAGCTGCTTTCCTATCTCCCATGCATATTTGAAATTCAAAATGTCAGTTTCCAAATTTTCAACATAATTTTAGATGCAGTGGAACAGTTGGAGAAGGTAATTTTGCCACAGTGGTGAAATATTTTTGCTAAATACTGCTGTTTCAGAGTAAGAAATAGGCAATAGCTGACACACAAGTGTGTAGGCAGACATTGTATGGTCCTAAGGAAAATATTCAGAAGTAGGTTTCTTACTTTTTGCTAAATTGAGAACCAACTGGTTTCTTGTGCTGTGAAATGCTGGGTAGATGTAATAGTATTTATCAAGAATGAGAAAGAAAGTGAAGGCAGGTAATTTGAGAAGGAGGGGATGGGCAAAAGGATAAGCTGTTTCTTTCTGACTCTAACTTGCTTTTCATTGTTTTTTAAAATTTTCTCTTGTGTGCCAAAGCAGAGTTTCCCAAATATCCCCAAAGAATAACTTGGGTCTTTTTTTGTGTGTTTGTTTGTTTGTTTAGTAATCCAGATATTACTGGGTGTTTTCCTTGTAAATTCTGGTTCAGTAATCTGAAATGGTACTTGAAAAATCTACATTTTGAACAAGTATGCTAGTGATTATTACCAAAACAAAAAAATTGTGAAATATTTAGTAGACCATCCAGAGGCTAGGTAATTAAAATTTAATAATTGGTTCTTACTGTAAGGGTAGGGGATTTTGTTGAAATAGCCATTCAAATGCAGCATTTATTAAAAGGATGAAATGTAGCACTTTAGAGATTTTTAATTACTATCTTTAAGTATATTTTGCTGAAGTGGCATAGTCCTTTAATTCATTTGTAGCTTGTATTATAGCCATAGAATGCCTTTTGAGTTGGCTTTTTGAAAATCCTCAGATCATAATTTCTTAAAATTATCTTGGGACCTATGAAACTCCAAATAAACACCATGAAAATATGTAAATAAAAATGCTAATATCAAAAAATATCAAAAAAGTCTTAGAAATAAACAAGAAAAAAAAGATAGACAATCTAACTTAATGGAAAAATGGAGAACAGATTGATAGATAGATCCATTTCAGAAACTCAAATTATCAATAAAAAAATGATGAAATACTTGAGCTCATTAGTAACTGGGGTGATACAAATCAAAACCACATAAAGTTCCATCTTTCACTCATTAGATTGGTAACTGTTAAAATAATAATACCAAGTGTTGACAAGAATGTAAGGAAGAATAAATTTATTTCATTAATCCACAGAACTATTTGATGATATTTAGTAAAGTTAGGGTGACTATAAAATATATTGTCCAAGCAGAGACTTTTTTAAAATAAAAAGTACTAAAATAGATAACATGATATAATATTTAATATGCCTATTTACTAATAGTTTTTACTATATTAATGTATCTATAAAATAGCTCTCTTGTTTTTGAAAATGAAATCCTTCGAAAATTTAAAACCATGAGTACATAACTTGAAGTAAAAGAGAAAAATAACCTCTTTATATTTATTATGTAAACATTAAAAGTAGCAAGCAGAATAATTATTCTGGAACATATCTGTATACATTAATCAGTTTGTTAGCCATAATTATTTCTGGTTCTTTTCTGAAAAATGTATTTCTTTTAATTTTTTATTGAATTTTTTTGTAAAATTGTTTGTAACCCACTCCAATGTTGATCCATGTTGTCACCAGTAAGAAAGTTATTAACAATGTTTAGCTTTTTGATCGAATTAAAAAAATTCACAATATTGACAAATGATTTATTTCTTGCAGAATGAACTTCCAAAGCTTTACTTTGATTCCATTAATTGAATGCAAAGTGGAACCATTTTTAGAACTAATTCTCTGTATGACATATACAAATAGTATTATTCAACTTTTTTCATTTCTTCTGTTGTTAATGGAGCTAAATATTAACAACTATTGATATATACTTCATAAGGGGAGAGAAATTAGAATTAAAAATAAACATAATTTTTTAAAAAAAAGTAATTTGATATAAATGAAAAGTGATGCTTCTCAAAATGATGGACTTACACATTTTTTCCAAATTTGTCTATTAAACCCGTGAAAACGTAGTTTTTCAGGCACAACTTTCTTAATGTAACAAACTATTAATTTTTGAAATAGCAGCTGATTTTTTTCCCTCAGATTTGTACCTTCTGAGTTGTATGATGTCATTGCTATCTTTGTGGTTCTAATAGTAGATTGAAAAATGTCAATAAACATGTTGTATGAGTTTTATGATTGCCATAAATTTGCTTGAATCGGAAATTAAGTAGTTTTCAATTATACATGTATTTTTATTTTGTAAGTCATTGCTGCTGAAAAAATTATTTAAGAAAAATAGCAATTACCAAGCAAGCCAATAAATAAATAGATGTAGGGATATGAGAGATGACAATATCACCCTAGCAAGACCAGTTAGCTACTTTCTATGTGCTCAGCTGCTATTCTTCGCACATTCTTCACATATATTAACCTATTATTAACTTTGTTTTTCCCAGACCCACCATATGATGGCTTGCCAGTTTCATTTAAGTGGGCAACATAAAAAGCTGTGTCAAATACTACCCTCACCACTATGCAAAATTGGAAGAAGTTAGCCATGCCTACCCTCTACTGACCCAGTGCACATTGTTTCAGCATTAAGCACTCTGCATACTGTCCTTGAAAAGGAGGCATTAGCCAACTTGAAATGAATAAGGAAAATAAAAGTAATTTTCAGATTTAACCCCAATTGAAATCAGAACTCTGTTAACATTTCATTTGTCTCACATACTAGTAGAGTCATGACAATAGCTGGGAGTATGAATATGGATGTTTAACAAACTCATGCTGGCTTTAATCAATGGAACTTATAACAATACTTCATTAAAAATGAGAAATCCAAGACATATGCCAAGCCAACTAAAATGCATGAACAATAGTAGTAAAGCGGCACTCCCGGAGGAAATGAGGATGTTTGGTCTCCTCAATGTTGAAATTGTACACACTCTGCAGTCCAGCTATTCTCTTCTACTATACCCATTAGAAATTCTTACACATGTGTCCCTGGAGGCATAGAGAAGAGTTTGCATTGTAGCATTTTGATAAATACATTATGGAGTATAATAGAATTCAGTAGACTGGGATCTATGGTATCAATAAGGGTAGCTCGCAAAGAGAAAGTTAAGTGGTAAAAAACTGAAATGATACACATCTTATGATATTTACAAAGACATTAAAATTTAAAAAACTAATAAATGTTATTTATAAAGGTATATATTATAATAAAATTACAAAAACACAAAGAGAAGTTAAATACCAGATTCACCATAATGGCATCTCTGGACAGGGAGAAAAGGAAATGAACCTGGGGAAGTGTATTCTAATTATAACTAAACATAATGTGAATAGCACATGATATGCCTTAATAAATACTATTTCTGGGTGTGCTTAAATAGATTTTTATTACATTATTTTGTATTTGTGTTTCTTCAAATTCTACTCAAAAACAAAATAATTGCATAATGAACAATATTCAGTTTAACTTGGAATCATTTTCTTACATAATTACTTTGCTTAAAAAATTCCCTGCTGCCATTGCCACCTCCAAGGAGCTTAAAAAGTAAAAATTAGAAAATGTGGTACTTTTTCCAAAGAAAAAATTTTTATAAAAACAAATATAAAATAAAATATCTAACCAGCACATCACTCTTCTTCACTTGTTATCTATATAAAATCATAGAGTAGGAAGAGAGAGAAGAATATATACAGAATTTGACTTATAAATAGAGGAAATAGTTCTATGTTTAAATATCTAAAATATTTTCTTAAAAGAAACAATAAATTGCATTTTATAATTGACATTATTGCAGTGATGAATGATTGAAACATGATTAAAAAACCTACGCAAGCTTTATGGAAACAATGAATATTCTCCTGTCTTTTAAAGTGTAAAGGTGGGAATAGCTACCTTCATGCAAATTAACTACAGACTTCACTTGCACTAATTAAAAGAACTACAGCTTAGTCAATCAAATGATAATAGATGAGTTATAATTCATGTCAAAATACTACTTTATTAAATTAGCTTTGAAATCATGTTTCAAGTTTTCTTCCATTTTGAGAAACATCACTTTACTAAATATATAGAAAAAAGATTGTACAGATTAGCATGATTTCAATAGAACATGTTTCATCTTCAAATCTGATAAGAACTTTCCAATTCACAAAACACTATAAGAGAAAACTGTGAATCAGACTAGACACACATTTCAAAGAGCTGATGAGGCTGCAAATCACTTATGCCTCACTCTCGAGTTACCATGATAATGCTTAGCATAGTGTTTTCTAGCTTCAAAGAGCCTACATACTTTAACTAATTAATCCTTACACAACCCAGTGAGATAGTGATAAGAAACCCCTTGAAGAGAGCATCTAACTTTATAATTCACACTTGCTCATATAGAATTCAGCATATATTCCATGTTGTGTTTTTCTATCTTTCTATTTCAATAAATCTTCTGAGAGATGATATCCATATGTGAATATATGATGCATAGCCATCTATTGTGAATAAAATGATGTACAGTGCACTCAATCTGCAACTATAAGCTACAAAGAAAGATATATGTATAGCCAACACATAAAAAACATCTGGTACATTCTGCTGTATTTTCTTTTCTTACTCATTTTGCATCTTATTCTCAGCTATTCCAGGGTGGACTTGTTAGGTTTGAATAGGCTAAAACTTTTCACTGGAGGATATACAATTCTCTTGTTATTTTTATAGTTATTTTTATTTATTCTGAAAGAAACTGCATTAAAATTAAAAGTCTGTTACTTATGCTGAATATAAGAGAGTATTATATATGAAAATTTCACTCAAATGAAAGAATATTTAACTATTGTAAAGAATTCTCTCTACTAGGATTTCCTTCTCTCTGCAGGTAGCTGGCTACAGGGGTCTACCAAAACAAATCTATTCCTGCAGTAAAGGCCAACACTAGGTCACTCAAGAGAGAACATTTTCTGTCTGGAAAGTACTGTGCATCTTTTCCCCAAACTGGAGAAATCCTTATCTAGTTTTCCTGTTCAATTGAAAATTAATTTATAATTAACTATTTATTTTTCATTACAAAGAAATTCTAATTACTTTATAATTACTTTTCTACATCTAAGCTCTATAAATATCTAAAGTTACATAGACACACACACACACAGAGGAGAAATAGTACAATTGAAACACCATCCAATGTGTACATGCGCTCTGTTTTAAAAAGTCCCTAGTGTACTATTTGCATTAAGGTTATAGTTATCATTCAATGGATGACCTATTTTACAAAAGTCCCTAGGACATCATTGGAGAAAGTATGTACAATGCAAGAAATGTAATTTCCCTATGCATACACTTTCTTTGTAACTAAATTTATAAGGCATCGTTAAAATGTTCAACTTTGCTGTCAAAGAATGGTACTAGCCAAACTTTATTTTTAAAAAAATTCTTACTTTTATTTTTCTAAAGTGTATTGAAATATTCTTCATATATTTACTCTAATTTCATCTGGGTATAGACAACGAAAGAAAGATGGAGAATACCATTTATTCTCATAGTAAAGACAAGTATATCACCTACTAACTTAGTCTCGAGTTGATCATGGAAAGGAGAAATGCATCCATTAATACTACCTCAGAACCAGACTTTTTACCAATAGATCAAAACTTGAAAACATCTGCCTATTTAAAGCCATTGCTCTGGAAAAAAAAACATCATTAAGTTTGAGATTGAATCCAATAATTGTGCTGGGCATTCTTGAGACTTTGCTCAACCAATTTCAAAGCTTAAAAGTGTTTTCTGTTGCAAGAGTTGTTGATTCCTCAGTCAGACTCTATACTGGAAAATCTAACATGTAGATAAGTTTTTAATTTGATGGTTAAAACAAATCTGTAATATAGACAGCCAGGACTATGGGGCTTCAAGGAAAAGTATTCTATAATAATATCAAAATTTGTCTGAATTATGAACATTTCTATGTTATGTAAATTGTGCCACATTACACAGCATTTCCACAAATTATTTCCTGTTTTGAAAATGCTTTATTTGGAATGTGGATTTATCTCTACAAATTAATATTGGTTGTTGGGGCCAAATGCATGTATAAATCCTGCAAATTATATGGGCGGTCAGACATGAAGACATCATACAAGGGACATAATGAGACAGGAATTTATGTCTTGTAAGATGGTTTAGCGTGAAGTGAAAAGGCTTCTCTCTGGGTCTCTAATTTCTAATAAGACAAACTACAAAATGATTACAAATAAAAGTTAAAAAATGAAGGAGTCACACAGTTTCTAGTGTCCAATGTGCTGTTTTCTGTCCTGTAAACCCCTTATGCTATCTCTAAGTTTTCACTAAAACGTGTTAAGCGTTAGATCCCGGTCTTGAATACACCAAGCAGGAGGATCCATGCAGTAGCTTCCTGGGGGACCTGATCTAAAGATAGAAATAAATAACATGCAGCTGAGTGGCAGTGGTCCTGTGCCAGATTTCCTAGCTGAGGCACAGATAAGCCTCTCAGGAATTCCCAGAAGTATTTTGGGAAATGAAACTGGTTTATTAATGTTCTTTCAAAATTAAGCAAAAGCATTTCATAGACTATGGTGTCCTGAGCAGAAAAGTGAGATTGCACATAGGAATGCAGTTTCAGATTTGGGGGTCTATCCCCCAATATCCTTAATCAAAGCTACATCATAAAACATATCTGAAATGGATTAAGTAAAACTACTAAGTTTCCAACTGTTTTCCATCATTAATAGGAAAGAAGACATAATGATAGCTAACCTTAAATTGTAAGACTACTTTAACTTTCATAAAACTTACTTAACTTAGGAGAAATGAATGTTAATTGTGTTCTTTTTTGGTGCTATGATTATAAGACTAAATTGGGACCTTCTTGGAATTTTTACTCTGCATGGTGATGTGGTCACTATGCTAAATAATAAACACTGTGCAAAACTAGCAAGAGAATATTTGCATCAAGATTTAGCTTCTTTTGAACAAGATTTATTTTGAACTAGGACCCTGAAAATAAACATAAAGAGCCAAGCAAGACCTCAAAAAATAATAATAAAACTTTGGCAAGAGTAATATTACCAAAAGATATTATATTTTCATTGAAATATAAAATTGTAGTAGAAACTTCTCACTTTAGTAATATTCAGGGAAACTTCGTTATATTTTTTGACACTTGTCAAGACGTGTCCTAGGTACTGATTTCAGCTATTAAGATTCTTTTTTTATAACCTTCTTTTTTTTTTTTTTAACTTACAAGTTATGTCAAATAAAATCCCAGATAACTTCAGTTATTTTCCTGACAATGCTGTTTCTGTGCAGAAACATAATGACTAAATGCCTCTGTAGGTTGACTAAAACAATAATAATACATGAATAAATGACCATATAATAATACATTTTGATTCTCCATTCCTATAATATTTTTCATCAATATTTGTTTTTCACCTAGAACATTGATACTAAACTTTATCATATGTTTTCTTTAAACCAGGATTACAACTATGAATTCTTCCCCTTCTGTTAATAAAAACTTTGAAGATTTTTCTGTTTTGTCGAAATTCAAGTATGTAATTATTCTAGCAAATAGAAATTATATTCATCCCAGCACATATTAGCTGCTCATTTTATCTCTATACTTGCAGTTCATTCCCTTTATGGACAAGTGTACCTTCCACTCTCAGCTTACTCTCTGAAGTCTGAATAAAAAGGCTTTTAGTGATTTTATAATTATTTTGGAATGAGATTTCAAAACTAAGTTATTTCATTCTGTTTTAGAGTACGTCATGAACAACCCAGTTTTATGACCAAAGTTGATTCAAAAGTACCTGGAATTGTTCATAATTTATTTTTGCCTAGAGCTAAGAGTCTTTAAAAATATTAATTAGAACTTCTCTGGATTATGATAATGTTAATAAAGATTATCATGAAGGTTTCTTAGAGTTTCTAATTACATAGAAATAATGAAAATATAAAGGTTGAAAAACATGATAATGGAAAAAACCTTTACTAGATTAGTGAAATATATATAGCATCTTTTTCATCCAAATTACATATATCTTTTAAAAAGGAACAACTTCTAATGTTAATGTACTTTTTTAGTTCTTTCTCTGCAATTATGCTAACAAGCATCATGCTGAGAAAGGATTAGTCCTGATGGACAATCAAAGACAATACTTCCTTCCTGGTAAAAAGGTGAGAAAAAATGTAGGCAACTGAGCTACAGTTATTAGGCATGACAGCAGGAGGTCCATATGACCAGTTAGTGAGCAAGATCAGAGTTTGCTAAAGTTAGAGAATCTGCCTAGTCACTATTGCTGGCTCCCAGTGGCATCATATATATAACACCTTTGACTTAAGGGTGAAAACCATGTTGCACCCATCCCTCTGACAGTTCAACTTAGTGTTCATCCCTCAGCTTGGCAGCCATGACACCTGGTTAGGTAAAAACTCCCGGTGGGATGAAGCATTTGGCATAGCAGCAGGACATGGGCACCTGCAAAGTCTGAAGAAACAGAAAACACCTCTGAAAAGAAGAATCAGGAATAGCCTGCCTCTTTAGTTCCATATTAAAAAAAGAAAGCCAGAAACAAGAGAAAATAAGATTTTAAAGGCCAGTTTAAATTGTGTTTAATTGCACCCCCTTTAACATTCCTTGTAGTAGCCAATATAGCAAAATGATTGAAAAAGTAGAAAAAATAACCTTTTCACTTTTAATGATATTGCTATTAAGATTATGATATATTTTCATATATTTTTATATTTAATGTTTTATTCAATATTACCTTCTGAAAATATTCCTCTTAAAATCTAAGTCTGAAACCTAAAAATCAGGTAAAATTTATTTTCTCATTACTGATAATTGTTGACATTATATGTCAAAATTCAATTCTAAAATTTGTGAAATATTCATTTGAGTAGTATAATACATTGCATTAGATTGTCTCATACACATTGTATAGACTACTGATATTAACATGAGAAAACTACAGGTCTCCAAACGAACTAATCATATAATACTAAGTAAACATGCTGGAGTCTAAAGAATATGAGTTAGGTTACATTCCAAAACGACAACGTGGAATAAAAACATGGTATCTTAGAAATGGGTGTCTAATACAATCATTTTTAATGTACCTCCCAGAGATTGCTTAAAGGCAAAGGTGACCACAAGGCCAGTGGTAGATGGTTACAAGCCGTCTTCCCCAACATCTGTGTAAATAGATTCAAAGAACCAAAGGCTGCAGTTTCAAAAATTAAACTACAAAAGGCCATATCTATAACTGTACACAAAATCGCCTTGTCTACCCCTTCTTCTTACCCCCTACTATTCCCGGTGCTATTAAAGAAAAAGAATGTCTGAAGACCACCAAGGAGAAAAAGGGCAGAAGGAGGACATGGGAATAATTACTTCCAAGGGTGTCTTGAAACAGTAGTTAGTCCTTCTTTCAGTACTCTGTAGAAGTAATATCTGTGCATATAAATCAGGCTGATGTATTCAGATCACATTTGTTCATAAAAATGTGCAGTTTCTTTTAATATTTTTTCTTTATTTTTACCTATTTTTTTCATTTGTAAGAAGATAACTAAAATGATGCACAGGAATGATATGCTATATTGCTGTTACTTGTGAACACAAACACAAAAATTGTGGTTACCCAATGTCTCAGCAAAAGACACAAAGAGTCTTTTGAATCTGTGTATCTTTAACCTACCAATCTAAAATGGGTCTTCTACAATCAAACTTAAGGAAAAAGAATACAGTTTTTGATCAAAACAGAAAAATTGCATATGGGTTTGAAGTAAAAGGGTGATGATGGTGGTAGTGTTGTATTTCAACTTTTAAAAACTTAGCCTATATTGAACACTGTGTGTCAGACACACAGCCCACAATTGAACCCCTTCAAGATAAAGATGAAAAATCAAAATTATGAGAGTTTTCTGAGAACATATGGCAGTACAAAAGCCATATTTTATCTTACTCCAAAATTCCTTTTCTTTCCCACAATACTATATTTCTTCCAGAATTATTGATTCACAGGTTAGAAATTGGCTGACATCTGAGAAATTTAAAGCCCAGAAAAAGTTAAAAATATAGCTCTCCTAAGTAACTAACATACAACCTTTTTTCTGATTAGGAAGGCAGTGAAAGCTACTGTACCTTCTTTTGTTTACTAACTGCCCAGGGCCCAACCTATTCTCTACCTGCATATTACCACAGTGCATGGCACATTTGTTTCCTCCTTTTTAGAGGAAGTCTTTAATTTCTTTCTCTGCAGTTTTTTAATGTATCACCATTGTTTTAATGTAGCTAAAGTCAATTTTAATTTAGGATCAGTTAGGAAATAAGAAAAAATATGTTGCACAATCTATTATATGATCTGAGACTGCATTTTTACATTCCCGTTTTATTTTTCATTGCCTGTTTTCTTTTTTTTCCCTTTAGTCTATTTAATGTAATGGCAATGGGCCCCTTTTCAAAATGGTCAGCTTCTTTTGTAAATCTTCAATGATACTTCAAGGCCTACGAGTAAAACATCAGATCCTGGAAAACTGATGTTTTACTGACAGGCACAAGCCTTCACGATTCTGCTTCTCTCTGCCTTCTCTATCTTTTCACTTTAAACATTAGCAAACATAACTGCTAATTGTTCAACACTATTTGACATTGCTTGAGATGTCCTGTAAAGAACCCAGTGCCCTTCTCAAATCTTTTATTTGAGACAGAAATGAACATAGCTGATGATTTGAGTGTATGGTCTTTCTTTAAAATGGCAGCTCCACAGTGACATGAAAACTAGAAAACTGTGCTATATCAGAAAACTTTCAGGAAAATTTCCAATATAAGTCACATACCTACAGTGTTTTTCCTACCTTCTCCCTCCTGAGACTCACATTAAATTCATAAATGATAGTAAATAGCAAAAAAGAGGGAAAAAAGAAAAAAGTATACACTGACAACCAACCTGGATGTCATAAAACAGACAGAGAAAGCCACCTTCAGGGCAGCAGGGCAGCTAAAACCATAGACTAGAGAATGTCTGAAGGGAACCCAGCCAAGAAGGAATCTGCAGAATTCCCAAGAATCCCTAGGCTAGGAACTAGAAGCATTGCCTGAGAACAGAAATAAGGCCTACGTCTGTATGATACTCACATGAACAATTGAGCCCACTCCCTTCTCCCCCACTCTGAGAGAAGAATATCTGCAATAAGGTGAATGTCTTCCTCATCTTCCACCAAAGCAAATAGAACAGTTTTATTCTATTACTAGATCTTAGTGTCTTATTGTACCATTCTTAAATATAAAAGAACAAACAAGGAAAGCAAGACATTTGAAGTAGGTTTCCAACATACCAGATTGAAACCAAAATCAATATACAGAAGCTCTCTATACTCATAGAGCCTGTATTTTAGAAGAATCAGCAGTACCTGTTAAATATTTGCAGGTAATTGCTATAAGAAGAGAACTGTGAGAAAGGGAGAGTGATGCCAGAGACAGCTGCATTGAACTTTAATTCTTCGGTAGAATTTTCTTTTCGAACTATGTATATGCATTATTAGGAAAAAATAAATATATATGTAAACATGTTTGTGTATATATCATACAGGACAATCTATTGAGTTGCCTGGTTAGGAGCTTGATTCTGTCTTGTGGTTCTTTCACCAGTACTCTGGGAGGTTACGTATTCTAGCTCACAGAGTGGCTGTACCAAAAGGTCAAAAACAAGGGCTCAAAAATCAATCAAATGAATAAACGTAGAAAACATTATTTTGTTTTGTTTCTGTTTTGTGATTATGAGATCGCTTCTAGCTTTAGTGACAAAGATTTTGCCTCTGTTTCTTTGGTTTTGGCAAACCCAAAAGCTATAGAAATCAGTCAGCACTGGATGAATGGTGAAAGTAATCTTGCTTTATATTACTATTATCGCCATTTAATACCTGAAGATATTTAATAGGCTTATTTTAAATCCTCATGCCATGTGTTCTGATAACTCAGTGGCAGATAATGTAGATTGTTCAGTTCAATGTCTTTCTTTTGAGAAGGTTTTCTTGTTTTGGGTATTCGGTTATTTTCGACTGTGAGCTCATTTTCTCTTAGGGTATCAGTTACTCTCCCTGCAGTAGTTGTTCAGGGATGGGTCTCAATGTCGATTTTGTCTGTTTGAAGCTACTCCACCAGGCAATAACTATGATCAGGGTTGTACATTTGCCTCCTTATGGTAAAATAACATTGGTGTCAGATCTTGTGCCTGGATAAAATCCACAGCATAGAAGATTTAGGAGAGTGAATGTAGAAATTGAGTAGTCTATATTCCTTTGAATAAATCATTTACCCTGATAGTAACTCAAGGGCACTAACACATGGTGTATATATGGGCAGTGTTTAAAAAAATTGTCTTTCCCCAGCAATTCTGCTCTCCAGGTTACAGCCACGCATCCAAATAAAGTCATCCTTTCTTCCTTCTAGAAGTTTTTCAAAGATACTATTTTATTTTGGCAGTTGTTAACTCTTGGAATCCTTACTTAGGTTTCATATCTACAGTTTCTCCAGTGTTGATTTTGGAGGACGGACCTACTAGCACTTACAAATTCACCATCTTGTTATTGACCAGAAATCACAAGTAAAACTATTTAAACATATATTTCTCATACTTTTTTTGTGTGTAAATGAATGCAGTTCCACAGTTTGCTCTGTTTTTTTACTGTAAAATTATGGCTATGAAGAACATAATGATTAAGCTAAGAGTGGATGGAGGATTTTGGAAATTTAGTATTGATCAACAACTGAATATGAACTGAATATGAGATGCTTCATCTTCTCAGAGGGAAAATGGGGAATTGGTCACAATACTGGAAATCTAGGAGAATGACTGACTGCTTTGACAGATGACAGGAGTCACATATATCATTCATTTTATTTCTGATAGGAATATACTCTCCTTTAATGATGTTATCAGTTCATAAAAATTAACATTAAGAAACTGACCCTGAAATCTCCTCCCCAACTGTGTTCCACTGTGAATTAAGAACTTTGAAATGTTGATTATTAAGCTGCCTGAATAGTAATTTGATTTTAAACCAAGAACAAATAACCTAGAGTTAACTTAAAAAGTAACATTATTATTCTAACAAAATTGCCAATTCAATCTCAGTTCCCTGCTTTCTGGAGAAATCTCATGTTTTTTATTACCTTGCTTATTGCAAAACTAAATCAGGCAATTTATGCAATGTGTATAACTTTTCCAATAAATTAACTGCAAAAATGGGTCTCTTTTTCCTATAAGTATTGTGGCAAATGTTCTGAACACTGTATATAAACTGAAAAAACGTTTGCTTTCACAGATATAGGAATGTTGATGTGCTTTACTTAATTCTGAGAGTACGATAAAAATATGAGAATATTAACTTATTAGATAAATATTGAAAACCTGACATTGAATCCAAGAAAGTTGCTCAATGTTTAGGAAAACTACACTATATTAAATAGCCTTATTGTATTAACATAACTGATTAAAATAGAAGTTGTTATCTGTAAAAATTTTTCTCTTAAGACTTTTAGATGGCACTATTGACCTATATATTTTATTTTTCGAAATTAGATTATGAGTCAGTAACATGACGAAATTTCACTGGAATAGAATTTTAATAGTTAAATGTTTATCTTGACAATGCAAGGCAAGTTTTAAAATCTTGTTTAAATAAATGTTTGTGCATCTTTTAAGAGGAAGAAGCCATTAATACAGTGGGAACAAATTTGTGCCAACAACTTTTTAAATAAAACCATGTGGAAAAAATAAAAGTCAATCCATATACAACAAAATCCATTGAGCCTGAGCTTTGGAAAGTTCATAGTAACTTCAAGATTTCCAAGATTTACCTTGTTATTAAGTGAAGCAGTAAGAGTACTTATTGCAGGACAGTTCTCTGGGTGATGATTGCGTGGCACAGTTCTCTCCCCTTTCTTGTTTATAGTTGTTAAGAATAACTATAGAAAGTGCTGGGAATGCAACAACCTGAGAGAAGTAGGGAAGTGGACAGAATATCCCAGGCTTTCTTCCAGTCCCCCCTAGAACAGAATCATCTTCAATGCTTTAGCAAGTAAGGTAACCTTGAGGTATATAACCTGGAGCAGGCTGCCTTTGGGGTCAGTCCCTCAGCCACGGTGAAAGTGGGGCACATGCAGTAGAGATCCTATCCACCCCTGTAGCTTAGGTAAGCCGTGGGAAACCAGCTCATACTGAATCCTAGGCTTCTGTTGTCTCTTGCTGCCTGTTTGTGACTAATAAATCCACTTGATGTAACTAACTCATTGCATATGAATGTGTTCTGTCTCACCAGACTCAGAAAGTTGGTAACCAGGGTACAGTGAACTGCTTCACACTTCAAGGAGCTGTTGTGAACATAAATAAAATAACGCACACAAAATTCTTAGAAGATTGACACTTGAGACATTATTAAATATTAGCTATTATTATTTACATGATTTATTATCATTACAGTTCCTTATTCTGATTGTCACATTTTAAGATGCTTTTCTAAACTGAAGCAGATTTTGTTAAAGGATAACCATGCTAAAGGATCTGGAGACTAATTGTAGAATAAATAGTTAAAAGAGATAGCTAATGATCAACAAAGAATCATGTAAATATCAAATAGTAGAACCCCCTTAACGTCAGAGGGCATATAGTCCAATCTTCCCATTTAATATTAAACATGTGAAGAAACAGACTCACTGTGTCTTTCAGTGACAATGCCATATAGATAAAAATCTATGTATAGAACCAATTCCGATAGGAGGAAGTTTCAGGGAGGGAGTTTCTACTTAGAGGTGTCCAAAATTGAAAACCTTCTGATATAGAAGCCAATGTATTTTTTCTCACTTTAGGCATTTAAGCAAATGTGGCAGAGTCAACTTTTTATAATAAATGTAGTAGATGATACTGATCAAAGAGTAAGAAATTTATATAGACTATAATTTCTTACAGTTTAAACTTTTATTTTTTATGAAGTTAATTTAGCTTGCCATTAAAAATAAAATGGGAGGTAAGTACTAACATAAGAAGCACATGTTGTTGGTCATCAGGGAGGTATGTGGGAGGCAAAATATCAGACTAGATTAGAAAAGAATCAATTAAAGGAATTGTGTTTGAGCATCTATTTTGTTAGGTATTTTATTTTTTATGAATGCTATAGGAAATATAAAATTGAATGAAAATAGAATATTTATGGAACATTTAGATAGGCAGAATGAGAAAAATATTAGTTAACATTTACTATGATGTTTCACTGCAAAAATAGTTAGAAATCATCAAAATCAATTATGTATAGTGCACTTAGGAGACATAAGCTGAATCAATTTAGTGTAAAAATAGCTCTCAAGGGCAATAGTGAACGAAAATGTGAATACGGACTATGTTATTATTAAGTTATTTTGAGTTTTTTCTAATTGTTAAAACCTATTTTCTATGCTACATACAACTCAATGTCATTTCTAAAAGATTTGGGTCTTCAGGAAAATTAAACTATTATTCTTCATCTTTCTATAAATATTTCATAGAAATGAAATATATATTTTTTAAATTTAGAGAGCAGCTTTGAAGTACAAAAGTCACTGTGGGGCCTGTGGGGGTAGGGAGAATAATTTTTAAAAGTGTATGCGTTGGTTGTATGCATACATGAGATTCATGAATTCTTTGGTAGTAGCTAATATCATGAATGTACATATAGTAGAAAGTTTGAAGACTTTGGAATTAAAAACAAATTAGTCCTGAGAATTGTCATTGCCCTTTACCAAGTGTCTTAATAATCTTGAACAATTTATTCACTTTATCTGATCCTCATTTCCACATATGAAAGTATCTCTTTGCTAAATTACAGTTTCCCAATACTTTTTATTGATACACAATATTTTACATATTTATGGAATACACGTGTCTAATATTTTTTAACTTTATTTGTCTCAAACTGGGATATTAACTGAATTATTTTCTTAGTGCCCAAATTTTTCAATTACACCATTTACTTTCCTCAAAACTGGCATTCATTTATTCACCTATGGTTAAAACAACTCCCTTTTACATTTCTCTGTTGGCTGGATATCCCATCACTTATTGTCAACCTCCTTCTTAGTTGCCAGCCTCCACTAAGGAGGCTGAAAAATCTAATATTTACTCTGTCAGCCTTCACTATACTTGGGCAGTCACGGGACACACTTCTGGCGAATAAGACTTACATCAAGTTGACTGGGAATGCTTTTGCTTTCAAGATAAAAAGGGATACACTTGACTTGTAGGACCCTCATCCTCTTCTTGATCATGAACATAATGTGTGGAATTGCATGTTTCATGGAGAAAACAGCAAAAGAATCACTGAAATGCTATCATCATGTAGTGGAGCAACCGAGTCAAAGACAGCAACTGCCTAAGTGTGACTGGTTCACATGTGAGAAAAAGAAATCCCTGTTTGCTTACTTTTCTGTTATGTGAAGTCAAAAACATTTCTTATTGATAGAATGTTTCCTTCTCATTATTGTTCTCTATTTCCTAACATTTTTTTCATCTCATATTAGTTAGTCATAGGTAGAAATTTCTTAGTCAAATACATTCATTGAGGTGTCACTGTAGTATTACAGAAAGAACAATGCACTGGAAACCAAAGTCGCATATTTTATATTTAAATCTTCAAAATAATCCCCAAATCCTTTAGAGGGGACAATGGAGGAAATGGCATTATTGGATTCCTGAGTTAGGATCAATGCATAGAAGGGCCTATTTGGCAGGACATGGAATCACTGTGGAAATGTAACCCCTGCAACGGAGGAAGAGACACACTCTTGCTTCTCTCATCTTCTTGTCCTCTAATCTCCCCAGTGTCACCCCTTGCCTGAACTCAACCAGGAAGAAATTTTTATGGGAGTCTAGGAAACACACCTCACGGGGGCCAGGCCTCTGTAATACAGAGTAGGGCCAGGGAAAGGTGAGGAGTGCACTTGTGGGCATACAGGTCCAGGAACATATACAAAGGACTATTAGAGATAGTTTAACATCAGCAGATTAAAAGAAGAATGGCCTAAGGCATTAGTTATAAATATTTGTGAATGAACCAAAAGAGTAAAACAGAACTTGGGAGATAGATAAAAAGAATCACAAGAATGTAGAGAAAGATAAGCAAAATTACAAAGTCAAAGGTGTTTACTATTTCTTTACAGGATTTTATTTATCCCTTCCATAACCTTTTCCCCAATTTCTTTCATTCATTGATTCATTAATATATTCAACAAATACTATTGAGCACATAGGAGGTTTCAGGAAGGGGGCACATGGGATCATATGCACTCATTACTTCACTCATTTATACAGCATTTTTTTTTCCTACAATATTTTCTTCCCAAACACTCTTCTTCTAAATTCTTATCCTGCAAGTCCCAGTTGGCCAGGCTTAGTGGCACACACCTATAATCTTAACACTTTGATAGGCCAAGGTCAGAGGATCACTTGAGACTAGGAGTTTGAAATCACCCTGGGAAGCAAAGTGAGACTCTATCTCTACCAAAAAAGGAAAAATTAGTTGGACATGGTGGCACATGCCTGTAGTCCTAACTATTCTGGAAGCTAAGCCTGGGAGTTGGAGGTTGCAGTGACATTTGGGCACCAGAGTGAGACTCTGTCTCCAAAAAAAAAAAAAGACCCAGTCAACTGTACCTACCCTCAGAAGACTTCTAAAACCTCTTTAAACCCAGTTAAGAAATTCCTTCCTGTCCTCTTAAGTTACTAACTTTTTATGGATTTTAACAACTGTCACAGTATATTGCAATTATTGATCTTATCTTTATTTTCCAACTGAACTATGCATATTTTTATGGAAAAGACTATAAAGATAACTTCTTGACTTTTATCATAATTTTACCAAAGGTTATTAAATATTTGTACATGAAGATTTAATAAATTTATCCTTTTTTTGGAAAATAACATGGTAAACAAATTTGTCTACCAATTCCCTTTGAACTGCTCAACTATAAAGACTGTTTTTGGAGCAATTATACAAACTTCCAGAGAAACACTGCAATGTGTAAATTTTAGATTTTAGAATACTGTAAACAGTGGACTTCATTTTTCTTTCAAGTTTGTCTGCAGTTCCAATGGGACTTAAGAATAATTAGTTATTATGGTGAAAATGTAGTTTCTTATAGCAAGTCATCTACTTTTGAAATCTTTATTGTGTTTACTTAAACCTTAATAACTGGTAGCTAACTCATCTGAAAACCAAGTACATGGATGTTTTTGTTTTTAGTTTATGTAGACTATTGTACAGAGACATTAAGGATCAAAGGGCATATATATTTGTATATAACACATTTATCTTTTTATAATGGTCATATATTTGAAGAATTATGATAGAAATATGAGGAGCATTATTTATTGCTTTATGCAACCTATGTGTAGCTAGGCAAATCTATATGCCTTTAGTCATATTATCCCTTAGTATAGCATTATGAGCTAAGTTTAGTTATTTTCCCAACTTATAGCTGAAGAAACTTGAAGTTATTTAAGAATTTGCAATAAATATGAAGTTTCAAACAAGTCAGTAAAAAACATAAAATATGCAATTAAGATTGAGAACTCATCTTTGTTCATAAGTATTGAAACTTTTTGCTTGTTTTAAATAAAAGAGGTACTTGGATGGCTAAAAACTATAATGTTATAGAACATATAAACTGCCTGTCTAGAGGCAGAAATATGTACTTGAGCACGTGGCTGGGATGCCAAATTGCCAGTATAATTTAGATTCCTTTGCTTTGAAACATTTATGCCACAGCTTTATCCTTGCAGCTGAGGCATCCTACATGGCATGAATAGTTTTATAAAATACCCTGAAATGCATATCTTAGTGATCAGTTCAGCATTTGCAATTTCCCAAACTTTGTTTTAATCAGGAGTTAATGATGTATGGCACTTCTAGTAAGTAAATGAATGTTTGAATTGCTGCAAGTTATTTTAATAATTGCTCAGCTAACCATTTAAATTATCAAAGATCTTTACTTGTGCAATGTCATATAAATGCTAGAAATTAAAAATTAATCAACAAGATTTACGTAACTAAAAGCTGCCATCTAATGGGATATTTTTCAATAAGACGACAGCAGTAATTATGCTGAAAAATATTCGTTCCTGTAGTTTGAACGATTATAGCAATTTCCACCAGGGGATTTCGCAGTCAGATTCTAGTTCTGGGCAACAGTGATTAATATAATGGTTATTAATGAGAAGTCATTTTGATACTTCTAGCGGTGTTTAGGTGTCAATGTCTTGAAAGGAACGTGTTTAGCATATTAAGAATAAAAATTGCATCAGAGTGGCTACTAAGGAACCTTATTGATTTGTTTTTCTTATGTTCTATAATGTGAAAGGTCAATTAGATGTATAGAAGGAATGGAACATTTCACAGCAGGGGCTAACATTTCTCTGTGCTTTTATCTTTTTAACCATGTACAAAGTTCATTAAATGTGTAAAGGTAAGAGTGTTATAGGAAAAAAGTCATGGGATCAGAGGTCACAATCCACAGCAAGGTGACAATCTCTTGTGGATAGCACCCTGGGAGCTGCATAAGAGTTGAGAGTTACCCTTCAGATTGCCAATAAGGAACAGGTAGAATGAAACCATCAGCAGTTATTATTATTGGATTAGTTAAAAAGAATATTGACAGAGATTCTGTTGGATTTACATCAAATTATGTACTAATAAGGTATTCTTTTACCAGATTCCATAAATGTAAAATTGTGGATTAATTAAACATTTATACAGTATATATGTTTTGGGTGACACACGAGTGTACATATACATTTACAAATTTACTTACAGTGTGCAAATATGCGTATGTATGTCAATGCATCCAAATCCATTGGCCCAGAATTAGAAAGTAAGAAATTATTTTCCCACTTCACAATTCTCTTTTCTAGAATTTTTAACACATATTATTTCCCAATTTATTTGAAGTCTACTCTTTGGAGACATGTAATATATGGATACTGTAAAATTATGTCATGGTGTTTATGTTAGAAAAAAGAATGACACTGGTGTTATAAAAGTTCTACATTATGAGGAGAAAGCCTAACTACACATCACTATGAATACAGAAGTATGATTTCATCAGAAGCACAAATTAATCCATGGAATATATTTGTAATGTTTTATTAAAAATATTTAGTCTTAAGGAGACCTTAAGTAGAATAACACTATTGGCAAAAATTAATGTTTAAGATTTACCTTTAATTTGTTGATTATTTCAAATGTAAGTAAAATTTTAAAAATGATGGTGTAATAGAGTTTCAGGAAGCATTCTTTATGATTTTCATAAAATTAATATTCTCAATGGAATTTTTTGAGTCCAAGAAATTCCTATATATAATTTTATTGTGTTTTCATTTTTTTGGTTGGTTGCATGTTATAATTGATAAAAATAAAACCATTTTATTTATATCTACATAAAACTTGAATTTTTGTTTATGATTTCTTGTGAGATAAAGTCACCAATAATGTTAATTGTATTGGAAAGTTTTGATTTGCTTAAACTGGTTTCTTAACTTTTTTTAAGTTTCATATTACAGTCTAGATCTGACATGGAATTGTGATAATTCTTTGATTTCACAGTAAGTGCTGAGTTCCAAATGTAGTATTGGAGAATAGACAGACTTTATCGCTTGCTTTCTTCTTCCTATTTTTCATCTGCCTTTGGACTTGTCTATCTGATTTCTATACTAATATATGCATCGTTATCTGACATAAGGCTGCTAAAATAGCAAGCATAATTAGGACCTCTATTTCTCTTATTCTTTGAAACAGACAAAATGAAACTAAAAGGTAATTGTCCTGTGGATATGTCCGCAATTTATCATAGAGCTGCAATAGGATCGTGATGATAAAGAAATACAATGCCTCATCCAAAACATGAAGCAATAAAAATAAATAATTTAATTTAAATAAAAGACATTTTAAAATTACGATTATTTCTAGTAAAAGCAAGTAGCACTAAAAACCCATTTTCCCTATTTTATAATTTGTAAATATCTCTGTATCTTCAGGTTTTATTTAAAAAGAAAGGTTAACTTTAACTTAAACAATTGTATAGCCATTTTAAATGGGAGAGCAGAAATTTTAGAATGCCTCAGAAAACCTTTTGGAAATAATATAATGTAGTTCTATTTAATATTAATAATTAAATTAATTCCACGAAATCACCAGGACTATAGTCTTATCATTTCATTGTATTTGTCTTATTCAATCTTTACTTTTTCTCTTTAAAATTCAAATACCTCTGAGAAGCATATCATAAATAGTAATGACTGAAAACAGTTGCAAAGTAAAAAGTGAGCAGTAGAGACATTTTCAAGGTTTCTTTTGTGAGAATTCTACATTAACCATGTGACATGCGCATGCTAGAGATAATTGTAAGAATAATGACTAATACTTGTGTAGCACTTGACAGTTAACACAGAGATATAAAATATTCTCATTTGACCTTCAAAAGGATTTTTAAAACCCCTGTTTCATAAATAAGGAAACTGAGATTCAGTAATACAAATCAGAGCTGTTACATCTCCTTATGATCCTCTCAGCCAATAAAGCAAAGTCATTTGTTTCCTTCTGCAGGAGAGAAGAAGGCAAAATTCATTAAAGTCATGAGTTCTTTTTATCTTTCAGTTCCAATTGTTTATTAATATTAAATTTATCAAAATTCTTGCCCTTGCCTCCGGTTATGTGTTTCCTGTATTTGCCTATTACAGTATTTATCACATATTATTATTTCTCATTTGTCTTCCTGCCTGTTGGAACTACACACTCAGTGAGAACAAGGATCATGCTTTTCTGAGCATCTTGCAGAGTGTCAGGCTAGAAACTATCTATTAAATGTTCATAACATTTTCATATAAGTTATATTTTGGGCCACTTGATAATAATTTTCTATTTAGGATTTGGGTTTGGAGGGCTCTTTTTCTTATTGAGACATTTTAAAAAGTGTATTTTTAGAATGTACTTATCCTGAGGTGAAGAAGAAAAACAGTAAGGTATTCTTCATTGTTACCTCATATCATTTTAGTGTGATTTCTTCTTTTTTACATGTAAGCAGCATTTTCCCTAAGATCGTTTTACATTTTTAAAAGTGATAATTATTTATTTTAATTTAGAAAATATACTGCTTTAATTTTAAAAATGTAGGGTAATATAGTAGCATTGGAAATAATCTCATGATAAATTATAATTTTGGAAATCCACCCAAAATCAATTCAATACCTACCTATTTCAAAATAAATACACGTTTTACTTTTTTCTGTTCACTCCTTTTTTATTTTCCTTTTTTTCTTTCAATAAATACTTACTGAACCTCTACAATATACTTAACTTCCAGGAATCTGAGATATAGCTGAGAATAAGCCTTGCCTTCATGGAGCTTGCATTCTTGTGCTAATATCAAGTATGAACACACTTTTAGGAAAGTGTTGCAAATACACAAATCTAAAGACCAAGAAAGAGTCAAGAATTTCAAATAGCTATCTATTTTGATGACTACAGAATGAATAATATGTATAATTTTAACTGAAGGCGTCTATGATAGGGTTCCCAAATCTATCAATTACAATATAAGACCAGTTAGTTGTTCAAGTAAAATAAGTAAAAACACCTCAGGGTTTTTTCCCAATTTAAAATATATATGACATGCATTTATCTGAGTTTTTTTTTCAATTTAAACACACCCAACACTTTAGCACTTACAAATTTCATAAGAAAACGCACCTTTAAAATGCTAGTATGGGAATAATGTTCAACACAATACTGTCAATGTCAAAGTTGAGAGTGTATTCTAAGAGTAAGTAGATGATGAATTAGAAAGATTTTGATTTAGAATCTCAAAACATTCTACATGGCAACACAGTAATTACATACTGATTCAATGACTAGTTTTTTCTTTATTAAATCCATATTTCAATTAATTGTCTTAATGCCCTCAGAGAAGGGAAAGTTATGTGCAAATGATCCCAGTCTGAGAAAGGCTGTGACCTGAATGATAGTGGAAAGTGCACAGGATTCCATTGGAATAAACACAGCAGTTGTTCCTCCGTCTGTGTTATGATAAAGAGAACTGGGGGTCAAATTGCATGAATGATAAATGGAAGGTGCTTAAATTGGGTCGGCTCTTTTATAAACATTACACATTGACCTTGGCATTTTTGACAATTACATCCATCATTTCAAGGTATCCATTCCAACACCCTAGCCTGTTCTCTAATGTGACCAAATAAGCACGGTTTGTGATTATAGGAATCAAAGATTGATCTTCTGTGCCACTGCACTGATTAACAGTTTGTTATTTACTGGAGTTTTCCCACTCCATGGATTAGGCAACGATCATAATCAGTAGGGAACACCTGTAGATAGCATGTTAGAATGCTTTAATCTTCCCTCACAGGCTTCAAAAGGATCAATATTAGACTTCTAACTTTGATAAGCAAATGAAACAAAACCTTTAAGGAGATTTCATTGCATATTTTTAACGTGCATTTTATTATTTCCATGTTTCTTCAATAGAAACAGCTGGTTGGAGATGAAAGTAGACCAAGGAATTTTTTATTTTATACTATTTTATCCTGTGGGTAACCTAGGCACCAAATTTCAGGTCTAAAAAAATTTCTGCCCCAAATATTTTTGGGTATGAGTAGAATTATACGTAGATCGAGAAGTATATTCTTTCCCCACCGAAAACATTAAATGTAACAACGTTGTGGTCATAGTATTTTCCCCAGAAAATGTGTTACTGACTATATGAAAGTACCTTAAAAGGCTGGAAAAACAGGCAGGAACATGTTAACAGCCCTGAAAGGCAATCTGAGATTTTGACTTCAGATGACATTGTATATTAAATGACTAAGAGTCTCTAGTCTCAGAATTCAGAGACCTGAATTTCAATTCTGGCTTCAGAATTTATCTTAGAATTGTTATATATTACCTCCACTATTTTTGTTATTTTTACCAACGGATACAAAAATTATGATATTTGCCTTTTAAGAAAATGGATTACAAACTTATTTAAATTTGTATCAATAAAAGGCTTTGAGCACCATCTCAATATACATTTATTTATCTATGAATTACAAATGTATTGCTTTATGTCTATCATACAATATTCACACAAAAATGTTTAAGGTAAGTCAAAAGTGAAACAAATAATATGTTAATTATTTTATTTCTATTTACTAAACAGCAACATAAAATATTTTATCAAAAATAATACTAGCCCTAATTATATTTTCTTATGAGCAGTTTAATTAAACATGCTTTATGATTTAAAAGACATTATTTAACATTTGTAGATAAACAAATTTTAATGTCAGTTTCTAAATTTAGTTTATTTCTATATTTGGTATTAATAGTAGTAATAGAAATAATATATTTTTCATTATATAATACATATAGTATAAATATACACACTAGATGCTCAGTGGTTATTATAATGGATATAAATCTATATTTCAAAAAGTCTTCATAATTTCAACTTATTTTGCTCACTTCTTATCATTGTCATTGTTTCAGCATGCATTGTGGCTGAAATAACTGTACAAGTAGTGAAAGCCCTGTTACTCGGCCATTTTTTTTTGGTAACTTGTACTTGTGTTATTTCTATTATCTTTGAAAGAGTCATTTTAAGCAACTTGTTAATTTTGTGTGGCTAATCGCATTCCAACTATATAAAATTATCAATACATTTCCTTATTTTGTTAGACACACAAGGAATTGCATTGATATTGTATGAAAGCAAACATTATATTGTACATCTTCCCCTCTTCTCTTCCCCTCTCATCCTCTTGCCCTCTTCTTCACCTCACATAGAGATTACTGTGTAGGTAATACAGATGCACAGAAAAATTCATAACAAAAACTCTAAAATCTATTTAAAATTTATAACTTAAAGCAAAGAGCATATGTAATTACACATTCATATTACTATTACTTGTCATCACTGTATTACATCTGCATTAGATAACTCTTCTGAACTAAAAACAAGCACCATTTTCTACCTTAAATTTCCTCAAAATGCTTTTTATTTTTCAGAGATCCTAACATTATCATTTTCTTAAAATTTTCTCAAATATATTGTTGCTTCTGAAAGATATCAACAACAACTCTCCAGGCTAAATCGTGCTTATTTCCTTCTGTTTCACCGTGATTAAACGATCTCATAGTACCTGAGGAGTAGAAACAAACATAGACTTTAGCTCTCTTAAATAATCATGGGGATTGGGCTAGAACTAATAATTACTTACCTTTCTCTGACAGTTTCAAATATGGCGTAAATTCTCGAGGATTATGTGATTTTCTTATATAAAATTGTTTTAGAATGCATTAGTTACCAGCATATTGACAATAAAGGATACACTGAATTCAAACAATTAATATATAGTTTGATTCACATTGATCATATTATATCTTATTGATGTATTATCTAGCTTTTCATATACAGCTCCTGCTTTACTTCCACAAATTGGGAATATCTTCATTCTTTAGAATTATAAAATATTATAATAATAATGACTCTCATCTTCCTTTTTTTCTACTTCTCTTCTAGCAAGTATATTATTAAAACAACAAAAATAATTGCCTACTGTAGCTAAGAAGAATTAAATAATTTACTGGAGGTGGTATTCACTAAAAGCTCCCTGAATATGAATCAAAATTAAATTGAAGGAAAGAAGGTAATATGTTCCCCTTAAGCATGGATCATATTATATACAAGATTATTATTAAATGTCAGCTGTTTCTGCTTTTCTTTGAAGTAGCAGGTTTATCTCTCTTAAAAAAACGAATTCCATTGGTTAGCTTGATATAAAAATTATTGTGATTTCCAGAAAGAAAAAAAGTGCTCATTAAAAATCTTTAAGTGTAATGGCACACACCTGTAGTCCCAGTTACTTGAGAGGCTGAGCCAGGAGAATTGCTCGAGCCCTGAAGTTTGAGGCATTATAATAGTTCCTGTGTGTGGCCACTGCACTACAGCCTGGGAAGCACAGCTAGATTCTGTCTCTAAATAAAAAAAATTAAATAAAGTAATTTTTTTTATTCCCAGGTGATATTATTGAACTGGTGTTCTCTTACTGGCTCTTGGTTTGAATTCAAGGACATATTCCCTACCCTTCTCCCTTGTGGTCAAAAATTTTTAAAACAGCAAGCTTTTGTTAGGAGATTGAGTGCATTTTATAAGGGTTTAAAATTCCGGTTTTCGCCATATCAGCAAAGAGCTTACAGTGTGTACATAAATAATAAAGTCAATAACTTTTATATGTAATGAATGACATAAAAGTATAAAAAAAAGAAATAAAAACAATTTAAGTGGTAAAGGAAATTTAGCCTGCCATTTTATTTGATGAGAATTTTTACCACTGTAAAATGCAAAATTGAAGGCAAAAATTCAGCTCTTTCCTTGTTCCATATTAATTGCAATGTTGTTCTCATAGTATTAATATAAATTTTGGGGGGGAAAAATTACTCCTAATTGCAGATCAAATTCTTCATTTGGCATTCAAGTAAAGAAACAGCAGTATGTTCTAATGTGAGCATATTTGTGCTATGATTTGAATGTGTTCCACCAAAAAGCATGTGTTGGAAATTTAATCCATGATGCAACAGTGTTGGGAGGTAGGGCGTAATGGGAGGTGTTTAGGTCATGAGAACTCCATCTTCATAAATGGATTAATGCTGATTATAAAATTGCTTGAGGCTGCAAATTCAATCTCTTGCTCTCTCTTTTGTACATATTCTCTTGCCCTTCCACCTTCCATCATGGGATAATACAGCAAGAAGGCCCTTGCAAGATACAGACCCTCACCCTTGGACTTTCCACTCTCAGAACTGTGAGAAATAAATCCCTGTTTTTTATAAACTACTCAGTCTCAGATACCCTGTTATAACAGCATATAACAAATTAAAATAATTAGCTAGGTTAGAAATACTCATGGACTGTATGTGTGTTTCCAAGGTGGAACCTTTATAAGGGATTTTTAAAGGGTAGTTTTGATTATAATGATCCTCAATTAGCCTGTTAACCAAATACCTAAATCACCCAGAGATATACTATCACTATAGTTTACACCATCTAAATATGAATTTCCTTGTGCCCTACAAGTTGGTCTTACAACAGATGAACTTTAGCACTGCCATGTATCCAATGAACTATCATTATAGATGATCCTTGACTTATGATAGTTCAACTCATGATTTTTTTACTTCACCATTTCTTTATTGAGATAAACCCAATGTAAAGTCAAAGAACTTGTTGTGATGTATGATGGGGTTACAGTTTCTACTGATTGCCTATATTTTCATTCCATTGTGAAGTCAAAAAATCACAAGTCAACCATAATAAGTTGGGAACTGTTTGTTGTGTTGCCAGCATTAGATGTACTTTTGATTTATGAGGGTTTTTTTTACTTAGAATGGGTTTATATGTGACCCCATCATAACTTGAGGAACATCTGTATTTTATACCCTGTTTTAGATTAGTTCACATGGGAAACCATGGCTGATTGATACTTCTAGTATATTCTTGGCTAGAATCCCTCCATTCCATCCATATCATTTGGATAGTTGTCTAAATTTTATGGCTTTGGGATTTTCTCTACCTGTCTAAAAAGCTAATTTCAAAACCCATTTTTGCAGTAAAAAATGCATTGTTACATGAAATGAGCCCCAAATTCCACATGGCTTTTGTATCACTGGGAATTATCTGAATTGTGTCCAACCAGTAACTACTGCATCCTTAAATTATAATAGATTTGGCCGGGTACGGTGGCTCACGCCTGTAATCCTAGCACTCTGGGAGGCCGAGGCGGGTGGATCACTCAAGATCAGGAGTTTGAAACCAGCCTGAGCAAGAGCGAGACCCCGTCTCTACTAAAAATAGAAAGAAATTAATTGGCAAACTAAAAATATATAGAAAAAATTAGCCGGGCATGGTGGCACATGCCTATAGTACCGGCTACTAGGGAGGCTGAGGCAGAAGGATTGCCTGAGCCCAGGATTTTGAGGTTGCTATGAGCTAGGCTGATGCCACGGCACTCTAGCCAGGGCAAGAGAGTAAGACTCTGTCTCAAAAAAAAAATTATAATAGATTTTTCAGAATGTTTTCTGCCACAATTTCTAGTCACAATTTTAAATTATATCCCTCCTCCTCAAAATGAGATTTCCAGTTGTCAGTCTGCTTTTATAGTAATCAGCAACATATTTTATTAAAAATATTTGCAACAGAATACATTTTATTCACTTTTTGAAAACTATTTATTGACTGGTGTTCAGGGCACAAAGCTGAATGATATCTGGTCACTGCTCTCCAGAAGTGATAATAGAAAGGGTAAAATAGATTGCAAAATATTAATTTATAAAATTTGTCATGTAATGCATGTGTGGGAAATATACCAGGGAAGTTTAGAGAAGGAAAGAGACTATATCATCCAAAGGAATTGGTGGTAACAAATCAGAGATAGTTGATCTAGAATGAAGGGGATGATTTTTTCCAAGCAAGAAGTGAAGAGCATCTATACAGAGGACATAGGCAAAAGTATGAAGGTGTGAACAAGGAAGAGGAGAGCACAAAGTAGGGTGGAACTGAAACTGAAATGAGGGTGACAATTGGTGGGAATCAATGCTGACTACATCGATTATAAAAGTTCTTTTATATCGTCCTAAAAGTATGGAGTCTTTATCTAAAAGGTGATCATATCTGAGATATCTTTAAACAGAGGGAAGATGACGATGTCAGTATGCTGGCAGAAATTTGAAGGATGGATTGAGTGGAAGAAAGATGGCCTGATTTTACAATCCAAGTAAGATACTAACAAAAATGTATTTCACTGTGGTAAGAACACTTGACATGAGATATATTCTCTTAACATATTTTAAAGTGTATAACACAGTATTGTTATATACAGGCACAATGTTGTACAACAGATCTTTACAACTTATGCATCTTGTATAACTTGATAAGTAATTCTTCCTTCCCCTCTCCTCTCAACTCCTGGAAACCACTATTTTATTCTTTGTATTTTTATAAGTTTAACTATTTTATATACCTCATATAAGTGGGGTCATGTAAAGGATCAAGGTATTCAGTATTACCTTATTATTATAATAACAAAGTTTCTTCTTTTTCTTTATATACTTTTTGATTATTTCATATGTCTGTATGTGCCAAAGAAGATTTTTCTTGATGTTCTTGTGGTTTTTTCCTTGTAGGTTTTATTCCTTAGTGAATTTGGATTCCAAAATTTTTATCTTGCCTTTAATTTATGCTTACAATATGTGAGGAATTCTCCAACCAGATTCAATAAAAAAAAAAATCCTGGCCCATGAATAAATATATTTCCAAACAATGTATCTTTTAACAGCTATTATGTTTAGTTTTATGAATGTGAATACACCAAAGAATTTTATAGAGATAATAGTTATATTATAAATAAATGTTCAGCCTTGAAATGTCCTTTAAAACTTTTACAGAATTTAATTTGTTGAAAGAGATACAATGTATCTCCAAATGTTACTTAGTTAATGCCTTCTCTCTTAGTATTTATATTGTTTATTTCCATTTTCATTTAAATATTTGACAGTTATTAATCATCATTTTTGTTCATAATATTTCACACTTTCAGTCATCAATTACGGTAGAATTTTACTCTTATAATAATAGATATAGAACAATAATTTAACTAAGATTTTCAATATATCAAATAACTTAAGTTATATTTAGGATGATTATTACTCTTTGGAGGTGAAGAGTCAGCTATTAACAATAAATCTTAATAACATACTTGTTTACATAAGTGCATACATTGATTAGAGTTGATGCTGAACTATGTTATCACAAGGAAAATAATCATCTGCAGGTTTTGGTAAGCCAAAAATAACCTTGAAAAACTATTTGCATATTGAACTTTCCAAAGCTTGACTGAGGCCAAAACCAAACTTTAACAGATCTTTAATTCCCAGTTCATTTATAAGATTTGTTAATATGTTTATATTGTCTATAACACTGTCTATAAAATGTGATAACTTTTTATTTATTTATTTATTTTTTATTTTATTTTTTTAATGTAAGCATATTATGGGGGTACAAATATTACGGTTATGTTTATTGCCCATGCCCCCTCCCCCCTTGAGGCAAGGCCTCAAGCATAACCATCCCCCATACGTTACACATCTTGCTCATTATGTTTGTTTATACCCATCCCCTCCTCCCCCCACCCACCCACCCAACAAAGCGGTGTTGATCCGTTAATACCAATTTGCTGGTGAGTACATGTGGTGCTTGTTTTTGCATTCTTGAGATACTTCACTTAGTAGAATGGGTTCCAGCTGTATCCAGGAGTATACAAGAGGTGCTATATCACCATTGTTTCTTAAAGCCGAATAGTACTCCATGGTATACATATACCACATTTTGTTGATCCACTCATGTATTGATGGGCACCTTGGTTGTTTCCACAATTTTGCAATTGTGAACTGTGCTGCTATAAACATTCGAGTGCAGGTGTGTTTTTTGTTGAGTGTCCTTTGTTATTTTGAGTATATGCTCAGTAATGGGATTGCTGGATCAAATGGTAGATCTACTTGTATCGCTTTAAGGTATCTCCATATTGCTTTCCACAGAGGCTGAACTAGTTTGCAGTCCCACCAGCAGTGTAGGAGTATTCCTGTCTCTCCGCATCCACGACAAAATTTATTGTTTGGGGACTTTTTGATAAAGGCCATTCTTACCGGAGATACGTGAT
>VBSM01000272.1:6851622-6876872 GCA_008086735.1 Cheirogaleus medius | reverse complement strand
CGGCCAGCCTATGTCTCTTGAGTGGTGAGTTCAAGCCATTCACATTTATTGAGAAAACCGATAGGTGGGGCAGTTTTCTGTTCATTATGTTGGATTGAACTTTGTTGCTTTGTTTTCTCTCTTGAGCCATTGTGGTATCTGGGCCTTGATCTTTAGCTTTTGAGTAGATTTATATTCGTGAGTATTTATTGTGCTGATTCGTGGGTAATACTGTTTTGAGTACTTCTTGCAGGGCTGGTCTTGTCTTGGCGAATTCCCTCAGTCTTTGCTTATCTGAGAATGTCTTGATTTCTCCTTCATAGACAAAACTTAGTTTTGTAGGGAATGAGATTCTAGATAGAGCATTATTCTGTTTCAGAAGAGTGAGAATGGGGCCCCAGTCTCTCCTTGCTTGCAAAGTTTCATTACAGAAGTCTGGCGTTATTCAGATTGGCTTTCCTTTGTATGTTACTTGCTTCTTTCATCTTACAGCTCATAGAAGAGCCTCTTTAGTTGATATTTTGGTCAGTTTGATGACTGCATGTCTTGATGTCTTCCTGTTTGCATTGAATCTCCCAAGAGTCCTTTGAGCTTCTTGAACTTGAATATCAAGATTTTTACCAAGGCCTGGGAAATTTTCCTCTATTATATCTTCAAATAGTTTATCCAACCCTTGAGTGTTTTCTTCTTCCCCTTCGGGTAATCCTATAACCCTCACATTAGGTTTCTTCCCATAATCCCACATCTCTTGTAAGCTTTTCTCTTTTCTCTTGTTTCTCTGTGACTGATTTATTTAATTGTAAGGTGTTATCTTCAATCCCTGAGATTCTTTCTTCTGTTTGATCAACCCTGTTCTTGAGGCTTTCCACTGTGTTTTGTAGTTCCCTGAATTGATTCTTCATTTCCAGGAGTTCGGTTAGAGTTTTCTTCATTGTTTCAATTTCTTTAGTGAATTTTTGTTCCATGTCCTGGAGTCTTTTTGCATTTTCTTTGTGGTGATTATCCAGTTGTTCTTGCAAGTCATTGAATTTTCTTACGATCCATGCTCTAAATTCTTCTTCTTCATTTTAGTGGTCTGGTTTTGGTTGCTGTCCATTTCTGAGGGACTGGGTTTCCTCTTTGGTGGTGTGCTTTTCATCTGGGTCTTCATATTTCCAGAGTTCCTTCGCTGATTTCTTCCCATCTGGATTAGTTGTTGCTTCCTACTTTTAGGTTTTTGTTCAGATAATGACACACCCTGTTTAGTCTCTGAGCCAGTAGGTGGTGTTTGTGGGTGAGATTCACACACAGGGGTACGATGAGTCAGTAGATGCTGTAAATGGTGTGCAGCATGTCCTCCCTGTCAGTAGGTGGTGCTTGCTCAGAGGAGCAGGCTACACCGCTCTTTTTGGGTCCTGTAACCAGCTCTTGTTCCTCTGGAGAGGCACTCAGGTGGTGGGTGGGGCCCTGGGATTTCCAGGTGTGTCCTTATTCTCCACTTCAATTAGGGCTGGTCTGGGAGTGAGTCTGGGCGGAGCTGGGTTGGGTAAGCCTGCCCTGGAGCACCACAAATACTGCTAGCAGGCGTCAAAGTCCTGTTCTCTGCTTCCCGGAAAAGCTGTCAGGGAGGGGCTGTGATGGCCTCACCCAGTCAGAAAGTCTGTGTGTGGGGGTAGGGCTGTCTTAGACCTGCAGTCTGGAACAGGCCTCGCTCCTTTCTACCCTCCCCAACTCTGCGGCTTCTCCTGGGCCTCTGCCAGCAGGCCAGACGTCACGCCACTGGGTCTCCCTTGGCTGTGATGCAGGCTGGGGGATTCCCTGCGCTAGGTCGCTGCCTGGGCTGGGTACACGGCCCCCTTTTGGGAGCAGGGCTGCCGTCAAGCATGCTGATCTGCCTCTGAAGGCACACACACCTTAGTAGGCTCCTTCCCAATATCCCTTCTGTGCCCCGGGCAATGCGATTTGGTCAGCAGGTCTGACCTCTGGGCCCCAGAGTTCAATCCCTGACCCCACCAGGGAGAGGAGTGCCAGATGTAATTCCCCCATGGGGAGCCCAAGCTGGGTTGATCTCTCTCAGCCTCAGGGTCTGCCCCGTTCTCCTGCAATGACTGGGCCAGCAGCACCTGGGAGGGCTGGCGGGTAGGGAGCTCCCCGTCTAAGTACCCCTCAGAGAGCTGTAGGGCCCCAAAAGGGAAGGTCCTGTTCCCTGGCGATGCCTCCGGCTGGTGGCTATATCGTCTCTCTCGGCAGCCACGGTAGGGGCGGGGGAGGGGATAGTGCAGCAATATGGCGCCTGCCGCGCGGTCAGGTCTGTGCACACGGAGGTGCCCTGAGGGGATGGGAGCCTGGTGCCGCTTTTCCCTCCTCTCCATTCATATGTGTCCCTATAGGTTTACTGCTCACTGGCGGTAGCTGTCTCTGGACTGGTGTCCGCAGGTCTCTCCAACCGCTGGGGAGCCCACCAGCAGTCCGAGATGCAAGGGAGGGGGAAGTTAACCGCTCCACCTACCCTTGCCGCTGGTCTCCAAGCCACTGGCTGGGAAAGTCTCTTCTCCCAATTCTCCTCCGCAACCTCCTCCTGTGGAGTCTCCCATAGTCTCCGGCACTCCTCCTTCTGACCCCCGTCCGATGTATGGTTGTCGGCTTGCTTCTTTCTTCTAATATCTTCTAGAAGCTGTCTTTTCTGCAGAGACACTCTGGCGGTGTTTCTCATCCGCCATCTTGCTCCGCCCTCTCGATAACTTTTAATTATATTAATAATTTCTTTTGATTCCTATGTTACTAGGAAATTTCAAATTTCAGAACTAGTCATTGGAATTAAAGAAGATGGCTGACCAGAGACACCAGCTGCCAGAGCATCTCAGTAGGAAGTAAAGGTCTTATATGAAAGAGAAAAAAATAAACAAACAAAAATAAACATAGATTGGGTGTAATTCTGAGGGAAGGGTGCGAGAACCTGTGAGGGACTCCACAGAAAGAAGTTTCAGAGTGGAACAAGAAGGAACAAAATATTAGTGGAAATCAACCCCGGAGAGCCTTGGAGTCCAGTGAAAAGCGTAGGTGCAGCAGTTTGTTTCTCCTACCCTCACATCTCTGATAGTCAGTGAGCTTCCAGGCTGCTAGAGACACTTTTTACCCTCATGAACCCAAAAGCCACTGCCACCAGAGAACTGGGAGCTTCTTGTGTACAAAGTACTAGGCTCCCATCCCCCCTGGGTGCTTTCCATCACCACAGATCAAATATGTGAGGGCAGGAACCGCACTGCTTCTCTACCCACTGTGCACCTTCATCTTCCCCAGGGGGCTTCAGCCTCTCAGTTTTCAGGTTGCTCATTCCAATGCAAACATTTCCTAACTCTAGTCCAGATTATCTCAGGGGATCTGCGTGATCTTAGTGCCTGAACATTCTATGTGGGCTGCCTTGTGGAAAGGTGGACGGAGATGAGTAGAGTCCTACCTTTCTTCCATGCAGACTCTTTTCCTCCCTCTCCTTCCCCTACCCATGGCTGCCAAGAGAGACAATTGAGCCACCACACCAAGGCTTCTACAGAGAGTGTGGCTCAAACCATTTTCTCATAAAGACCTGCAGTGGACTAAGGGATGCTTGGACTATGAGCTTCCTGCTCACAAGCCCTCCATGCTGCTATGTGCCTGGCAGCTCCATCAGAGCAAGGCACACCATGAAGCAGAGGGACCTGCTTGAGCATTTCATAGGCAACTTGGGACCAGCAAACTTCTCTCTGGCATGGTCAGGGATTGCTATTTGGGACCCGGGGACAGGACCATAGGCCAAATCACATACCCCCAACACTTGCTTGTGTTGCACAGGAACACAGTGGAGAGATTAATTAATTAATCTTGAGAGGCAAGGGAGCCCACATGGGAAGAACTAAGAGGAGAATACAGTGTGAGTCCTGGCTGTGGTGTACTTGTGGAGCACCCCTCTCCACACAGGAAGGCCAAACTCTCAGCTCAGGCCAGGATCCTGGGTGGGGAAGTTCCCTGGTTCATAGTGCAATCATGGGGGAGCTAAGCTAGTTCAAGTTCTTGCTTGCCACTGATGTTGAAAGGAGATCATGGAGCACGGGAGCAGGGAGAAGAGCAAAACCTGTTCTTGACAACAAGATTCTGAATCTCAGTGGTTCCATCTCCACAAACAGCTTTTCTGGTTAGGTGGGACTACTTAAGCCCCTTTCTGGTGGTTTTCCCCAGAAGCTGAGAGCAGACATTAGTCCCCTGCCAAAACAGCTACATTGTTGGCTTTTGTGGAACCTGAGGGCAGGCTAACCAGACCCAGCACTGTCCAGCTTCACTCCCCCACCTGCCTCTGCTATAGTGGAGAATAAGGACTCACCTAGATGTTCCAGGGCCCCACCCACCACCTGGGGCATTTGAGTCTTCTCCTAAGGAACTAGAACCAGTCAAAGGTCCCCAAAACAAAACAGCAGCCTATTCCTTCTGATAAGCACAGCCTACTGACAGAGACGTCAATTTGCATAGCCCTTTACAGCATTTACTGACTCAATCATATAGGGTTGGTTGATTCTTACCCACAAGTACCATCTACTCTCTCAGAAATTAAACTGAGTATGCCAACATAATTTACAAGGGATGGGGAAAGAGAAAGGATTTAAAAGACCTCTATCCTCCCCCATCAAAGAGAGACAGGGTATATACCCACTCACAAAGTTCACCATGACTACAGCCTATAAGCAATTAGCTACTGAGAAAACCACCATACTAAGGTTATTTATAAAATAACCAAGGCATCTATTCAGAAACTAGAGTGCCATCGAAGCACCCAAAATAAAAGACAAAATTTCTTACTCAACATGTAAACAAACACTTCCATATGAATGGAGAAGAGGGAAAAGCCACATCTAAACAAAAGACAATACAAAAATAAGAAGCAACAGCTGTTCCAGAGGAGAGAGAATCAGTGAAAGAACTCCAGAAGTATACCAAATCTAAGTGAAAGGACACCCCCAAAAGGGAGCATCAACTCCCTAGCAATGAATACTAACCACAACTAAAATATTGAAATGACAGATAAAGAATTACAGATATGGATTGTAAGAAAGCTCAATGAAATCCAAAAGTAAATGGAAAACCAACTCACTCAGGAAATGAGGGAAAAATTCACTAAAGTGATAGACATATTTTTTTAAAAAAACAGAACTGCTGGAAGTAAAAACTCTATTTAAGGAAATACAAAACACAGTGAAAAGTTTTAAGAATAGGCTGGACCAGACAGAAGAAAGAAGAAAGAATCTAAGAGCTTGAAGAGAACTCTTTTGAATTAATTAAGTCAGTCAAAAATAAAGAACAGAGAATTAAGAGGAAAGAATAAAAACTACAAGAAATAAAGGATTATGTAACATGACCAAATATAACAATCATAAGCATCCCTGAGGGTGAAGAAAAAAATGCCCAAGGGCTGGAAAAGCCATTTGAGGTAATCATCGAAGAAAACTTCTCTGGTCTTGCCAGGTACAAGAAGCTCAATGAACATCTAGAAGATTCATTGCAAAGAGGCAATCTCCAGGACACATAGTCATCAGACTGGCCAAAGTCAACCTAAAAGAGGAACTCCTGCAAACCATAAGGTGAAAATTTCAAGTAACTTACAAAGGAAAACTCACCTGGATAACTGCAGATTCTCAACTCAGACCTTAAAATCCAGAAGGGATTGGGGCCCCATCTTCACTCTTCTTCAAGAGAAGAACTTCCAGGCTAGAATTTTGTATCTTGAAAAACTAAATTTCATATAAGAAGGAGAAATAAAGACTTTTCCAGACAAGCAAATACTGAGGGCATTCCTAAGACCAGACCGGCCTGTAGGAAATACTTAGATCTACATTATACACGAATTAGCACAATAGTCACCCATCAGTGGAAAACCACCCAAAACCTAAAGTTCAGAGCTCATATTAAACAATATTATAAGAGGTAAAACATGGGGATAATGTCCTACCCAACAGGATGAACAGACCAGCATCCCAAACATCAATTCTATCAATCAACACGAATGGTTTGAATTCCCTACTCAACAGACATAGCTGAATGTATAAAAAAAATACAAGCAAAGTATCTGCTATCCCTAGGGAATACATCTAACCCACAAGGATTCATACAGACTCAAAGTTAAGGGAAAGAAAGAAAATATTCCAGACAAATTAAAATCAAAAGAAAGCAGATGTAGCCATTGTCATATCGGATAAAATTGACTTCAAACCAAAAATAGTATAGAAAGACAAAGATTATCATTACATAATGGTGAAGGGTACAATTCAACAGGAAGACACAATAGTCCTAAATATCTGTGCACCTAAAAGAGGAGTGTCCAAATTAATAAAGCAAACCTACTATATCTAAGCGAAGAGATAAACAGCAGCATCATAATTGCTGGGGACTTCAACACCACTCTGACAGGTATGGACATATCATCTAAGCAGGAAATAAATTTAAAAAAACTCCAGACATAAATGTGACTCTACAAAAATGGACCTAACACATGTTTACAGAACATTTGATCCCCAAAATACGCATATACATCCTTCTTATCAGCACATGAAACATTCCCCAAGATTGATCATATTTTAGGCCACAAAACATAGCTCAATAAATTAAAAAAATAGAAATTATACCTTGTATCTTCTCAGACCACAATGAAATAAAACTGGCAATCAACTTGAAGAGAAACACTCAATTCTACACAAATTTATGGAAATTAAACAAACTGCCTGTGAACAATTATTGGATTAACAATAAAATTAAGATGAAAATGAAAAGATTCCTTGAAGCGAATGACAGAGGGGATACAAACTATCAAAATCTATGAGATTTGGCAAAAACAGTCCTAAGGGGAAAATTCATAGCTTTAAAATGCCTACATTAACAAGACAGAAAGATCATAAATTAACAATCTAACGACACATTTAAAGGACATAGAAAAGGAAGAGCAAACCAATCCCTAACACAGGAGAAGAAAAGAAATAATTAAAGCAAAATGAAATGAAATCAAAAACAATAAAATAATACAGAAGATCAATGAAGCAAAACATTGGTTATTTGAGGAGATAAACAAAATCATTAGACCTCTTGCTAGATTCACTAGGGACAGAAGAGAAAGGAATCAATAAGCTCAGTCAGAAATGAAAAAGAAGATATTACAATTAATACCACAGAAATACAAAATATCATCTATGAATACTACAAAAATCTCTATTCACATAAACTAAAAACATAGAGGAAATGGATAAATTCCTGGAAACACACAATCTCCTAAGACTTAATCAGGAAGAAAGAGAACTCCTAAAAAGAGCAATAACAAAGAAACAAGATTGAAGTAGCAATAAAAAAATCTTTCAACCAAAAAAAAAAAAAAAACCCCAAACCAGATGAATTCACAGACAAATTTTATCAGGCCTACAAAGAAGAGCTGGTACCCATACTGCAGAAATTATTTTATAACATCGAGAAGGAGGGAATCCTCTCCAACTCATTCCACAAAGTCAGTATTACCTTGATATCAAAGACAAAATAGGACACAATGAAGAAAACTACAGACCAATATTCCTTATAAATGTAGATGCAAAAATACTCAATACATTAGCAAACCAAATTCAGCAGCACATCAAAAATATAATCCACCATGACCAGCTGGGCTTCATCCCAGGGATGCAAATATGGATCAACATACACAAATCAATAAATGTGATTCACCACATAAACAGAAGTAAAAACAAAGATCATATGATCATCTCAATCTGTGTAGAAAACATTCAACAAAATTCAGCACTTTTCCTGGATAAAAACCCTCAACAAACTAGGCATAGTAGGAACATATGTCAACATTATAAAAGCCATACATAACAAAGCCACAACCACCATTATACTGAATGGGGGAATAGTTGAAAGTCTTCTACTCAGAACTGGAACAAGACAAGGATGCCCATTGTCACTCTTGTTCAACATAGTCCTGGGAGTCCTAGCAAACTGGACAAGAGAAAAAAGTTAAGTGTATCTAAATTGAGAAAGAGAAGGTCAAACTATCACTTTTTTGCTAGTGATATAATCTTATACCTAGAAAACCTGAAAGATTATACCAAGTGACTCTTGGAATTGATAAATAAATTCAGCAAAGTCTCTGGTTACAAAATAAATGTCCACAAATCAATGGTATTCCTATACACCAATAATAGTCAAGCTGAGAGTCAATTCAAAGATTCAATACCATTCACAGTAGCTACAAAGAAAATAAAATACCTAACTATATACTTAACCAAGGAGGTGAATGGTCTCTTCAAGGAGAATTATTAAACACTGAAGAGAGAAATTGCTGATGATACAAACAAATGGAAAAATGTGTCATGCTCATAGATTGGTAGAATCAACATTGTTAAAATGTCCATACTTCCCAAAGTGATTTATAGTTTCAATGCAATCTCCATCAAAATACCAACATCATATTTCATAGAATTAGAAAAATTAAATCTATGCTTTGATTGGAACCAGACAAGAGTCCAAATAGCCAAAACAATTACTTTTTCTAGGTCTATGAAATCTGGAGGCATCACATTACCACACTTCAAACTATACTACAAGGCTATAGCAATCAAAACAGCATATCACTGGCACAAACATAGTGATATAGACCAATGGAACAGAACAGAAAACCCAGACATAGAACAATCCACATACAGCCAACTGATCTTTGACAAAGTACACAGCAATATGCCCTGGAAAAAAGAATCCCTATTCAATAAATTGTGCTGAGACAAATGGATAGCCACATGCAAAAGAATGAAACACAATCCATATATCTCATCACTCACAAAATTAATTCAAGATAGATAAAGATCTTTAATGTAAGGCATGAAACCATAAGAATTCTAGAAGAAAATTTTGGGAAAATACTTCTAGATAGTGGCCTAGGCAAAGAATTTATAAAGTAGACCCCAATGGCAATCATAGCAAAAATAAAAATAAATAAATGGGACTTGAAAATATTAAAAAGCTTCTGTACAGCTAGAGAAATAATGAATAGAGCAAATAGACAACCTATGGAATGGGAAAAAATATTCACATGCTGTATATCTGATAAAGGGCTAATAAGCAGAATCTACAAAGTACTCAACCAAATCAGCAAAAAAAAAAAAAAAAAAAAAAAAAAAAAAAAAAAAAAAAAAAAAAGAAATGAAAAGAAAAGAAATAACCCCCTTAAAAAGTGGGCAAAAGACACGAAGACATGAACAGAAGCATTTCAAAAGATGATAGACAAATGGCCAATAAACATATGAAAATGAAAAATGATCAATGTAACTAAATATCTGGGAAATGCAAATTAAAACCACAATGAGATACCACCTTACCACAGTTAGAATGGCTTTTATTAAAAAGTCCAAAAACAATAAATTCTGGTGTGGATGCAGAAAGAAAGGAATGCTTATACACTGTTGGTGGGACTGAAAATTAATACAACATTTATGGAAAATATTATGGAGATTCTTAAAGAGCTAAATGTAGACCTACCATTTGATCCAGGAATCCCATTACTGGGTAGTTACTCAAAGAAAAAGAAGCAAAAAGACAGCTGTACTTGAATGTTTATGCAATTTACAATTGCAAAGATGTGTAATCAACCCAAGTCCCCATCAATTCATGAGTGGATTAACAAAATTTGGCAAATATATATATGCCATTATATATATATATATGTATATATATAAAATAGAATACGACTCAGCCATGAAGAAGGATGATTTTTGCAACAATATGTATGGTACTGGAGACCATCCTCCTAGGTGAAATATCTAAAGAATGGAAAAACAAACATGACATGTACTATTAAATTGGAACTGATGAGCACAAATATGTATGGAGGGAAGTATAACTCAATGTAAATCAACCAGTGGGGAGGCAGAGAAAGGAATGAGTGAAAACCTACCTAATGGGTACAATGGACACTATCTGGGTGACAGGCACGCTTATTACCCTGATTAAAGATTACAAAAATGATCTTTGAGAACAAAAATATTTGTACCCTCAAAATACTTTAAAATAAAAAAAGAACTAATCATTGAATTAAATAAAATACTTGCTTTGTACCCAGGGATGTGATAGTTGAAGCACTTTTGCTTTCCTTAATCAAGTCTACTTGGTTATATTATTTTAATACAATTCTGATCTTACTTGAAAGTATTTAATTTAGTTTCATACAACATGTTAATATTAAATTGTGCATATTTGTTTTTCCAGAGGTTACCTTCTATATCATGGGATATAATTCCATTTATCTTTCAAAATCATATCAATTTACTAGTTAGGCATTTACTGTTTTCTAAGTGATCTTAATGAAGTGAATTCACAATGAATGTTTTGCTCCAAATATAATACATCTGATTTATTGATTGATTGTCTTAGATATATTATATTTGAAGGTGGATGTGAAAAGTAGGCACATGAGATAGCCATGAGGCAGTGAAATACTTTTTTAAAAAGAGGTATGAGGCCAGGTGCAGTGACTCATGTCTGTAATGCTAGCACTCTGGGAGGCCGAAGTGGGAGGATCACTTGAGTTCAGGAGTTCAAGATCAGCCTGAACCAAGACCATGTCTCTACTAAAAATAGAAAAAATTAGCAGGGAGTCATGGCACGTGCCTGTAGTCCCAGCTACTTGGGAGGCTGAGGCAGGAGGATCACTTTAGCCCAAGAGTTTGAGATTGCTTTTAAGTAGGCTGACACCAGGACACCCTAGCCTGGGCAACAGAGTGAGACTCTGTCCCAAAATAAACAAACAAACAAACAAACAAATGGGGGAGGGAAGCATGAAAGCCAAAGTTAATTATTAACTGTCATTTTCAGAAATCATTGTATAAAACCCAAAAAACCAAAAAAGGAAGTAGCAATTTCAATAAAATTTAGCTTTTCTGACAATAGCCTTTAGATGCTATAGCTAGTGAACACAGACTCTAGTGCTTCGACCAATTAATTCATGCAATGTTTATTGCACTGTTTGTTCTAGTGGCCCATAACTATAAATTTATAACTAAGAAACTATTAGTGGCACTAAAGTGTGTGTCAGTCCCACAAGCCCATTGCATTGGAATTGATGGACATATAACATCTGCAAAAAAGAAGAGAGAGAGAGAGAAAGAGAGGAATAGAATGAAAGTAGCTTAGAATGTTGCGATCATCCCTTAAATCTCAACTGAACACCTAAAGTAGAAAGCACTTGAGGAGATATGAAAAAGCCTTAATATCAGTCAGTGTCCTCTAGGAGGTTGTGAATTGAGAAACTAGGACATGGAAGCAGGAAAATGTGAGGCAATAAGTGAAAAGAATAAATAGAGTGCGTCTAATTATTAGTGTTGTGAGGTTTCAGATGCTGACGTGAGAACCTCGAGTTGGGTGGTACTTCAGAAAGACTTCCCTGAAGGGACAGGACTTGATAAGGATACTGGCAAATATAAACATAACATGGTAGGCAAAAAGGGGGGAAATGAGTTCAGAATGGTCGTTGTGGGTCTGGAGAATAGTATGCATGAATATAACACATAAGTGAGAAAGAAAAAGGTATGCTTACAGAGAGTTTGTGTAGAAAATAGAGTTCCTATTGAGATTTAGATGGGATTATGGCTAAGACACTTGGGAATAATAATGCACAAAATTTTTCTTTTTTCTATCGTTAGCATTAGAGTTGACATTCATGGCCATTTTCTAAAACAGCTATCTAGAAAAAAGAATCAAAGGATTAAATAACTCAATTTGTCCTACATGTAGATGATCTAATTTGATAGCAGTGTCATTCATGAACTAGATTTGCACATTTAGTTTGTAAATGCTTCCTCTTATACTTTCATAATAAGTTCACCTATTTACTTATGTATTTATTCTTTATGCAGCAATAAGGTGTGTGTGTTTTCAATGTCTTAATCCTTGAGAGTTAAAAATAAATAAGGCAGATCGTGGCTGCTCATTAAGAATTCCACCTCATGATGATGAGTCAAGGAGCCAGCAGTATGCTGAGAGAGAAACCTGTGCCATGAAACCAGAAGATGCTCATTCTAATCTTGTTTCTATGACTGATCTTTTGTCAAATTCCTCATGGCTCTTGAGTTTAGGTTTTCTGCAGAATGAAATATGAGTGGACCCAGAGACCCTTAGGCTGAACCATCAGCTTCAGCACCCTGCTGTTCGATTCTCATAATTGAATCTTGACAGAAAAGTGAGAAAGACCTAAAAAGCAACTTTCTCAAAGAAACACTCTTGGTGCTTTGAGAGGTATAATTTTTCCATGGGCTGGACAATCACAGGTGTTGCAGGACACGTAGCATTCTTGTCCCACTCTCCTCACCAAAAGTCAGAGGCACACTCTCCAGTCACTGAGATAAGTAACATTCCCTCTCTATTTCTAAATGCCCCAGGGTTCAGAATCATGGCTAGAAGATAACTGGATAAATGAAAGAGAATACACTGGCCATATTTATGAATGGGTTTGCCATTGGGCTTCCTGTAAAATATGATAAAGGTTCTAGAGGTCAGCAGTATCTCCCAACTGATCTTTCATATGACTAATGTCTTTGAGCTAAACCATCATTCCTACATAGTAGGCATACATAAACTTTCTTGTAATGCACAAAAATTTCTCTGTGACCTTGGCTGTCACTGCTTCACTATCTTGGCATCACATCACTTTTCTGAATCTTTTTGCAATTTGATTAATAAAAATTCTAGTTCTATAATTCCAGTGTTAACTGATTTATAGACTCATTCATAAATATAGTCATAATTTTTACTAGGAACTATATGTACAGAGGCAAAATAAACAACAATCTGCATCCTCATTAAGGTCACAATGCACTAAAATGCTATAAATATATGTTATCTAAGAAGGTTGATAAAGTAGATCCTTAACTGCCTGTAAATTTCATGTTAATATGATCACTAAAAGAATGTTTTATAAGCAGAGATCAGAATTTTAACAAAATAAGATTGAAGGATATGGGAAAGAAAAAGATCTATGAGATAGGAAAATCATGACACATTCAAATCAATTGGTTTAGCATGAATTGAACTAAAAAAACTGGAGTCTCAAGTGATAATCCATTTTCTTTTAGGTTTACATTGTCCCAGGTGTTTTTAGATGACCATATGTACCCTTAGTATTTTTATTTATCTTATACAACACTATTATTTAAAAAAATATTTTCCTTCCTCACTAAATTTTAAGTGCTGTGAGAGAAGGCATGGTGTGTATCAGTGATGATTATATACTCTGTATCCCAACAGCTCTTAGGTAACTTGCAATTTTTTTATTTCAAGAATTATGAAGGTACAAATGTTTTGATTACATGTTATGACTTTGCCTCACCCAAGCCAGGATTAGAGGCATGCCCTTCCCCCATACAATACTTGCTGCATCCATTAACTGTGAGTTTACCCACCCCAAAGCCCCAAACCCCATTGAATATTATTACCACGTGAGCACCTTAGTGTTGATCAGTTAGTGCCAATGTGATGGCAAGTACATGTGGTGCTTATTCTTCCATTCTTTTTTTTTTATTTCAGCATATTATGGGGGTACAAATATTATGGTTATGTATATTGCCCGTGCCCCCTCTCCCCCCTCTAGGCAGAGCCTCAAGCATGACCATCCCCCAAACATTGCACATCTCACTCCTTATTCTTCCATTCTTGTGATGCCTCTCCGAAGTGAGGCTCAAGCTCTATCCAGGATAATATAAGAGGTGCTAGATCACCATTGTTTTTGTAATTGAATAGTATTCCATTGTATACATATACCATATAATTTGCATTTTTTTATGGTGGCCGTTTTTATGTATAATCTCTTTATGACTTCCTCTTGCTGTCCATTTTATTTTAGTATTCTTTGTACAGGCATTGATGGTGAAGAATTGCTATGTCAGGATGAAAATTTTCACATGCAAAAGAAGTAGCCAGGTATTGACCATGCTATCCTCCTTCGTGTTGGTTTTCTATGCACAGCAGTCTCCTTTCATGCTCTTCCATATGTAGGGTCGTTGCTGCTTCTATTCTGCCTTCAGAGTGAATGGGGTTGTTATTGGAAACTTAAGAGCAGTAAAACCTTGTTCAATCTCTCTCTACCCCAGTCCCCCCACCAAAAGGAAGCTCATGACTTCAAGCTAATACGTTTGTTTTTATCTACTTTACTTATACCTTAAATGATACCATGGAAAATCTCTTTTGTTTTTTAGAAAAAATGCTTTGTCATATGAAAATATTTTTTAATTATGAGGTCAAAAGCACAATTTTTTATCTACTAAGACTTTTTGCTATTTTTCTTTATTAAATAAAATAAATTTTATTATAAAACACATTTTCATTGACTAAAAGTTTTTCTTCAAAAGGGAGTTTTTTAAAAATAAGAAACAATCTGGGTGTAATAAGGATATAATCTTTATGCATAAGTTCTACTACCTCTATCACTAAATCTCATTTTTTTTTCATATTAAGATACATTTTTGTCAATCCTTCTGGTTCTTATAAGCATGTTTTATGATATATCAATCAGTGCTTTTTATGATAGATGTATATTTTCAGATAACATATTCTCAAATAAAACTACACATAGAGTTACTGGAATTTGGGGTTCAGTGAAAAATACTTGAGATTGTTTTAATGTATCTAAAAGGAATTTAGAATGTAATTCTTGAGAAGTTCAGAGACATCAAAATAACTCAGAAAGTCAAAAAGCTAAAGAACGTGCCTGAATAAACTGCTTACATTATTCTTGACTTTTCCATCTTAGTTTGAACAACAGAAAAGTTATCACAAAAGATTATAAATAGTAAATATCTATCTTTCCTTATACCCTGTTAATTGTGTATTAACTTCATGTTAAGTAGTCTATATAAAGATACAATATCAAAAATTGTGCCAGACAATCAATGCATGGGATACTAAACAAAACAAGGAAAGAAAAAATATGCATATATATTTTTTTGTTTTCATTGAAATCGTACATGCATTTGTAGTAAACTGAAGACAAAGATGTTCAGTCATTTCTTTCCCAACAATTTCCTGCTTTGGTTTTAGAAAAGCAGCTGAATGAAATGGAGACTTGACACTCATGCGGCATTTGTCAGTGTATTGTGAGTATAGAGCACCCTCTACTTTCTCCTGATTAAACAACACCCCTAGCCTAGAAGAAAGGAGGTGGCTGGTTCTATGTGGATATTTTGCTCAGAAAACCAGAAGAAGGGATTTGTCTATAAGGTTCATTAACTCTTGGCCTCTATTGGCAGTAACCCATGTTGAGGAGGCCACCATTGTAACACCCTCAAAAGAACTCCCTGAAGGAGGCAAAGTCTAGAAGGAGAATACCTGCTCTGAAGTTTCCCACCTTCCCTGAACTGAATCTGCAGAGCCACCCCAGGAGGGGAGAAAGCAGCTTTGAAAAATAACACCTTTGTTATTCCAAGTGTTAGAGATGAAGCTGAGTTTTCAGATGGCCTCAAGGTTTGTGCATCCTTCACCAAACACAGATGGAAACTGGACTCTTTGAACTGCTTTGAAAATCTGTTACTAAGTATTGCTATGGGTCTGTGAAGCAGCCATTTCTAACTTTTGACTGCCTGCAATTTTTATGGCTGTGTGATGACAAGGGATAAAATAGCTTTATTTTAGAAGTAAATGGTTCATATGCCAGGGAGGAAAAAAACCCCACCATCTAAGAAAGATTTAATCTTGATTATTATGGTAATTCTAAGTGGTACTCTTTTAAAAAGAATGGCTTAACTATTAGAATTATAAGCAAGTTATAGAACATATACATAATATAAATGCATTCACTTTATTCTGATAATTTTGACTTTTTACAATTTTAGTATGTTTCTCTTGAGACATTAAAATCTTCAAAGATGAGTACCTCCTCCTATTTTTAGATCAACGATTGGAGGTGCAGTTCTTTAGAGATATGCAGGTATGTTAAAATATATTGACTTGAATCTAGAATTAGAAACACATGCTCTAGTTAGTTCATGTTATGCTCCGTGTATGCTGTGGTTTCACTTTAAAATATTTTAGATTTAACACCACAGCTTTCATTTGCCTATATTAAGGACAAGCACTCAATAAAAGCCATTGTATATAGGCAATATAACACGTCAGATTTATGCCAATAATACACCATTTGAGCCTGTTACATATGCAGCGTACAGCCAGCCAGCTAGGTTGCACTTGTTTTCCTTTCAAAGAAAACGGAATCTCTGTATAGGAATCAAGACATTCTACAAACTGGCAGAAATATGTGAGAACTTCAGTTATATTGTTAATAGATAAACCAAGCTTTGCCCAACACAAGTGACAGCATAAAACCATATATTCTCAGTGGAGTATGTTATGATTTTACAAATACTTAAAAGTGTACATTTATACACAATGTGTTTGTGACTTGTGCCAAAGCAAGACAAAATGAAACAAAACAAAAAACAGCCTCTTGGATTAATGCCATACTAAGTAAGATTTAATGCTAAAATTCCTAAAGAAATATTAACTTAGCTGGTGTTGATTATATGAAACTTTTTTGCGGTAGGAGTTTAACAATATCAACAGAAGTACTTTACAATATATATTTAATAAGAACACATACTTTAGCCACAGCAGGCTTCCTCCTTGGAGCATGGCAAGGATAACTGTGTGACCCCCTACCCCATCTCAGCAGGTACACACCAGCAGGACTTAGCAGAGTCAGTAATCTCTTCCCTGGACCTATTGAACTATTTTTTTAAAAAATAGATGTATTTATAAAGAGGGTAGGAATATGAGCTTCCTTGCAACTTCCACCCCCCAGGGTACACTGAGTTACTGTAAAATTCTGGCATGCACAATATTCTTTATTCCATCCTTCCTGCCACAAGTATTAATCATGGTGAAAGGAAGAACCTCACATCCTGGGAATTTACAATCTCTACATCATCCTTGAGTTTAAAATGCCTGTATAATTCAAATGCAGCACTAAAATTTAAATGATGTTTTAAGAAGAGGTTAGTGGAACTATTTCCAGTGTCTGATAATACCTGCCTCCTGAAAGAAAAAGAAAATCATCCACTCTCTAAAGAGGAAAAGGAAGTGTGCTTTGTCGCCCGGTTATTCCCGATTTATTATTCCACTGACAAAGAAGTCAGGAAGATGTGTAAAACCTCATTCACAATTCATTTGAAAAAACAGACTTGAAAGAAAAAAAATTATACGAAGGCTTTCCTGATGTTCACACATCCTTCTTAAAAACACTCCTAGAAAGAGTAAAGGTCATAGTGATGATACATAGTTTATGGAATCCTCAAATGACTACACTTGCATAATAATTTGAGACATGTATAAACTCATTCTATGCCCATTATTTTCTAATTGTGGATTATATTCTGGGCTACAAACAAAATGAGTAAGGCATAGCCCTTGCCAAGGCCACCATGTGTGATAATGCTGACAGCGCACTTCCCAGAGATTCCCAAGCCAAGGCCAGAAGAGGGACTGTTATATGGCCACAGTCTGTTCACCAACCCATGGGCTCACTGTTGTACCTGCCGTGGAGATGGGATGAGGGATACACGTTTTAAAATTCGTATACAGAAAGGGGACATCTTCTTTAATTCACACACTGTCTCACAATAAATGCTCTGGCCTCCGAGTAGCTCCAAGAATATTGTTATGTCAGGAATGAAAACTGTATTGAGGAAATCTATCTTCCAAGCACTATCACGTGCTCTCTCTCTCTCTCTCTCTCTCTCTCTATATATATATATATATGTTATTTAGTCAACAGAAGAATCAAAGTTCCTTATCAAGAACAATATGGTGTGGACCCCAGTTTGGTCTCTCATCCAGTCTCTCCACACTCACCCTCACACATCCTCTGCTCCTTACTCTTCCTGGGGGCCTTTGCCCTCTATAGTCCTGCCTGAAACATTCCCTCCTCATGTGCCCTATGGGTCATGTCCTCAATTTGTTCAAGTGTTCAACCATCCCCTTATTAGAAAAGACTTACTGACAACTCTAAGAAGGAGCCACCTCTCTGCCACCTCTCAAACATTTTAGTTTCTTGGTCCCCTTATTCTGCCTAATTTTTCTTCATTTAACTTACCATTCCCTATGTTATCTATTTAATCAATCATCTGTTTATAGTCTATCTCCAAAAATTGGGACATAAGTTTCCTAAAAGCATACATTTTTACTTGTTTTATTTTCTGTGAAATCTCTACCTCTGGCATTCTTGGGGTGTCACTTGTCATCTAATCTCTCAGTAGCCTGCCTGTGTAAAGTTGTGCTAGGGTGTACCTCTTCCATCTCCACCCCAGATATACCAAAAATTAGGCAACATTTAATGGAATAAACCCTACTCTTTCATTTACACCAAATTAAGATATTTTAAAGTAATATATTCTTTTCTGAAAAATTCTTTGAATACATTATGTAGGACATCAAAAATGTTCCTTAGGAAATAATTTGTGGTGATATAAGTGTTTATTGTTAGCTTATGTTTAACTTCTCATGATTTTAGAAATTGAACATACTTCAACCATAATATGAGAAATTGCTATACACACATACACACACACACATATACACACACATACATGCACAGTCAATGATATGTTCTGAGAAAGGTGGTGTTAGGTGATTTCATTATTGTGCAAACTTCATAGAGGGTACTTACACGAACTTAGATGTTATATTTATTTTTATTCACATACATGTTTTCACATAAAAACTAAATGTCCTAGCACCATTACTGAATGCCAGTCATTTCCCCAACTTGATCTGCATTATCAGTGTCAAGTGCCTTATGTCAGGTTTCAGTATAGTCTCCACTTTAATCTTATGGGATCACTATCATATATGCAGTCCATCATTGACCAAAACTTTGCTATGCAGTGTATAACAGTGGATACATATAAAATACATGTATATGTACATATAACACACATATATATAATTAAGCAATAAGGAGCACCGTCGTGAGAAACTGAAGTATGCATGCACTCAAAGATCTGTACATAAATGTTCATAGCACTCCTATTTGCAATCACCAAATAGTAGAAACAACCCAGATGCCCCTCAAAATGAATGCTAAAAATAATTTGATATGTCAACACAATAAAATACTATTGGGCAATAAAAAATAGATTAATGATACACATAATAACATGGATGAATTTCAAAATAAATATGCTGAATGAAAGAAGTCAGACTATAAAAGAGTATATACTATACGATTCCATTCATTTATCTTTCTGGAAAATGCACATTAATCTTTAATAACAAGAAACAGATTAATAGTTGCCTGAGATAAGGAGGGCAAGGAGAAATGAAGAGGAGAGATTAGGTGGATCATGATGAAACATTGGAGGGTTACTGGATATGTTCATTGTCTTCTTTGCTGATATTTTCTTGGATGTATACATATGTCAACGTTTATCAAATTTTATAGTTTAAATATATGTCCTTCATTATATCAATTGTATTTTGATAAAGCTAGAACATTTTTAAAAAAATATATCTTCAACTATGATTGTGGTTTTACCCATATCTTCATCAATTTTAGTCAACTTTTTCTATATATTTCAAAAGTATGCTATTAGGTCAATTCAACTCTAGGATTCTTTATCTTCCAGTTGAAATGGACTCTCCTGTCATTATAGCATTATGACATATGTATCATTATGACTCTCCTGTCATTATCTTTCCTAATACTTCTTGTCTTAAATCTGTTTTGTTTGATATTTATATACCCACACCAGTTATCTTTTGGGTAGTATTTGAGTTATATCTATATCTATGTATATCTACATATCTATGTATATATGTATCTGTATGTAGATACAGATATATCTCTATCTTTTTACTTTAAACAAACATGAGATTTTAATATTTAAAATGTTTTGTATGATCAGCATTTAGTTGGGCATTTTTAATCCAATGTTAGAATTTTTGTTTTTAAATTGTAGTGGTTAGTCCATATTCACTTAATGTAAATACTTTTATATTCATAGTTTGATTATGTCTATCATCTTGTTTGGTTGTTTTCAGTTCTTATCTCTGAGACATCCCTGCCTTCAATTGTCTTCAGATCAAATGCACAGTGGGCTATGATAAAATTATATAAAGTTTCTTTTCTAGATTATTCATCAAATCTCAAAAGAATTAAATGAACAGAAGTTGAAATCTTAAGTGTCATATAAGAGGAAGATTAAACATTAAAAGATTAGTGTTCCAAGTAGAATGATTCCAATACTGGTAATACTGGTTATAATTTATTTAGAACCTACTATATTTTAATAAAGGTTCTAGGCATTTAAAATCTAAAAAATACCTAGTATTTTAAATCTTAATAGCAACTGTATTATATAAATATATTAATAATTATTATCTCTTTTTATAAATAGAATGACAGAAACACTGAGGTGTTAAGTTTCTAAAGGTCATACACCCAATAAATGATTCAAATAAGAATTGAATTCTGATCTAATGTTAGAACTCAATCACAATCTTTCCACTATTTCATTTTGCTATAATAAAGCATTTTGAGAAGTTAATAAAAGAAAGATTGTTTTATCAGTTATTAGAAAATTAAATGAAATTTTAAAAGAAAATATAAAAAACATCAAAAATCCTTATATATAATTAGAGTAAATCATATAGAAGTCATAGGCTGAAGATGTGACTGAATTGCTACAATCTCATGATAAAACTTGAATGGATGAGGAGTTGTTTTTATGGATGAGTAAAGAAAGTGGTTTCTTAAGATGAAATCTACTCGTGGTGAAGGTCCTTTGAACATTATTGAAATGACAACAAAGGGTATAGGATATTTCATAAACCTAGTTGAGAAAGCAGCAACTGGGATTGAGAGGATTGACTGTAATTTTGAAAGAAGTTCTTCTATGGGTAAAATGCTATCAAATATCATCACATGCTATGGAGAAATCTTTCGGGAAAGCAAGAACCAATCCACGCAGCAAACTTTATCTTATTTGAAGAAATTGCCACAGCCACCTCAACCTTCAACAACTATCATCCTGATCAGTCAGCCATCAACATTGAGACAAGGCCTTTTATAAGCAAAAAGATTGTGACTCCTTGAAGTCTCAGGTGATTGTTACCATTTTTCAGTAATAAACTATTTTTAATTAGGGTATGTACATTGTTTTCTTATACATAGCACTATTCTACACTTAATAAACTACACTATAGTGTAAACATAACTTTTATATGCACCGGAAAACCAAAAAAAATTTATATATCTCACTTTATTGTGATATTCACTTTATTGTGATCTGGAACCAAATCTGCAATATCTTCAAGGTGTGTCTGTGATAAGTGCACATTTTTATGCTATAAACATAGAGAAATGAATATGTGCACAGAAAAAGCAAAGAAGTTTAATTCAGAAAAAAAATAAACATGTTGCTAATTTCACAATATGGCAGCTTATTTTCTTAAGATCACATTTGACATAAAATTTATTATTTTCTCATCTTTCAACCTCCATTCTAAAAAGCTAGAATCTATAGCCCCATATATCATTCACTCAAGAAGGAAGAAAATGTAAACCACTGTAGGCATTTTAAGCATAAATATATTTACTACAGAGAAGCAGGTGCTTATAAATTTATTGGAAGGACTAGAGGATCAAAATCTGGACATCTCCACTGCATTTCAGCAGTCAAGAAGCTGCTGTTATTGCTGCTGGACACACTGCTCAACTTCCTTTCAAACACAGAGAACTGACTATTATATGCTGAATGCAAAGACAGGCTATTGCCACTGTTTCCCAACATTTATTCATGTCTCTACCTCCTTGCGTGTTAACTGCCAGAGCAGCAAAAGTATAACCACCATTTTATTTCCATCTTCCATCTCTTAAGGAAGTTAAATAATGACCAGAATCTAATTTGCATCTGAACCTCTAACTTCAAGAGAATGAGCTTTCCACACTTTCTACCTAGGATGAAGTTGAGATAGTCAACTACAGGAGTTACCATATTCCTCCTCCTATTGAGGCAGAGAAGCAGAGAATGTACATAAAACCAAAAAGCGAAAGAGCAGAGATCAAGGTTATAATGAGACAAGAACAGCCATTCTCACATTAATAGGAAATAGATATTTTATAGAGCATGGATTGATATTTACAGCATTTGTATGAAATTATAAATATATTTACCAATATAGAAATGTTTCAAATGAAATAGTCAGAATTTTAAAATTCTGAAAATCTAAAAATTCCATAAGATTAATGTAAATAATTTGTCCCAAGTCCCACTGAATTCATTATAAAATAGCACAGAATGAGAAAATCTTAAAGTATTCCCTACCTATGAAAATACCAGGTGAACCCACAAAATGCACCTTTTATTCATCTTGAAAGGACAACATATTTGTTAATAACCTTGTACCTCTTATGTTCACGAGGATTCCTTAAATTTAAGGCGTATCAATTCCCATTCAAACTGATTTAAGTTTTTTTTTAAATGAGTGTTCATGCATTAGAAAAGTTCAATTCTAGATAGTTCTGTTTGAGTTGATTCGGGGATTCAATTAAACCACCACAGCCTTGTTTGTCTTGATTTCTTGGTTCATTCATCCTCTGAGTTATCTTCATATCAAGTTCCATGAAATTGCTTTGGTTATTTTAAACTCATGTTTCATTCACTTTCAGTAGATTCGTGTCCATCAAAATAGTAGGCTGAGTCTTTCTTCCAATATCTCCTAATAACCTTAATTTCTTTTTTTAGGTGGGTGGGGATCACTTTTTTATCACTGAGTCAATTATTAAGCAAAGAAAATTTGATGTTCTGTTTAACTAGGCCTCAGCCATATGATTTTGCATACAGTCAAGGATGAAGTAAAGTTCATCCGAAACACAAAGTTTGATCTGGGGAAGGGAAAGTCTCTGCGGAGCAGGGGTACTGAATACTAGTAACAAAAGAGGAAATGTATTAGATAGACAAAAATATTTGGGTTTTCTACAGTCCCACCCAAGCACTCAGTTCACCTTTGCTGGGTTGATTGTAGATCTTGGGCCTCATGCAGTCTGCCGGGACTCTTGACCCTTTCCTCAAAGCTCACACACTGATATAATCATATTGTGGCTATAAAAGGCAAGGGAAGACAAATCTATGGAAGAGCATATTACAAAAAGTGGTAAGGGTTATTTGCCTGAAGACAGATTTATTTCTATTTCTTACACTAGAAATAGACTTGGTTTTCCCTGTCCTGTGTCAAAACTCTACAAAGGTACAGTACAAGGTTGACTCAGAAAACCTGAAGATCCCATGATAGACCCATAACTAACAGAATAGAATACAGAATTTCCCTTGTAAACTTTAGTTAAGAAGTTATTCTGCTCTTCAATAAGGAAGGAATATTAGTTAACATGAAAACTTCTTAAATTTTTAAATTCAGGTTTCTTTTAGATCAAAATGAAAATCTCATATCCTCAATCAAAATTGATTTTTCAATTTCAACTGAATTTTCTGGACTTTTCAAAATTTAAAAAGCATATTCAAATTAACAGGCTATGCTTGCTAACATACTATTTACATTGAGATCATTTTCAAATTGGGAGCAAACTAGGCTTAATTTTAAAGTCAGCCTTAACTGACTTTAGTCAGCCTTAACTGACTAAATTTAAGCCTAGTTTGCTCCCAATTTGTAAATGATCTCAACGTAAATAGTATGTTAGCAAACATAGCCTGTTAATTTGAATATGCTTTTTAAAACTAAGCATGTGCCCAATGTTGACTTAGAGCACCTCGAGGGGTGGGGGAATGGGCAGGAGGAAGACATAGGCAGGACTGTCTTCCTAATTCTCACTGGAAACCCAGTCCTGTGGTATTTGTTCATTCAATGCACATGTCATTATATTTAAGTTATATTTTTAGTTATATTTTTAGCAAATGAAATAAGTTTATTCTCTATTGTGTTTGGAGTTAATTATGCTCAAATATAGTGTATTATTTCATAAGCAAGTGATTTAGCCATGATGTGTCCGTGTATCTTTAGCAGTTGGAGATGGCTAACATCCTTGGTCAGGGCAGCCGAGAGTGGTCAGTATCTGTACCAAATTGCTATTAAATATTTTCTAAAGCTACCTTTATACAGAGATATTTAGATCAATGAAGCTTAAAATAAAAAATTGAAGTAATTAAAAGTTCATAAAGTAATTTTGAAAATGGTAAAGGTGACATTTTAAATTGATGTGACTAGATGGGCTATTGAATCTATAGTGTTGGGGCAACAGGCTAGCCCTTATTTAAAAAATAAAATTAATAACTACTTCACTGTTTACAGCTTACTGAAATCCAGATGAATCAGGCTTTTAACATAAAAAAAAGAAAACAAAAATCTTGGAAGAAAAGATTGGTAAATCTTATTTATAATGGTAGGATAGATAAGGCCATTATTCTAAGTTTATCACAACATACAGAAGCTATACAAAAAAATCAACACATTTGACTATCTAAAATTTATACATAAGACAAAAAACAATAGTACAACATCAAAAAAGAGAAGGAAATGTATTAAACATTTGTAACACACATGAAAGGCAAAGGGCTAGTATCAAAATACATGTCACTTCTACAAATCAAAATCAATTAAAATTATAAATATAAATAACTTGGGTTTAAGAAGACAGAAAACAAAATGAGAAACAAAAATGAATAATAAGTGAACCATAAAATTATCAGTAATTCATAATATCTGATTTTACACAGTTATTTTTTACTTATCATGACAAAGATTAAAGAGAGGCAATATTGGAAAGCATGTGGAGGACAGGATTTTAAAAAAATTTTGGAGAGTATATTCATTTCTTTAATCATTTTGTAGGGAAATTTGGAGATGTTAGGAAAATTTTGAATGCATGCATGACCTGTGACCTGGATTTCCCATTTGTTAATATTTATGGCAGAAATATTCAAATAGTCATATACACATACAAACAATTATTATGTGTAGAAGGGAAAACCCGAAAGTAACCCAGTGCCAAAGAACTGGGTATTAGTTAAATAAATTATGACATATCAATGTAATATTTAATTAGGTGGCCAAGAGATAGAACAATGTAATCTTATACTGACCTTTAATAAAAGTAATCAAAATATAATCTTAAGCAAAAATAAAACAAAAGCATAAATAATAACTATTACATCATCCATTTTTTACTTACATTTGTAAAGAAAAGAACCAAACTGTATCCAGGAGTATACAAGAGGTGCTATATCACCATTGTTTCTTAGAGCTGA
>VBSM01000272.1:6817637-6851522 GCA_008086735.1 Cheirogaleus medius | reverse complement strand
ATATGCTGAAATTAAAAAAAAAAGGAAAAGAACCAAACTGTTAATAATTATCTCTGAGAGATTCAATTTTTTACTTGATTCATGTTTATATTTTCTGAGTTTTATATTTACTTATAAAATTTTGTATAATTTTCAGTTTTAAAAATTATTTAAATTATTTTTATAGAAATATGTGTTTTGGCAACACACTGGACTTTATTCAAATCTCATTTCCAATCCAAATAACTATGAGATATTGGACAACTTACTTATTGTTTCCAAGCTTCAGGTTTGTCATGTATAAATGGAAGATAATAAGTGCTTCTTAAGATTTTGGGGGAGGATGAAATGTAATAATGTACTTAAAGTACTTATCCTAGTACCTGAAACACAGAAATTAAATCCACTATTATAGTATTATTACCAATGCTATAAAGCTATTATAAAACCTAAAGTTAGCCATATTATTTCAAGTATTGTTATAAATAAATCTGTGAATGAAGGGACCCAAATTATAATTGCAATTAGGATTTTGACAAAATAAACAGTTCCTATTAATTTTAAATAATAAATAAGCTTATTTATTTCTAATTGGGGATTTTTATATGTATGAACAAATCTATGGAAAAATTTATAAAATGATTTTTAAAAATGTATAATAGCTATTTCCCGGAAAATTGAGATTATACAGGTAGTTAAATTCAATAATTCTGACTGCAAATATTTCCATTCCCAGACTTCTGAAATTACCTAAACTTACTGTAGAGAAATAATTCACTAAATAATAGCCAACTCTATTTTACCTTTGGAAGAATTGATGTAACAAAGTGTCTACTAGGTACATTGACACACAAAGCAACAAACCAAGATTCCTTCTCAACATCTATACCTAAAATACTGTTCCATGCTAAAATTATTCAAGATAATTTCTATGAAAAGAAAATTTACATATTATGTACACTTGAATTTATGCATTCTTTGCCTGCACTTAGTGAGGGAAAAATCTGTTCAAAAAGTCGGTCAGTGTCAAAATGCAAATATACTTTAGCCAGGATTTTTGAGAAACTGAAATCCTCAAAACTTTCTCATTTTGGACTTTGAAATCTAATGCAAGGTAGTTTGGGAAAATATTTCACCTTAATTTTAAACACTGCTTCTTCCCTGTTAGAAGAGACAGGCTTTTTATAATCAGCCTGTGCCCCTTTATGCTGTTAAAATACCTGTGAATTTCAAGTGCAATATAATTGGCATTATAATAAATGATCTGGCAAAGTGCTGTTGAACAGTAAAGGACACAGAGATATTATGTCTCATTGTTACTATGAATAGAACACCCAGGTACCAATTAACATCTCATAGCTATGATTACTTGTTATTGTTCTTGTTCCACTAATCAAACTTACACCTTTCTAGTTCGTATTTTGATTTCAAAAATTTCTGCTAAGAAAAGATTTAGTGTATCATAAATGCAAGTAAATGTGAAGCATACAAAGCTAATTAAGTTTATAACCATTGAGAATTATATGAAAAGAAAAATTAAACTGCTTTGCTTCAAGGAAAATCTTTTAGAAAATATTTGTTGAATAAACATGAAAAGTTTTCTTTACTGTTTTATTATACAACTGATACTTGGCTAGTACTTTTACATACGAAAATCATATGCATTTGCTTTAATTTTTAATACACTGACCACTGTCTTCATATTGTATTAGTACTGTGTGTTGTGGTGTATGAGAGGGAGAAGTATATTTACCAAGCATTCAAATAGAGCTCTCACAATTACTAAAGCTTGTGGTGGAAAGATAACACATTATAACAATGACAAAGAAGTTTGAAATTAAGCAAAGTGAAAATTTATGGTAAACGCAAAGATGCACACAAAGTTTTGGTGGTAAAGTAATATTACTTAAATAATATTTTGACATTTGTGACACTATAATGGTAATTCTAGGAGTTATGTCTTTTTAATTATATCTCTGTTATTCCCTAGATTCCTAGACATTCAGTTGGCAATATTTTTATGCAAGTATTTCAATTATTATGAAAATAGGATTTCAATTTTGAAATGCATCCATAATGATTTATCAATTAGTTTTAAGTCCTATACAAGTAGGAAGAGTGTTGAGCTGGAACTCTGGCACCAGCAATGATTCTTTTTTTCACCAGGTGACAGGTTTACAGAATTCATCTTTAGAGTGCTTGCTGGCATCCCCATGATGCCTTTTCATAGCGGAGCAGAGTTTACATAGACTCTGGGGTATTAGCACATGATGAAGGTAATCTGTTTCCTTAGCTGAAGCTCACAAACAAAGCAGTTAAATCCCCATTACAAATGGCTATATTGGGACTCATTACACTTTTCATAGGCCTGGATATTTTTGTGTCTAAGTCACTAAAACATTTATATAGGGCAATGAAATCTTCACAGAACCTGGGCCAATTCTTTTAACGAAGAATGAGATACATTGCTTTGAAAGGTCCAGTTTTCTTTCAAAAGTAGGGCTATATTATAATATAAGGACTGAAGCAAAAATGGAGGAATAAAAAGTAAGCACTGCTCCTACAGCCCCTGGTTGCAAGAAGGGTAGGAACTTTGTCTTGAAATGCTGCTTATTTTGCCAAAGTTTCTATTTACTTACTAATTTAACAAGCCTTGGTTGAGTTTCTACCATGTGCCACGTTCTGTGTGAGAAGCTATGATAAGAAAGTGAATACGACATGATATCAACCCCTGAGTTTAGTCATGCAGAAAAGAAATATCTGTAAATATTATTATAAAATAATGATAGGTTCTATATAAAGATAAGTAACTGAGGTGAAAATCATTGTGGTTTTGATTTTCATTTTGATGGTTAATGATGTTGAGCAATTTTTCATATACCTGCTAGCCATTTGTATGTCTTCTTTTGAGAAATGTGTATTTGGATCCTTTGCCCCCCTTTTAATGGAATTATTTGTCTTTCTGCTGTTGAATTGAATTCCTTGTATATTCTGGATATTAGTCCCTTATTTGATGAATAATTTGCAAATATTTTCTCTCATTCAACAGGTTGTCTCTTCACTCTGTTGATTGCTTCCTTTGCTGTACAGAAGCTTTTTAGTTTAATATAGTCCCATTTGTCTATTTTTTGTTTTTGTTGCCTGTGCTTTTGAAGTGTTAGCCAAAAAAATCTTAGCCCCTAAACCAACCAACCAATATTTCCCCTATGTTTTCTTCAAGTATTTTTACAGTTTTGCATCTTATATTTAAGTCTTTAATTCATTTTGAGTTTATTTCTGTATATGGTATAGATAGGAGTCCACTTTCATTTTTCTGCATGTGCATACCTGGTCTTCTCAACACCATTTATTGAAGAGGGTTCCCTATCCCCAATGTATGTTTTTGGTGCCTTTGCTGAAAATCAGTTGTCTGTAAATATGTGGATATGTTTCTGGATTCTCTATTGTATTCCATTGGTCTATGGGTCTTTTTTTACATGGGTTCCATACTGTTGTGGTTACTATTGCTTCATAGTATATTTTGAAGTCAGGTAGTATAATATTTCCAGCTTTGTTCTTTTTGCTCACTATTGCTTTGGCTATTCAGGGTCTTTTGTGCTTCCCCCCAAATTTTAGAAAAGACAAAAAATAACAAATTCTGGCAAGGATGTGGAGAAAAGGGAACTCTTATACACACTGTTGATGAGAATGTAAATTAGTACAGCCATTACAGAAAATGGCATGGGGATTTTTCAAAAAAACTAAAAATAATTCTACAAGTCAGCAATCTCACTACTGGATATTTAACAAAAGGAAAGAAAATTATTATATCCAAGTTATATGATTTTTGACAAAGTTGCCAAGAATACACAGTGGAGAAAGGACAGTCTCTAAATGAAAGGTGTTGAGACCTTTTTTTTATATCCACATGCAGAGGACTGAAATTGGACCCACATCTCATACCATACACAAAAATCAACTTAAAATAAATTAAAAACTTAAATGTTTAAATGTAAGACCTGAAGCTAGAAAACTATTAGAAGAAAACACACAGAAAGCTTCACAACATTGGTCTGGGCTGTGATTTTTTAGATAAACACAAATGCACAGGAACAGAAGAACAAATAGACTAATGAAATTACATCAAACTCAAAAGCTTCTACACAGCCAAGGAAACAATCCACACAGTTAAGAGACAACCAATGGAATGGAAGAAACATTTGCAAACCATATATCTGATAAGAGGCTAATATTCAAAATATATAAGGAACTCAAACAACTCAATAGTAAGAAAAAAATCCGATAAAAAAGGGGAAAGAACCTGAATAGACATATCTCAAAAGAAGACATACAAATGGCCAATAGGTATACAAAAAAGTGCTCAAAATCACAAATCATCAGAGAAATGCAAATTGAAACCACAATGAGCTATCACCCAGATCTGTTAGAATGGATTTTGTCAAAAAAAAAAAAAAGATAAGCATTGGAGATGATGTGGAGAAAAGGGAACGCTTTTACTGTCAGTGGGAATGTAAATTAGTACAGTCACTTTAAAAAACAGTGTGCATGTTCCTCAAGAAATTAATACTAGAACTACTATACCATCCTGCAATTCCATTTCTGGGTATATTACCAAATAAAATGAAATCAATATGTCAGAGATATCTGCACCTGCATGGTCATTGCAGCATTATTTACAATAGCCAAGATATAGAATCAACCTAAATGTATATCAGTGAATGAAAGGATAAAGAAAATGTTGCATACATACACAATGAAATAGTATCCAACCTTTAAAAAGTAGGAAATCTTGTCATTTGCAACAGCATGAATAAACGTAGAAGACATTCTATTAAGTGAATAGCCAGGCACAGAAAGACAAATACTGTATGATCTTACTTATATGTGGAATCTAAAAATGTTGAATTCATAGAAACAGAGAATACAATGGTGGATACCAAGGGTGGGGGGAGGGGGGAGTTGGGGAGATATTAATCAAAGGATACAAATTTTCAGTTTCATGGAAGGAATAATACAAGAGATCTATTGTACAGCATGGTGACTACAGTTAATAACAATGTATTATTTTCTTGAAAATGGCAAAGAGAGTAAATTTTAAGTGTTCTCACCACAAAAAAAGCTAAATATGTCAAGTAATGCATATGTTCATTAGCTTGATTTAGCGATTTCACAAAGTTTACATATTGTTAAACAACATGCTATACATGATAAATATGTACAATTTGGCAATTAAAAATAAATGGGCACATCTCATCTTGGCCATCTTAAAAAAAAGAGAGAGAGAAACACTATCATCATTATCATTATCATCACCATTGTTGGTGCATGGCCCAAATCCATATCCTTTGGTATGATAACAGCACCTCAAATTTTGCTCTGGGGAATTGAGTATTTTATTTCAATCATGATTATAAAGGGTATCAACCAAACTAGACCAAGATAATTTCTCCAGTGATATCAATATTAAGCAAAGTGAATCCAGGATGGAAAATGGCTAGAGATGATTTATACTAATGAAAGTTCACTCAAGAGCCATTTCTTTTTCCTCCTGGGGTCATCATGATTGCAAACCTTTTAGAAACATTCTTTCTTTAGTTTATCTTTTATCTGTAAGAACCTACGAAGCTTACAGTAAAAGTACTTTTGCTTAAGTGAACCAGATTTAGATTTAAACCAAAGAGTTCTTACTGATTCAATAATCCATAAATATTTGTTCAAAATCTATTTGGATGGATGGTGGAAATAATCTCTCAGCCTATCAATAGCCAGTTTTCTTTTGGTTTGTTAATATCTAGATTAATTTGTGTTGGCAAAATTAAACATGTCTATAATAATGTCTCCAAACTAGTAAGATTGACACTAATTTGAAGATTTGTTCTATTACAGAAATCAAATAGTAACAACAAAATAAACTCCTTACAGATTTTCATGGGTAGCTTACTGCAGAGTATATTAATGAGTACATTCATGTTTTTAAAGAAATCATTCTAGTGTTTAGCACATAGTGAAACTCTCAATAAAGTGTAGTCATATAATGAGTCCTTTTTTTGAAACTCAGGCCATAAGTATAAAATAGGTAATAGAAAAATTTCTTTATGTTTACCAATGCCCTTAAAGCTCCTTGCTGGCCCCCGTGATCCAAAGTGTTCTTAGAGACATGTTATTTTTCTGGGAATATCCAAGAACCTGATAGCATTAGAGGTCTTTCAATAAGTTTCCAACTATAATCGGAGAGGGGGAGAGGGGACACAAGTTTTATGATGTACTGGTTGGAGAACTAAACTAAAAGGCAGGAGAAGTCACCTTGCATGCTACCTTTACTCTGAATTAACTATATGACCTGAAGGATATCATTTCATCTACCCTACTTCATTTCTCTATTTGTCAATTAAGGATATTGATTTAAGATGAAATCTATCCTGCTGTATATTCTTTAAGATTGTGTTTTCTATATCCATCTGTTCACCATTCATGTATTTGTTCACTTGATTAAAAAACAACTTTGCTAAGTGGCTATTTTTGTGTGAAGAACTGCGGATAGATGCCCCAAAATAGGTAAATTAGGAGACCATACCTATTAGCAGGAATGGAGGAAAAAGTCATTAGAAATAAAACTTATGAGACATTATAATAAATAATTTTAAAGTAATATAAAAATGATTGGGTGCTTGAAAGTGAGCACTCTTGACTCTAGTTGAGTAAGCAGGAAGGATCAGAGATGATTTAAAAAGACTGTAATAAACCATGAGATAGCGTGGTATATGCAAGGGAATGCAAAGAAGTCTGTATAACTGAAGCATAGAAAGAGTATAGGAATGAAGGAGAATAAGAAGAAAACTCAAGAGGGAACATTTTGTAAATTCCCTTGCATTCCATGCCAAGAAGTTTAAATTTAGCATATAGTTGAAGACTTGCAGTCTTCTAAGTCAGAGTAGAATGTTTGCCAAAATGAACCTTTCTTGTTAATAATGAACATTTCCTGTTTAATATTATCAACACATACTCACTTGATCATCAAATTTTATTTTTTCTGTTTCCTACTGTATCATTGGTCTATCCCTTTGCCTAACTCCAGTCAAACTTCTGTAGTTTTGTCATTCTTAAAATCTGTATTTCATAATTATTTGAGAGGGAAAATAGCACTTAATATTGCAGGCAAAGTTGAGAACTAGTGCTCTACATGAATCAAAATTTTCTTTCTCTAGTTACTGCAGAATAAATATTTATTAAAGGCAACTTCTTCATTTCTTCTTTTATTCCATCCTCTTCTGCCTTTTTTAGGAAACATACACTATTGATAACCCATGTCTCTCAAGTGTACAAAAAGCTATTCCTTCCATATAGATGTTGCTCATTTTTATTTACTGCTCAAGATCCCAAGTTAAAACTTAGCCATTACCCAAAACTCTTTCTCTCTCAAAAAAATTCTAGTTTCCCTGATTTATTGTTTCAGTTTTCTCATCATCCACTTACTTCTCAGTCCCTAAAGTTCTGCTTCTATTCCTATCACCCCTTTGAAATCCTAGCTCAAGTTGCCAATTTGTACCCAATGAACATAGTTTATTATCAACATCAATATTACGAAGGTGATTCCAATCCTCACAGATGACTTGGAGGCGGTTAAAGACTTCAAGGGAAAAAGTATTGAAGATGTGATGGAAAAAGCAAGAAACCTAGAATTTGAAGTGGAGTCTGAAGATGTGACTGAATTGCTGCAATCTCATGATAAAACTTGAATGGGTGAGGAATCACTTCTTACAGATGAGCGAAGAAAGTGGTTTCTTGAGATGGAATCTACCGGTGAAGCTGCTGTGATCATTGTAGAAATGACAACAAAAGATTCAGAATATTACATAAACTTAGTTGATAAAGCAGCAATAGGACTAGAGAGGACTAATTCCCATTTTTAAAGAAGTTCTGTGGGTAAAATGGTATCAAACAACATCACGTGATATAGAGAAATCCTTCATGAAGGGTAGAGTCAATCTATGCAGCATACTTCATTGTTTTCTTGTTTTGAGAAATTGCCACAGCCCACCCTAATCTTCAGCAACTACCGCCGTGATCAGTCAGCAGCCATCAATATCAAGGCAAGACTCTCTAACTGCAAAAGCATTGTGACCCATTGAAAGCTCAGATGATTGTTAGCATTTTTTAGCAATAAATAATTTTAATTATGGTATCAACATTGTTTTTAAGACATACTACTATTGTACACTTAATAGGCTACAGTATAGTATACACATAAATTTTATATGCACTGGGAAACCTAAAAATTTGTGTAACTAGCTTTATTGCAATATTAATTTTATTGCGGTGGTCTGGAATCAAATCTGCAATATCTTTGAGCTATGCCTGCATATATTTTCACTAAGCTTTATAGCCTAAATAGAAGTATCATTAATCATCATTCTATAGATTAAGCAATTTTGACTCAGGGAGACAAGTGAAAAACCTAAATTCACAGAACTATTCAATGATGAAGCTTGAAACCAAACTCAGGTCTCTCTTAGTCCAGAGTTGTTCTTTTCCCACTATGCTACGTTATCTCCAATTAAAAAGATCTGATGTAATTTGAGTGTTCTAGTGGTAACTGTGTGTATAAGACTCTTTCCCAAGAAGACAGGTAGTGTGTATATATCAAGAACAAAGCCAGATTCAGAGTATTTTCTAGAATACTCAATAATAACTGCCAGGAACAAGGCAACATGAATAATGATTTAGGTAAGACAGAAATCCTGAATTTTTGTGATACTCTATAATTTGTTGAGTAAACAAGATATGAGTATATATTACAATGCACATAATCCTCAATTCCCAACCCCTCCTCAAAACACACACACACACACACACACACTACTCTATAACTACCAAGGATTGGAGGTGGTCAATCTTATTGCAATCATGGAAATCTATCAAAGCAGCAAGAAAAGGTGTGGCTGACCATTGACAATCTACATTTCCACTGCATTTGAACATTCCCCAGTGAGTCCCATTACTTATCTGCCTTAAAAGTTTCATGATGTTTAATCACATGTGAGAAGAAAGGCATGTGAGTTTAATGAACCTAGTAAATTTGATTTGATGTTTTTCCAATTTCTAAACAGTGATTTCAAGAAAAGGTAAAGTCTTACTGTTCAACTGAACATATTAAATACTGAAAGAGTCTACATCATTTCATATTCAGTTAATTTCCTAGACTTTCTATGCCAGTTCACTCCACCACATTGCAAGTCTTTCATCTAAATAGTGAACGATGAAAATAATTATTAGATTCTCTCTGAAACCACAAAATCTTGGATGAAAATGGATGCTTGAAAACACCATAACAAAACTTTTGTTTGTTATTTTGATGTGCAGTTGCACTTACCAGTCCCAAATTATATAGCCTGATGGGCCAGATCGTTATGAAATCTGTTGCTGTTTAAAAATTGTGCTGTCTTCAGAATGATTGTTGTTTGAAATGCATTGATTCAGGCATTGTAAATGAAAATATATTTAGTAGGCAGTAAATTTTAATTATTAGGATTTTAGATAAAGGCAATGACTCCTCTAATAAACAAAAAAAAAATAGAAAGTTAGTGAAAAGGAAGCAATGTCAGGGTAAAGTCAAAACAACTGCTTCTTATGAAGATAAGAATGTCACACCAGACTCAGCATTTCACAATCTAGTCAATAGCTTCCTATAAAGAAAATGGCAAATGAAGGAGCTATGACTAAAAATAGAAGTCCTGTGATTGAATCCTATTATCTACCTGTGCCTTTTAGTTATTATGACAGAAAATAGGGCCTCTGTAACTTCATTACTTGTGTCTTTTTATTTTTAAACATAGATATAATTTTAACTTGTATGCTACTTAAATTTTTCATACTCTCAGAGTTACTTTAACATGCATCAAAAGACTCTTAGAAAATATAACTATAAGAATAATTTTTTCTGCATTCATTGCATCTGTCACAAAATTCAGGAAACTGAGGGAAAAAAAAAACCTCACAGGCAATTCTATGTGTTCTTATATGAGAAACTGGTATGTAAATATTTGTAGCTTTGTGGTAGATAATGTCATCCAGTAGCAGTCCAACCAATCAAGACACAGCTGGTGAATCAAAAATGGTAATAGAGCAACTCAATGATATGCTAAAATTTTTGTAAAGTCGAACTATGAGAAGTCATGCTCAGTAGTGCAGTATTTTATTTTAGTTTTATCAAATATTATATTTGGTGAGTTGTCAAAGAGAAAAACTATATAATACAACTTGCTTGTTCTGATCTCTAATGCCAATTTGCATAATAAAGAAGTACATATCTGACAGGCTGCTAAATATTACTCTTGGAACCTATTACTAGGAAATACAGATTTCAGAAATTTAATTCCCTAAGCTTAATGAACCTAGTAAATTTGATCTGATGTTTTCCCAAGTTAATATGTTAAGTATAATTTGTCTTATTTTCTTATAGGGACAAAATTGTTCACATTTAAATTAATCTTGAAGAAATATTTATTGCTATAGAAATTTGTTATGTATAGTCCTCATATATGATGGCCCTTATTTGATTTCATTGATTTGATGATTTAAAGAAGGAAAATAATTAGCTCAACATGAAATGCTTGTATAGCAAATGCTAATTTCTTGCAAAAGTATTTTGAGATGAGACATTTCATACATGTGACTGACTACCCCTTAAGTAGAAGGCCTTATCTAGGTGTTGTGAAATGTACAGACATAGATAAAGTGCAAAATTTCCCCCAGGAACTTCAAGCCTATGAAGATAGCTTACATTGTTTTGTATACATTTCTTCAAAATAATTTTCTATTTATTTTATGGTTCCTATATATTATATCATACTTGTTTAACTTTTGTATCTATTTCAAGACAGAGACCATATATAATCTGCATTCATAGGAAACTTGAATATAACTGACATCTATAGTAAAAAGAGCCTTACTTTTAGAATCTTAAAATTTAATATCACAAAATCATAAAACCACAAAATAGAGAATGTATAAATAAAAATAATACTATAAATACTGATAATGGGGTAATGGGGGCAAAACCATTAACAAGATGAATAAGCTCAGGGCTAAATATTCAGGGATATAAAGAAAAGAGATTTATTTGACATCAAAATTAGACCACAGTCCAACTAATTATGCAATAGGTATAAAGTTAGCATGCCCTTTGCGTTGGTTCTTGTGTTAGATACAAGTGCATAGTGATGAGCAAAAGGAACATCAACTCTGTCTTTGTAGAACTTATAGGTGCTGCTGGTGGTGACAGTTGCAATATTAACCAAGTAATTATTTCAGCCAGGGATACAAACTATGAAAATTACTGGGTTGGAAAAGCAGAGAAGTCTGATCTCAGCTGAGATCTGAAGCATGAACAGAAGCTACCTGATGCATACAGATAAAGAAAGGGGCTAGAGAGTGTTTCCGGAAAGGGGGAAAATGGCATGAGGAAAGGTATTGAAGAAGGAGGCAGCAAAGCACATGTGAAGGAGAGACAAATTTATATCTGAAATGTTGACTGTGGAGGCAGAAAGCGTCATAAGGAAGACAGCTGAGAGTCAATGTTGAATCAAGAGAAAACCATTGAAACGTTTTATGCAGAGGTGATTCTTTTTAAAGAATTATTCCAGCTCTAGTTTGAAGTTTGGATTGGAGGAGTTCTAAAATAAAAGGAGAGACTGAGACTAGGTAGGTGGTCATTACAATAGTTCAGTGTGGTATTTATATTTTTATTTTCTTTATATTATAATGTTTTGACATCTTAAAAACCTTTCTGGTTGAAGAGAGACTGCTCCTCTGGGACTAGTCAATTCTAGGAGATAGCATGTGACTCACCCAGGAACATGCATTTAATGTGCAAACCAATCAATCCAAAACCAGATGCCTTCTCTATGGCCTATACACCTCAGGAGGCAATAATTTTCTGCCTTAATCATCCCAGGCCCAGTTAACAGGCAACTAGGGACCATCCTATAGTTTGGAGTCAGTAGAAATTACTCAAATTAGCCAATCCTATGTTTATCCTGCTCCACCTTGCCCTTCCCTCAGAAAGCCCAATAAAGGCTCTGGCCCAGGCTTTCCCGTTAATCCTGCTTTCTTCCTCCTAGCTACCCTGAGGCCCCCCCATGTGGCTTTGTATTGTGTGCTGTGCCTCCTGTTTCTAAAACTTGTAAGTATAATAAAATTTTGTTTTCCTGAGCATCTCCTATGCTTCCTGTTGTGGTCACACCTGACTGACCATCACATAAAAGAAAACAAAACACTGAAGCATAAGGTGGTGATAAAGTAAATTCCCATGGTGTGCTGGCAGTGCAGACCGAGTACAAATAGGTTAATTTGAGAGATACTTAGGTTAAGAAATCAAAAGAACTATCAAAGGATTTAATGTGGGGAAGGATGACAAACATTGAGTAAAAAATAACATAGTTTTCTAGCTTGTTCAACTGATGATATCACTTACTGAAACGGGGAATACTAGAGATGGACAATATTTGAGAATAACAGGGTGAGAGATGATTTTTTTGGTTTTTTTGGTGCATAAGATTTTGAAGCATCCAAGAATAGATATCAAGTAAACTTTGGAATAAAGAGTTATGGAGCTTATAAGAGAGGTCTGGACTTAAGATTTAATTAAAGAGACTCATTAGCTTTTTTTCAAGTTTAATTGAAGAATGATCAAAGTAAGGAAGAATAAAATAATGTTTGTGTTATAGTATGGAAGGAGATGAATTCAGAAGTAAAAATGTTACTAGAAGAGTCTGGGTGTAACTCAGAATATACTATTTATCTCTATGATCTTATCATATCAGGATCTGGACTTCTGCCCTATAATCTAAGAAATAAGATTTTTTTTCAGGCTTAAATTCACAAGATATTTAATTACTACTGCATTGCCAGAGAGAAATACAATGAGAACAACTCATATTGAATGGCAGACTTATGTGAATATAAGCAGCTTGTTCTTTCTTTACAGAATGATGCATAGGGGAAGATTAGGTATAAATGATGTTTAATGTTAATAGGATATTAGTTAAGTGATTTTAAAGTACAATGGTATCAAGTTTCCTCAGACACAATTTTTTGCTAAAGCTTGTTGTACTTCCCCTCCTCTCATGAGGAAAAGAGCTGTAAGGTCTCCTGATTATGAAAAACTTAAGTACATTGTAAAAAGTCAAAAACTAAAGATATAAAGAAGAAAGTAAAAATCAGTTGAATGCCCACTACATTAAAATAATCACCATTAACATTTTAATTATTCATACATCTTAGGCATCCTATATATAAAGCAGTCTTTTAAAATTGTTATTATTTTATCTCTCTTTCCTCTCTCTTCTTGTGATGGTTAATTTTATGTCAACTTGACTGAGCTAAAGGATGTTCAGATACCTGATAAAACATCATTTATGGGTGTGTCTGTAGGGTGTTTCTGGAAGAGATTAGCTTTGAATCTGTAGACTGAGTAAGAGAAGCCCATTCTCACCAGCATGAGTAGACATCTTCCAATCTGTTGAAGGCCTGAATAGAACAAAAAGGTGGAGGAAGAATAAATTCTCTCTCTCTCTCTCTTTGAATTCAAACATGCATCTTCATCTGCCTTTGAACATCAGAACTCCTGGTTCTTGAGTCTTCAGACTCTAAGACTTACACCACTGGCCTCTCTGGTTCTCAGAAAGAGACACAATGGTGGATCTACTTGGGCTTTGGAGACCATGCATTCCTCATTTGGGTGTGCTACTCTGGCCCATTTACTGAGTAATCTGAATACTGCAAATTGTGAGCTGGGCCTAGAAAGATCTACAACAGGTCCAGGCTGCTGTGTAAGCTGTTCTGCTACTTGAGCACTAAGATTCAGCAGATCTAATAGTGTTTGAAATTTGAGTGATTGCTTAGAGTCCTCGGCATGCACATACAGGTGAATTCCAGCTTACATCTTTAGGAGTCCAGAGAATGGTCCTGCCATCATCCACAGACAACTACTGTTTTGTTTGTTTGTTTGTTTCTGAAAGAGAGCTCTCAAATGGGAAAAAATGTGAAGATATTTGTGTCCCATGTAAATACTCATCAAATGGGTAACCTGAGCAGAGGAGAATTTTAATAAGCAAATGAATAGGATGAGTCATTCTGTGATATCACTCAGCCTCTTTCCCCAGGAACCTCTGTCATCGCCCCATGGGCTCATGAATAAAGTAGCCATGATGGCAGGAATGGTGGTTATACTTGGGCTTAGCAATATTTACTTCCACTCACCAAAGCCAACCTGGCTACATCAACCACTGAATGCCACATCTTCCAGCAACAGAGATCAACACTGAGCCCCCAATATGGGACAATTTGCTTGGGTGATTAGCCAGCTACCTGGTGACAGGTTGATTATATTGGACTACTTCCAACATGGAAGGAGCAGCATTTTGTCCTTGCTGAAATAGTCACTTACTGGAATAGACAGATTTGTCTTCCCTACATGCAATGCTTCTGCCAAAACTAGCATCTGTGGAATTACAGAATGTCTTATTCACCATCATGGTATTCCACACAGCATTGCTTCTGATCAAGAAATTCATTTTCAGTAAAAGAAGTGTGGCAGTAGGCCCATCCTCATGGAATTCACTGGCCTTGCCTTTTTGCTCACCATCCTGAAGCAGCTGGCTTGATTGACCAGTGGAATGGCTCTTTGAAGATTTGGTTACAGTACCAGCTAGCTGGCAACACCTTTCCAGGCTGGAACAAGGTTCTCCAGAAGGCTATAAATGCTCCAAATTAGTGTCTAATATATGGTGCTTTTTTCTGATAGCTAGGATTCACATGCCCAGGAATCAAAGGGTAGAAATGGGAGTGATACAACTCATTATTACCCTGAATGACCCCCTAGCAAAATTGTTGCTTTCTGTTCCCACAACTTTCATTCTGCTTGCCTAAAGATCTTAGTTCCAAAAGGACTAATGCTTCCACCAGGAGACACAACAATGATTCTGTTGGCTTGGAAGTTAACACTGCCACCTGGCCCCTTTGGGCTACTCATGTGTTTGAGTCATCAGACTATGAAGGGAGTTACAATTTTTGCTGGGGTTATTGATCCAGACTTCCAAAAGGAAATGGAACCTCTACTCCACAATGGAGGTAAGGAGGAGTATGGAATACAGGAGATCCCTTATGGCATCTCTTAGTATTACCATGCCCTATGATTAAGATCAAGGGAAAACCACCTAATCCAGGCAGAACTGAGTGGCCCACCCCTTCAGAAATGAAGGTTTGGGTTACCCCACCATGTAAAGGACCAAGACCAGCTGAGGTTCTTGCTGAAGACAAAGAATACAAAATACATAGTAGGAAGAATATAGTTATAAATAGCAGCTATGGCTATATGATCAGTTACAGAAAGAAGGACTGTAATTGTTGTATTTCTTCTTTATTTTATTATAAATATGTTTGTGTATAGATAAAAATATAGTATTCAAATATCTTTGGTTTTTATTTTATAATTCCCTTATAACATCTTATGTATTGAATTTATATCAGTATTTAAGTATTATTAATTTTATATCATAGTATTTAAGTTATGGATTATCAGGAGAAGAGTAAACATCACTGAAGGATTTTAGCTCCTCTACTGAGAAAGAGATTAATATGTTTTCAGTTGTCCTCAAGGTAGTTGTATCATGATAAGTGAAATTATGACCTTGTTATTTTATTTATTTGTAGATTAACTATGGCTTAAGGAAGTTTATATTAATATAAGTATGAAGTGGACAGTGAGTGAACTTGCGATGGTTAAGTTTATGTGTCAACTTGACTGAACTACAGGATGCTCAGCTAGTAAAATATTATATCTCAGCATGTTTGAAGATGGTTTTGGAAAATATTAACATTTAAATCACTAGCCTATCCATTTTTGCCAGCACCATTTTTTGAATAGGGCTTTCTTTCCCTAGTGTATGTTGTCAAAGATCAGTTGGTTGTAGGTAGATGGTTTTATTTCTGGGTTCTCTATTCTGTTCCATTGGTCTATGTCTCTACATTTATACCAGTATAATGCTGTTTTGGTTACTATAGCCTTGCAGTATAATTTGAAGTCAGGTAATATGATGACTCCAGAATTGTTCTTCTTATACAAGATTGCTTTGTCTATTTGGGCTCTTTTTTGATTCCAAATGAAGCTTAGGATTTTTTTAGATCTGTGAAATATGACACTGGTATTTTTATGGGGATTGCATTGAATCTATAAATCACTTTGGTTAGTATGGACATTCTAACAATTTTGATTCTACCAATCCATGAGCAAGGAATGTTTTTCCATTTGTTTGTGTCATCTGAAATGTCTTTCATCAGTGTTTTGTAATTCTCCTTGTAGAGATCTTTCACCTCCTTTGTTAAGTATATTCCTAGGTATTTTGATTTCTTTGCAGCTATTGTGAATAGTTTTGAGTCCTGGATTTGATTCTCCACTTGATGTCATTAGTATAGAGAAATGTTACTGATTTGTGTGCATCAATTTTGTAACCTGAGACTTTACTGAATTTATCAATTCCAGTAGTCTTTACGGTTTTTTACATACAAGATCATATAAGCAAACAGGGATAGTTTGACCTTTTCTTTCCTGATTTGGATGGCCCTTATTTCCTTCTCTTCCATGAATGCTCTGGCTAGGACTTCCAATACTATGTTGAATAGAAGTGGTGACAGTGGGCACCTTTGTCTTGCTCCAGGTCTTAGTGGAAATGCTTTCAACTTTCCCCCATTCAGTATGATCTTGGTGGTGGATTTGCATAATATGGTTTTTATGTTCCTTCTATGCCTAGTTTATTGAGGGTTTTTATCATGAAAGTATGCTGCATTTTATCAAATGCTTTTTCAACCTCTATTGAGATCATGTGGTCTTTGTTTTTGTTTCTGTTTTTGTGGTGAATCATGTTTATTGATTTGCATATGTTAAACCATCCTCGCATCTCTGATATGAAACCCACTTGATCATGGTGGATTTTCTTTTTGATGTGCTGTTGAATTTGGTTTGCTAGTATTTTATTGAGAATTTTTATATCTATGTTCATAAGGGATATTGGTCTATAGTTTTCTTTTTTTTTGTTGTGTCCTTTCCTGGCTTTGACATCAGAGTGATACTGACTTCATAGAATAAGTTAGGGAGGAGTCCTTCCTTCTCTATGTTATGGAATAGTTTCTATAGGATAGGTACCAGTTCTTCTTTATAGGTCTGGTAGAATTTGGCTGTGATTCCTTCTGGTCTGGGGATTTTCTTTTGTTGGGAGATTTTTCATTACTGCTTCAATCTCTCTGCTCATTATTAATAGGTTCAAGGTTTCTATTACTGGCTGATTAAGGATTGAGAGTTCATGTGTTTCCAAGAATTTATCCATTTCCTCTATGTTTTCTAGTTTATGTGAATAGAGATTTTGATAGTATTCATGGATGATATTTGTATTTCTGTGGTATCTATTGTAATGTCTCTCTTTTCATTTCTGATTGAGGTTGTTTAAATCATTTCTTTTCTATTTCTGGTTAATCTGCCTTACCAGAAAGTAAGTAAAGTCTGTCAATTTTGTTTATTTTTTCAAAGAACCAACTTTTTGTTTCATTAATTTTTTGTATAACCACATGCAGAAAAATGAAACAGGATCCCTATCTCTCACCATAGAAAAATTAAGATGGATTATAGGCAAATATAAGGCATGAAATCATAAAAATTCTAGAAAAACATGCAGTAAAACTCCTTCAGACATCAGCCAAGACACAGAATTTATGACTAAGACCCAAAGGGAAATATAGCAAAAATGGAAGTGAATAAATGGGACTTAATTAAATTATAACACTTCTGCAGAGCAAAAGGAATAATCAATAGATTGAATAGACAACCTACAGAATGGGAGAATATATTCACAAATGTGGGCAGAAGACATGAACAGAAATTCTTCAAAAAAATATAGAAAAATGGCCAAGAAACATATGAAAAAATGCTCAGTATCAATAATCATCAGGGAAATGCATATTAAAACTACAATGAGATAACACCTTACCCTTCTCAGAATGGCCATTACTAAAAAGTAAAAAAAAAGTTAGATGCTGACAGGGATAGAGGGAAAAAACCCTTATGCACTGTTGGGCCTGCAAATTAGTGCAACCCCTATGAAACGCAGTATGGAGATTCCTCAAAGAACTAAAAGTAGACCTACCATTTGATCCAGAAATCCCACTACTGGGTATGTACTCAAAGGAAAAGAAATCATTTTATGAAAAAGATACCTGCACTCGAATATTTATCACAGCACAATTCAGAATTGCAAAGATGTGTAATCAACCTAAGTGCCCTTCAGTTCATGAGTGGATAAAGAAAATGTGAGATGTATATATATATATATATATGCGCCATGGAGTACTACTACTGACCCATAAAAAGGAATGAAATAATGTCGTTCGTAGAAATGTGGATGGAACTGGAGACAATTATCCTAAGTGAAGTATCTCAGAAATGGAAAACCAAACACCATGTTCTCACTAATAAGTGGGAGCTAATAAATGGGTACATATGGGCACAAAGTGATATAAAAAGACATGAGAAATCAAGAGGAGGGGAGGGCAGGAGGGTAGTTGCAGGAAAAAAAAATCTTACCTATTGAATACAGTGAACACTATTCTGGCGATGGGCACACAAAAATTCCTGACTTAAGCATTATACAAAATATCCATGTAGCAAAAACACTTGTACTCCCTAATTAATTTTGAAATAAAATAAATAACCCCCCAAAAAAATCAATAGACTGAGATGATTAATCTTCACCAATGTGGAGAGGCATCATCCAACCTGCTGAGTACCTAAATAGAACAAAAGGCCAGAGAAGGGGCAAGCTCTCTTTCTCTGTTCTTGAACTAAGACATCCATCTCCTCCTTTGCTCAGACATCAGAGCTCCTGGATCTCAAGTCTTTTGGTCTAAGACTGAGTTAAACCATCAGCTTTCCTAGTTCTCCAGTTTATGGGACAGCATATAGTGGGATGTCTCAGCCTTCATAATAATATGAGCCAATTTGCATAATAAATCTCTTCATATACCTATATATCAAATTAAGTGTGTTTCTGTAGAGAACCCTGACTAAAATATTTCTGTATTTCATGTTTCAAGACTATCAGAGTATAGGTAAACAGTTTAAAAAATCTGTGTATATTTCATAGCTTCTGTGGTGCTTGTATAATGAAAAATAGATACATAGTTCTGTATACGTACTTATATACATTTTTGTCATTTGTGTTATAAAAATAGGATTATATTTTGTACTCAGCTTCATGCTTTTCTCATAAATTCCCTCTTTCTTTTTAATGCTATGTAATACTATAGATGGTAGATATGATATGGTGTGAATACAATGCCATATATATGGAAACATTTATTCAACCATTTTATTGAGGAGGAGTAACTTGTTTTCATTTATTTTAGAGAAATGTTTCAATAGACATATTTATGAAAAGCATGATTTTATATTTATGCTTTAATTTATTTTTCTACAATCCCAAGTGTCATATTGCTTAGTACAAAGATCTGTTTACTTTTCAAGGCATCTGTAACAATTCATGTTTCTATCAACAAGATATGAGAATACTACATCACTGTGAGCAGCAGGTGTTATCACTTGATTTAATTTTCCCAATATGAAGTGCATAAATTGATATAACTTTATTACTCTAATTTAGATTTTCTTGCTACTAGAGAGGTAGAGTATCCTTTCATGCTATTCTAGAATGTCTCCTAAATCTTTGAATGTATTTATTTATGTACTCAAATTTTAGTCTATATTGATTATTTTTTGATCTGAGATTGATAGTCAGTTGTGTAATTGGCATTAAGCAAATAAATAATCTGTATCCCACCAAATTAAAATATCTATTTTAGCATATTTCAAGTTTCCATGTATACTATGTCTATTTCTAGATACAATATTAACAATCATTACTTTATTTTCCTGTTTTATTATATTTTCTAAAACTTCTAACCAATGTTTAATAATAAGGGAGTAAGTGGCCATTTATACCTTTTTCTTGTTTTTAATAGAAATGGCTTTAATGTTTCACCATTTAGAATAATGCTTGTTAGTGATTTGGGGCAGTCTCTATGATATTTAATTAGATGCTGCCTATTTCTATACTACAAGCAGATTTTATTTGGAATGGTCTTTGAATTAATATATGACCATGTGTTTTTTTTTCTCCATTTATTGGGTGATACCAACAATTAGGTTGACAGATGTTGCTGATATTTAAAGATTCCTACATTCTATGACATAAATACTAATAGTCATACTGTGTATTTACTTTGTTACCATAATAATTATTGGTTTCCCAATAGTTTATTCAGAATTTTTGTGCCTACATAAATGCGATTTGTCTATATATTTTTCTTACTCAAGTGTCAGTACAAAGATAATAGTGATTTTATTAAATGAATTGAAAAGCTTTCAATAATATTTAATACCATCTAGTCTTGGAAACTTATTATTTACATTGGAAATCTTCAATTGACCTTTTAAAATTTTCATAGATATTTTTCTAACCCAGTTTATTTCTTGTTATATAGTTTTGATTACTTATATTTTCCTTTGAAATAATCTATACTCTTTAAAATATGATATGATAAGCTAGCATATAGTATTATTTTATTTTTTTTCTCATGCCCCTTTTACAATTCTTATATAACATTTTTGTATTTATGGTTTTCTTTAACACTAGAAAAAAAAATGTCCCTGGGGCAACAGTGTTTTATTACAAAAATATAATGAAAACTTAGAAAACAAAATGATCCTTTCTAATTTAATGAAAAAATTATTATTCTGTATTATTTTCTGTGCATAAGTTATATGCAATTTATGCAGCACTAGAATTTTTACACTGCATGCTACTTGAGTTGTATGTGACTCACAACATACTTATCCAATTTGTTTCAGAGAATTGAGTCTTCATATGCTTCATGAGGCCATGGGCTCAAAGCTAGAGTGAGTTAAATACAATTCACATGGCAGTTAAGGTGTTAATCTCATTTCAAATATCATAAATTTATGCAGTCTTTTTCTTAATCAGACTTTTAAAGTTTTTAATGTTATTACATTGAATTTAATTTTTAAAATTAATTTTACTTTTATTTTTATTTATTTTCTGTTTCTAATTTCCTTTGGATTATTTTGTCACTCTAATTTTCTAATTTCTTAAATTAATACATACATTATTTTCAGTCATTTTCTTTAATATTTAAGAAATTAAGGAGAGATATGGCATCACTAAGATAGTGGAATAGGAATTACAAATCATCTTCTTCCCACAGAAAAACAAAAAATAGGCAGCTATCCATGATGATGATAGCCTTGGGTGGGAAGAACCTCCAGCAACACAATGACGCAAAATCAATCAAGAATAATGACACAGAAGGGATCACTGGGGAGACTAGCATACCTGGGATATCTGAAGATGGCTAGAAACAAAGAAGCAGGATAGAAGCTATGAGTATTAGCCACACAGTGGATACCACTGTGGTCCCCAGTTATTTTCTCTGCAGAGGACATTGGCATTCATCATTGAGAGAAACAGCAGTCATCCTCATAGAACATCCCCCAAACAGGGAGACATTACTGAGGCCCCCACCCAAGAAGGAGCTGCTGCCGTGCTCCCTGGGACTGGACCCACCGCTCCTCCAAAAAAGAATGCATGTCCTGACCCCAGATCAATAGCCACTCTACATGTGCCCACACCTCAAATTCTAGCTGCCTAAAACACCACAGCCACTACAATGCTAAAGACCAACACTCCCACAAACTTAGAGCTGAGGTGGCTCTGATTATGCCTTTACTACAGAAAGCAGCTTCATAGACACTCTGGTGAGCACCATACCTCTCACCATATTAAAAAAAAAAATTCAAAATGGATGAAAAACTTAAATGTAAAACCTTCTGAAACTATGAAACTACTGTGAAAAAATATAGGAGAAATGTTTCACAAAATTGGGCTTGGCAAGGATTTTTTAGATAAAACCTCAAAAGCACATGCAACAAAAGCAAAAATAGACAAATGGGATTTTATCAAACTGGAAAGCTTTTTGCATAACAAAGGAAAAAATAGCAGAATGGACAACCAACAGAATGGGAAAAAACATTTGCAAACTATACTTCCAACAAGGGGTTAAAATCTGGAATATATAAAGAACTTAATTCACCACAAAACAAAACAAATACAACAGAAACAAAAACTTGATTAAAAACATGAGCAAAAGACCCTAGGTGGGACACAGTGGCTCACACCTATAATTCTAGCACTTTGGGAGGCCAAGGTGGGAGGATTGCTTGAGGCCAGGAGTTGGAGGCCAGCCTGAGCAAGAGTGAGACCCTGTCTCTACAAAAAATAGAAAAATTAGCCTGGCCATGGTGGCATGCACCTATAGTCCCAGCTACTCTGTAGGTCAAAGGAGGAGGATTGCTTGAGCCCAGTAGTTTGAGGTTATAGTGAGTTATGATGAGGCCACTGCCCTCCAGCCTGGGTGAAGGCGTGAGACCCTGCCTTAAGAAAAAGAAAAAAGACCATAATAGACATTTTTCAAAATAAGACATACAAAGACCAAGAGGCATATCAAAAAATGCACATCACTAATCATGAGGAAAATACATATCAAAACCACGATGAGATACCACTTCACTCTAGCTAGAATTGCTATTATCAAAAAGACAAAAGATAACAAGCATTGGTAAGGATGTGGAGAAAAAGAAACCCTAGTACACTGTTGGTGGTATTGGTGGTATTGTAAATTAGTACAGTCATTTTGGAAAACAGTATGGCGGTTTCTCAAAAAAGTAAAAATAGAATTACCATGTGGTACAGCAATCCCACCTCTGGATATATATCCAGTGGAATTGAAATCAGTATGCTGAAGTGATTTTATACAGAAATACCAACAGGCGCATCAACTGATGAACAAATTTTAAAATGTATATAAACATATATTAATATATGAATGGGTGGGTATACATATAATGGAATACTGTCAAGACTTTTAAAAGCAGGAAATTCTGTCCTCTGCAACAACATAGATGGACCTAGAAAACATTATGCTAAGTGTAATAAATCAGGCACAGAGAGACAAATGCCACGTAATCACACTTACATGTAATCCAAACCAATTAAACTCAGAAGTAGAGAGTAGAATAGGCTGGGAGTGGGAGTGGGTGAGGAAAGGGGAGCTGTTGATCAAAGGGTTCAAAGTTTCAGATAGGTGGGAGGAATAGGTTCTGGTGTTCTATTGCACAGCATGATGGCTATAGTTAATAGTATATTTGTATATTTCAAAATAGGTAAAAGAATGGATTTTAATGTTCTCACCACAAAAAAATGGTAAGTATTTGAGGTGACAGACATGTTAATTAGCCTGATTTGATAATTTCACAATGTGTACATGTGTTGAATCATTATATTTTACTCTATAAATATATTTAATTATTTATCAATTAAAATAAAATAAAACTTTTAAAAAATAGCAGTCAGAGCAACATTTTGTGTCTATTCCCAAAGCTCTACAGGATGATATTTGGGGGCCAGATGGTACTATCACTTGGAATGGAGAACATTACAAAAGAGGAGACCCTAAATTGGGAAAGTAATCATATATATGGCTGCTGATGATCTGTCCATTCTCCTCTCTGGAGAGAGAGAAAAACCTTATACTTACTCTGGATTAAGCAAATACTCTGGAGATAGGAAGGTGATGTCTCTATCTGTACTACCCCGGACTGTCTCTGGGAAAACAGACATCTCTAATCTTTATTATTTATTTCTTTGTTCAGAGGACCCTAGACCATGCAGAAATGTTAATTACATGGAGAGAATTGTCTCACAAGAAGAACCAAATAAAACTTTTAAAAAATCAGACTTCATAAAAATGATAAAGTTATTAACTGCCTTTATACCACCTGGTTTGGCAGGAAATATTGATAATCAAATGCATTAAATAAAAATATATAATTTTACTTGGAATGTCTATTAACTGTCCTATTTGCTATTTTATTTATCCAATAAAAATTACAGATGCATAGGTATCCCTCTTTTATGTTGTTGTATAATCTTCCTAAGTGATGTTGCAGCAGCTATTCCTTTCCTTGTACCCTGTGTTTTCACCAAATAGAGCTGTTTAGTTTTTTCCCCCCTCCCAGCCTATGTGCTTTAGTATCTGCTCCTCTCTGAATGGAATAATTTTCTCCCTTCTCTTTAAGTTCAAGTTCTTTCAGTTCTTTATTATTTATCTCACTCATCTTTTATTGTCCCAAATCTATCTTCCTCTCAGGTAAGAGTTGGATTAATGAAATAATATACGTAAAGTATCTACCATAGTGGCCAACATTATAACTTAAGAAATTGTATTAATATCTATTCTGTTTATTTTTATTGCTCTGGACACCTATAGCATTGGTTAAGTACCTATCACTTTTAATCATATGTTACAGATTGGCATATGTATTAATTCTCCTATGTGATAAATAATTCTTTGGTGATATACAACCTAGTGTATACACATTGCAGAATTCTCCACAGTGCTTATGTTAGTACCAGAAGGAATAGATGAATAAGACTGTAGAAAATTGGATAGATTTAGTGAACAAATGGGTGACCAAATAAATAAATTATAGTATTAATAATAGCAATTACTTGCATAGCATATAATATATAGGAGGTAGCTTTTTTTTCACATTTTTATGTATTAATATTTGTTACAGCAGCACCCAACTTCTGGAATACCAATTTCTGTTTTAGTTTGGGAGGCTGTAACAATATTACAGACTGGGTGACTTAAACAACATTAAATGATTTCTTATGTTCTAGAGGCTAGAAAGTCTGAGATCAGAGTGCCACAATGGTCAGGCTCTGGTGAAGTTCCTCTTCCTGGTTTTGAAGGAGGTAGCTTTTAAGTGCTGGACATACATTGCTACTTTAATCTTCAAAACAACCCTATAATGTAAGTTCTACTATTCCGTGAAATTATATATGAAGATACTGATGCCTAGAGAGAGATATTAAGTAGCTTCTCTAGTCATTCAGCTAGTTAATGGCAGAATATGGTTCACATCCAAAAAGAATCAATGCCCTTTAGTATTACATTATCTTGAATAAATGATGATGGTGGACAAAAGACTTATTCAACTTATCGGTGGCTCTTTTTCCGTCAATGCATGTGTATAAGAGCATCTATTAGTAAACATAGAAACAAAGGGAATAATCTTCTGTTATTTAAAAATTACCTGCCTTATTATGCAAGATGTATGAAATTTAAAAGGAGTGTAATTTGAGACAAAATCAAAGAACAAATTCCACAGGAATAAAATAAAGAAGCCATGACATGTACAGTGCTAAGGAATTTCACATTGCATACACACACAAAATATGTATGCTTCCTAACTTTTGCCCCAGTAGTGCTATGGATTTTACCAATGGCCCAGATCAACATGTCTCCTTTTTAAGGTAACTTTTTAAAAGGAGAAAATTTTTGAAATAGCTCATAGGCCTAATGTAAATTAGACTTTAGCAAATATCTGGATAAATACAACATTTCTTTCTCCACCACCTAAAATTAGAGTAGTTTAAAATTTGCCTTCATTCATACTCATGTAAATCCAACTTAAAGTAGATTCTTATACATATGCCTACTCTGTTTCCAGGCTACCTCAGCAGTCTATTTTAATTATAATTCACAGTAGACCACTCTAATCTTAAAGGATCTTAGAATCAAAACTTTATTTTTATATTTTTATAAATTGTCTTTTACTACATTAAGCCAATAGGCTCTTTAAATTTTAAAAAGGAAAGCTATATTTTAAAATTATAGTTAATTCCCTATTATCAATGTTCATCTTAATTTTTTATTTTGGTAGGATAATAGCAACATGAAAAAATAGCCCATAAACTATACTATCGAGGTCAACAATTTTTAGTATTGAAATCAATTTATAATATGTTTACTTGAGATGCACATAAATTTGAAGAGGCAGTAAGTGTAAACAGAATAGCTGATTTCTTGGATGCACTCCAATATAATTATAGCTATTCACCCTTGTGACTATATGTATGTGTGCAGCTTCAAGCTATTTCCCTGCTTCAAGCCACACTAGCAGTATTTTTAGATGTTTGCAGTTGATTGAAATGCAAAATCTCTGAAAACTAGAAAAAACATACTATCTAAATTGAAAATACAACTAAATTTAAATAGTAAATTAAACATGTATGTTGGCATTCATGTCAGTTCTTAACTTGTAATCTTTTGACTTGGAATGAATTATCCCTAAGTATTTAATCACAAAATAATGTATTTCTAATAGGCAATTGTAAAAAATATCATCAATCACATTTATTATAAACATCTTATAAAACAGCAAAATGTTTATGTGATTGTGGAAGGCAGCTAGGTTGTTCTGTAATGTATAAATATTTGCATATATAAAAAACCCCAGCAGGCAGCAAACAAGGTTTATTTCTCTGTTTTCCAAAAAGTAAAATTGCATTGGAAATAATATCTACTTAATTTATATTAAAATATATTGAATATTTTTCTGATATAATATTGATCATCACTACAGTCTAACAAGTGTACATTTTGAAAAAGCTATGCTCTAATCTTAATATATAGAAAATAACGCTTCCTCCAACTCCAGGGGTTAATCAGAGATCCTCAAACATATTTGTGATGTTAAATGATATTACCTTGTATTTCATGCATATATGTATACATATGTTAAATTATAGTTGTTGTTTTTTATTATTGTTTTACTTTCCATGATGAACACATTTAAGTTACAATAGTGTTCTCAAAATAATTCTGTTTAGAGTTTACATAGCTGGCATTGTTTTTATATGGGTAAGAATAAAACGTGATTTTATGGAGAGAAAGTGGAGTTCTTTTTATCTGTAGCCTTAAGGCCTCCAACTGTCGATACCTTAATCCACTAATCCTCTCTGTAATCATGTGTTCACGTGCTGTACAAACACTCAGGAAATCATTTTAAGAAACTCTTTTATTCCCTTGCTAAGTGTATACTTACTATAGGCTGTATATTATAAAATGGCTAATTAAATATTTGAATATTTAAACTAGCACTGAACGCTACTGATTTTAGGCATATCTCTTTCTTTAAGAAAAAACATATAATATAAAAATTGAAGAAACAAATAGAATAGTAAAAAGGAAAATGAATGACATCACATTGTATGAATCTGCAGGATTTTTTACATTTGACTTTCAACTATGATTTTTAAAGATCCTGCCTTCTATTTACTTGTCAGAGACTAGATTTAATTTTCGTATGCTGCATAGACTTCTCCATGTTAAGATATTGATATAACAAATTGCTGAATGTTTTAGTGATTGATTCTTGCTGACCAAAATGGGCTTTCAGATTAGAAGTCTTTCTTTTTGCCCTAGAAGACACCTGCTGAGACAGAAATCTGACTGCCACACAAAAGAAATATATGGTTTCTTCAACTGGTTCCATCTAGCAATTTGCAATGCTATCAAAAATTGCATTTTTTAATGAAAATTACCTAAGAATTTGGCAGAAAAACCTTGGTTAAAATGGACTAACTACCCATTCTCAAGCAGTATTAGCATACTGATTGGCCATTACTTCTGTCACTCTACTGACTACAAAATTATGACAGGCCCCACAGCAGGAAGCAAATGATCATTAATACCCTATCCTCTGGGACACAATAAACTGCCATTCACTTGCATACAAATAAAATACACAAAGGTTGTCAGCAAGGGGACAAAAAAGGAAAGATGCTTTTGCAAAATGGTTGGATACTACAGTGGGATGGGACCACTCAAAGGGTTTTTGTTTTTCAGTCTATCTCATCATGGTAGGAAAATTCTTTTATATAGATTTCCTTTTCAAGTAGCCTCTTTCTTTACTTGAGCTCTTTGAGTTTTTCAATTAAATGGTAAGGTCTTGCTTCTGAAGAGAAAAAAAAAGTTTATAATCCTATAATTAATCCTATAACACAGAAAATATTAAAAATTCTAAAATTCTATTAAAATGTAAGACAATGCATCCTTTTGGCTTAAATATAATGTGTAAAAAATCTGGTCAATATATTTTAACCTCATACAATTATTAGGGAAGATATATACTTCATATCACATAATTGGTGATATCAATAAAAGAGAAAAATGACACACAAGTATGGTATTACAACTGAAAATCTACTGTCTAACTTGTTACACAAAAAGGTATGGTCAAATTTAAGTTTAATTAAATATTATCATATGACTAATATTGTACTCTCTCATAAACAAATTATATGGGATTGAGAAATGAAATTAGTGGTAATGCTTTGTAAAGAATGGTGAATGGTCAATTTCTTTGATATTTATTAGAGCAATAATTTCTCTGATAAGTGTTGAATTTTCAATCACTTAACCTAAACTTTTCCTGAAGGTATGAAGGGAATGTAACAATTCCTAGCAGGATCATATGATTTTCATATTACCCAATTTGGACTATAGTGTTAAGATGTAAAAGTAGGAAAAAAATGTAAAATTCCCAATTGTTAATAAGTTTAATGAAAAAGAATACGTACAAGATTATCAGCAACTGGAAAAAAAGAAAAACAATTTGAGATATGTGAGGGAACAGTAATCATAAAAATTATGTATATAAACCTAAAACCATCAATGAAAAGTCTACAGAAAGAAAATTTATTCATTTCCAAACAAATTTGCACTCAAGTAAGGTAAATAAAAGCCATATATTAAATTAAAATTGCCTAGCTTCTGCTTCTTTCAGGCATTATTCCAAGTGCTAAGGGCATAGTCATGAACAGGAGAGATCCTATTCTTACAGTCACAGATTTTGCAATTTAAATCATCAGCGGTATATAGTTTTGTGCCAAAGATGATTGTCATTGAACTTTTAGAAAAAACAGCAAAACTATAAATGCATTCCAGATGTTTTTAAAAAAGGAAAACATGATTCACAATTTAAGTTTCTTTTTTAAAAAGAAAAATAGAAAATAATTTGTTTTTCTATGTCTTAGAATCTGACTCAAACAAATACTTTGTAAAATGAAATGAGCAGTTATTATATATATTATTCCCTGTATTCTGGACCAAACTTTAAACAAAATTAATTAATTATGCTTCAAGAGAAGTTAGTTTTTTAAACTATTTTCTTCTAAGTCTTTTGGAATAACAGATAAATTAATTATCATTCAAACACCTGATTAAATGATGAGGAAATTCATTATTTATTATTAATCATTTGTTATTATTCAAAGATAGTATCCTTAACAAATTTCTCCTCGATTTATTAAATCCTCTTCCCTGATTTATAAACTTATAAACTTATACATCAGGGAAGGGGAAAGTTTCCTATTTATAGATGCAAAGATCTAATCCAGTCTATTAATAGAAAATAATGTTATAATATTTTTGTGAAACACTTGTATATTCAATGATAATTCATTTAGCACGTACATTACCATTACTTCTCCAATAAACCTATATGATCTGAATATTATGATTTGTTTTTTTTAAATTGTAGCTTTTCCTAAAAAGTTTTTTTGTGTAGATAAAAGAAAGAAAAACCTATTTGCTGGCTATCTATGGTCAGATAGATAACATCAGCTTTCACTGTTAAGGACTTCTCAGCAGAGAAGCCAACAACTACATTTTCAGAATCCCCTTCCGCATATGGTTCTGAGTTAGAAGCTTCTACTGAGAAACACTCACATGAGATTTAGAAGGTGGAAGAGAAGAAGCCATTATTCTTTGGATGCAGTTATAGGCAAATACTTGGGCTGATTTGAGTTTCAAAGCAATTTCCAGATGAGCTTCTTGAGAATCACCAACATCACTCCTGCTGGCTAAGATGGTCTATGGGAAATACCCAGAGAGTTTGAGATGCCAACCACTTTCTGTAAGAACTCTTAAAAACCATTCACATCAGTGCTGCAAGCTGAGAGACTTGAAAAATTTGCGTAAGCCTCTAACCCCAACCAAACTTTGCCTGATATATATATCATGCAATAAAAAAACTGTAAAAATTTCAGCATAAAATTGAGTGATTTAGACTATGAATGCTGCACGAGTTCAAAGAAGAAGCAGGAAATTCCAGCCTTGAGAAGTCTGTAAAGTCAGTGCAGGGCTACATTATATAGTTACATGAGGACTTCATGTACTCTACATCTCCCTGACACAATAGCTTTGAGATCTTCCTTGGTAATAACTATGAGAAGATGTTTGCAATGTCAAAATATTAATTTCAATATATACAAGAGTATATTTATTCAGCTATTAAACAAGTACTTACTGAGCAGTTACTTTGAGACAGGCACTGTATTTAAGTACTTAGACTGCGTGACTAAAACATGCACAGTTTTCCTTACTGAAAAAGTTTAGGCTGTAATAAAGAATCATTGTAAAAGAAGCAATAAAAATAAACAAGGAAAATATATGGCATTATAGAAAATAATAGGTTTTATGGAAAAAATAAAAGGTAGAACAAATAAAGGATGATTGATAACAAAGGGACTGAGGGCAAATTTCTGTTTTTAAGAGTGGTCAGTACAGCACCGCTTGAAAAGCTGTCATTTGAACAAAGATTTGAGGTGAGAGGGTAAGCTGTGTTAATATCTAGGAGGGAAGAGCCTGTGCAAAGCCCTAGGTGAAAACACATCTGCCATCTGTGAACTGTGGCCAAGAGGTTAGTGTGGTCATAGAGAAAGTATTAGTGAGCTTGTAGAGAGGTCAGTAGAAAGTATGCAGTCTGAATTACATGAAGCAAAAATAATAGTAAGGAAAGAAATAATACAGACAAATACAAATTAAGGAGGGGAAACATACAATGGGGAAAGTTTTAAAAATTCAAAGGCTGCTTTTTTTGAAAAAATAAAATGAATAAACTTCTTGGAAGGTGAGGCCAAAAAACATATAATATTGTACAAATTACTAATACCTGGAATTTTAAAAGAGAAATATCACCAAAGATCCCAATTGAATTGAAAAAAATAATAAAATGGTGCTGAGAAGGATTATATTTTCTAAAAATGGCTCAAATATATTCCATCTCACATGCCCTTCTTCCAAAATAATTTTAACATTCCTTCCATTGATAGGTGTGGTCCCTATTTCCTCCCTTGAATCTGAGTGGATTTGTGGTTGCAGAAGATAAGCCTTTATGTGACTTATGAGGCTAGGTTACAAAAGGTCATGAGTTTCTGGATGGTTCTTCTGGGATACTAGCTGTTGGAACCCAAAGTTTAAGATCTAAGAAGACCTTGAAGAGGACTAAAGGGAGAGGAACCAAGGTCTCCTTGCCTGTGTTTCTGATTGAGCAAACCCAACAAACACCAATTAGCTAACCATATGGATGAGTGTTTAAGGAAGGGAATCCTCAAGCCCCAGCTGATGTACCCTGGCTACTGCCACATAAAGGAACAAATTGCTCCAATGAGTCCAGCCCAAATTGCAGAATAATTAGTATGATAAGAAATTGTACTTGTTTGTTTTTCCATTCTTGTGATACTTCACTTAGTAGAATTGGCTCAGCTCTATCCAGGATAATACAAGATGTGCTAGATCACCATTATTTTTTGTGGCTGAGTAGAAAATAGTAACATTCATCGAGTGTTGGGCAGGTGGCAGGGGAGGGATGGATATATTCACACCTAATGGGTGTAGTGTACTCTGTCTAGGGTATGGACATGCTTGAAGCTCTGACTTGGGTGGGGCAAAGGCAATATATGTAAACTAAACATTTGTACTCCCGTAATATGCTAAAATTAAAAAAATAGAAAAAAAAAGAAATTGTGGTTATTTTAAGCCACTAGGGTTTCAGGTAGCTTATTAAGCATCAATTGATGACTGATAGAGAGGCTATAAAAATTTATGTCAATAAATTTAAATATTTAGTTGAAATTTACAAATTACCAGAAAAATATCATTTACCAAAAAAATGCAAGAATAGATAGAATATATGAAAAGTCCTATATTTATTAAATAAATTGAAACCAGAAGACAACGTTGCAACATCCTTAAAGTGCTCTGTGAAAATAATTGTCAACATAGAATTTATACCTTACCAATGCTTAGAAATAAATTTAACATAAAGATATTTACAGGCAAAAATAAACTTGAAGAGGTCACCACCAGCAGTCCTACAAGAAAGAAATAATAAGAGAATTCTTCAGGTAGAAAAAAATGATCACAGAAAGAAACAAAATTATGCAGGGTGGAGTGATGAACACCAAAAAGGATAAATATTTGAGGAACCTGAATAAACATTGACTGTTTAAACCACAAAAGCAATACCACGTGGAGATAAAATATTTAAAGATTGAATTTTATGAAACAGCATTTCAAAAGGCAGAAAAGCATTAAATAGAGTTAAAGTTTTGTATGTTCTTGCATTGTCCTGAAAATAGAAACAGTACTAATTTAAGTTAAACTGTAATGGGTCAAGACTGCAAGTTGTAATTCCTATAGAAGCACTATTAAATAGAACTTTTTGCAATAATGGACATGTTCTGTAATCTGTACTATCCTACACAATAACCTTTAGCCACATGTGGCTATTGAACACTTGAAATGTGGCTAGTGTGATTTTTTACCTTAATTTAATTCTAATTTTAATTTAAACAGCCACATGTCGCTAGCAGTTACTGTATTGGGCAGTGCAGCTCTAAAATAAAGACATTAAAAAAGCAAAAGAATACAGTAATATGATTGAAAAGTTAATGGAGAGGGAAAATGAAATAATTTTTAAAAACAAAAATTATCTAACATGAGACAAGAAAGGAAGAGAAACAAAGAACGAATGTGACAACAACAGCAAAAACAACAACAAAAACCCAAACAGTAAGATAGAAGATTTAAACCCAAATATATCAGACATTACATTAAATGTGAGTGGAGGAGGTACCTCAACAAAAATCTGTGATTGTCAGACCAATATATGGTGTGTGTGCATGTGTGCATGTGGCTTATAAAAGATATGCCTTATATATAAAATCACATAAATAATTAAAGGATATAAAAATATATATCATGCACACACTAAAAAAGTTATAAAATATAAGACAAAGTGTATTATTGGAGATTGAAAGGGATATTTATAACCATAAGAGTCAATTCAACAGAGAGACATAAAATCCTAAATGTGTGCACACATCATAATAGCATGGCTCTAATATATATCAAGCAAAAACTAACAAAATTAAAATGGCAAATAGATAAAACTATGATTATATTTGATAACCTCTGACAGCACCTGATAGAACAAGGAGTTATAGAAGGTTTGAACAAGATTAACGAAATTGACCTAGCTGGCCTAAGTAGATAGTAACTACAGAAACATACATTCTTTTCAAGTGCACACGGAATATTTACAAAAATTTCAATCAAAATTCTGTAAGATGTGTGTGTGTATGTGTGTATGAGTGTGTGTGTGAGAGAGAGAAAGAAAATTGACAAATGAGTTTTAAAATATATTTGGAAACTAAGAGTCAAAAAAGTCAGGGCTATCTTGAAGATAAAGAGTAAAATGAGACTTAAACACCTCCAGAAATAAAGACTTATTATGAAGCTACATTCATTAAGATAGCTTGGTATTTGCAAAAAAGGATAAGATAACAATTGGAATAAAATAGAAACAGAAACAAAACCACAATGAACATTATTGGAATTATGAGAAAGTAGTATGAGTGATGCAGTGCATTGAGAAAAGGAGCAGTTATTTGCATTAAAAAAAGAAAAGAATTCTGACACCTACTTCACATCATACATAAAAATTGAATCTAAGTGGTTTGTAAACATAAAAAGTTTCTTTTTGTTGATCCACTCATGTATTGTTGGGCACCTGGGTTGTTTCCACAACTT
>VBSM01000272.1:6790477-6817537 GCA_008086735.1 Cheirogaleus medius | reverse complement strand
ATATTTGTACCCCCATAATATGCTGAAATAAAAAAAAATTAAAAAAAAAAGTTTCTTGGAGAAAATTGTCATGACCACGTCATAGAAAAAGAAAATGTTTAAACAGAGCACAATTAAGATTAATAAATTCAAATTTACTAATAAAAATGGATACATTTCAGAGTTTTTTAAAATTAAAATTTGTTTATCAAGACTACCATTAAGAATATAAAAAAGGTAATCCTCAGAGTAGAATAAGATATTTTTAATACTTATATATGACAAGAACACTTATCCAGAATATATAAAAATTCTACAAACTAATAAAATAAAACCCAGCAACACAATAAAACAAATGGTGAAAGATTTAAATAGGCACTTGAGTGGATATTACATGGTTAACAAACATGTAAACAGAGAAATAAAACTTAAAACCCTGTGATGACTAAAATGAAAAAAAAATCCAACAATATCCTATGTTGGCCTGAGACTATGAGAAAATATTTGAACTTTCTATATTCTGGTAGGAATGAAAATTGGTAGAGCCACCTTAGAAATGTGTTGGCATTATGTACCAAAGTTGAACGTATAGATACCCCATGAACTAGCACTTTAACAATTTCATTTTTAGTTATATACTCATGAGAAAAGCATGTTTATGTGTACCAAGAAAAATGTACAAGAATGATCAGCAGTATTCATAATAGTAAAAATCTGAAAAGAACAATCAATCATGTCTATTGATAACAGAATTGATAAACTGAATATATTTATAACATAATACTATTTGGCAATAAAGATATAAAAAACTACTACTACATGCAATAAATTAGAAGAATCTTTCACATGAATTTCTTTTTTTTTTTCTGGGGATGTTCCATTGATGAGTTTATTTTCTGAAAAGTGCACAAATCTATGTTACGATTTAATAATAATTCACTTAAAGATACACACTTTACTATGTTCTTTTGAGAATAGACTGGGGATGGGCGTCAAGGGTGGAGACGGTGGCAGTGACTCAAGCCCTGAATGATGCTAGCTCTTATGTCGGAGGTCTGATCCTGCATACGCTTTGAAAAGCAAATGAATTTGCTGAATTTGTTGAATGTGCTGTGGGAGAAAAAGAGAATTCAAAGACAGTTCCAAGTATTTGACTTTGATCACCTGAAAAAATTAAGTTGCCATCAAATGAGATGGAAAAGGCTTTAGGTGGCTCAGGTTTTGAGTAGTGAAATCAGTTTTGTACCTATTGAGTTATAAACTCAGCAGTACAAACAGTAATTTATTATGTCTGTTAGGGATCTACATGGAACTCTTGAGTACATAAATTCATACCCAAATCTGGATGTCAGAGTCTAGGCCAGAGTTATAACTTTGGTTGTGATCACTATGCCAGTGTTATTTAGAACTATGAAATTAACCAGAAAGTGAGTGATGTTAGAGAAAAAAAAAAAGATGACCAAGAATTGAGCATTCTCTTTTAACATTAAGAGAAAGTTGGGAAGAAGAGAAGGAACGAACAAGAGACAAAGACTGAAAAATGAAAAAGATAGAAAACCACAAAACCGAATAAGTAAATAAAGAATAGATAATGTACATTAAGTGGGATGATATCAAAGTAGAGAATTAAGCAATGTGGACTTAGTTGTGACTGATGATAACAGTACTGGTGGAGGCCTTGGGAAACAGCCTAATTCCAATGTGTTTAAAAGAGAATGGATATATTATTTAAAACATAAATTATGTATCTCACTAATGTAACATCAAGCAAAAGCATGCAGATACAAAGAATATATACTCTATGACTCCATTTATGTAAAAAGTAAACAAAACAAACAAATACAATTAATTTATGGTGTTTGGAGTCAGGAATATTGACAATTTGGGGAAGTTGTTTCTAGGAGACACAAGGGAGGTCTCTGAAATGCTGGTAATGCTATGATCTGGGTACTATTTTCAAGAGTGTGTTCAATTTGTGAAAAATCATCAAGCTATCCACTTAGGATATGAGCATTTTTCTATGTTAAAAGCAAGAAAATATGCACAAGAATTGGAGACAGAAACATAGACAGCTCGTTAGAGAAACTGACTGTGAATGGAAGAAAATAAACCAAGTGGCAGCTGATAAGGAAATGAGCCAATATTTGTTTTCGTTGTTTTGTTATCTTTTTTTTCTTCTGGTGGAAGAAATAGCATGTTTCTATTGCAACCGGAACAGTACAGTTAGAAAGGGAGGTATTAATTATGTAGGAGAGAGAAAAAAATTTAATTGAAATGATAGATGTCCTTGGGTAGAAGAGAGGGGATGAGATCTAGTTCACAAGAGAAGAGCGAGGTTTCAGGTAGAAACATGGATAGTCCGTGGATAATAAGTGAGAAGGCAGTTTGGCCATCACAGAGATATAAAATTTTTTTTAAATGCTTTGATTTTACCAGTGAAATAGGAAGCAATGTTAGCAACAGAGAAAGAGGCTACACTGGAGATGATGGAGGTATGAAGAGAGACAAACATAAACAATACTCAGATAATGCAGTGGTAGAGGGAATAGAATATGAAAGTAAACTGTTATTGCCAGGCAATATTGAAGTCTCACTTAACTTTTGTGGACATTATATAAAAGCAAAATTAATCAGCATGGTAGTTTGTTTTACTCTGGTAGTTCACCTACAGATATGCAGATATGAAGCAGGGAATGAGTTAGATTTAAATTATATGCTGGCTCTGCCATGAAAAGCAAAGTCAGTAAAGGCATATCTACATATATACATATGAGTGTACATATATACTTGTGAGTATGTATAATGCTTAAGCTGTGGAAGTAAGGAGGAGAGGGCAATGAGAAAATACCAGGATGAATAAATTAGAAGTTACAGTGGCACTGAAAAATTTGCTAGAATCAGAGTTTCAATTATATATGATAAATACACACTGTATATTAAAACCATTACTATTGTTTTATCAATGTTAGTTATCCTTTCTCACTATTACTTTTTGCATCTAAACTCAATCTCTTCTTCCTAAAAATCTCTTTTAGGATTTTTAAAGAGAGAGTCTATTGGTAGTAAACTCTCAATTTTTATTTTCCTGAAAATACCTTGATGTTGTTCATATTCTTGAAATATATTTTTGCTGAAAATCTAGGTTGACAGTTATTTTCTCCCAGATCTTTGAAGACATTATTTTTCTGTCTTCTTACTTCTAGAGTTGCTGTTGATAAATCATTCTTCATTCTGATTGCTATTTTTTATGGGTGATTTATCTTTCCTCTCTGGTATTTTTTGATAATCTTTCTTTATTTCCTTGGTGTTCTATAAATTTTCTTGGTGTTCTATAAATTTACTAGGATGTGTCTGAATGTGGATTCATTTTTATTCATCTTACATTGGTTTTGTTGGTCATCCTGAATCCAAAGATTGTTGTTTTTCAAATATATCCCCCCTGGAATAAATTTTCCTCGAAACATAGTTGACTGGCCGGGCATGGTGGCTCACGCCTGTAACCCTAGCACTCTGGGAGGCTGAGGTGGAAGGATTGTTTAAGCTCAAGAGTTTGAGACCAGCCTGAGCAACAGCAAGACCCCGTCTCTACTAAAAATAGAAATAAATTAGCTGGACAACTAAAAATATATAGAAAAAATTAGCCGGGCATGGTGACACATGCCTGTAGTCCCAGCTACTCGGGAGGCTGAGGCAGAAGGATCACCTGAGCCCAGGAGTTTGAGGTTGCTGTGAGCTAGGCTGATACCATGGCACTGTAGCCCAGGCAACAGAGTAAGACTCTGTCTCAAAAAAAGAAAAGAAAAAAAGAAACATGTTTTACTGCTTTAAAAAGATGTGGAGGAACTACATAAGTAATCTGAAACAGCCTAGCTACGTTCATGAGATGGAAAATCATTTCAGTATAATAATGTACGTCTATTGTCATGCTTGCCCAAAATATCTCTATATATAGCTTGCTTATGTTCACACATGTGTAAGTTAACATGGAAACCCCAGGTAAAATGTGAATCATGGAAATGCAAGATTTGTTTACATCACATTCATCATACAATAGGTAGTTCATGATTTTTTATGGCTGAGTAGTACTGCATGGTATACATATATCACATTTTGTTAATCCAGTCATGTATTGATGGACATTTGGGTTGTTCCCAATCTCTGCAATTGTGAATTGTGCTACTATAAACATTCTAGTGCAGATGTCTTTTTTTATAAAATGTCTTTTTTATTCCTTTTGGTAGATACCTAGTAGTGGGATTGTTATATCAAATGGTAGTTCTACTTTTAGTTCTTTGAGGTATCTCCATACTACTTTTCATAGAGGTTGCACTAGCAGTGTCTGAGTGTTCCTAACTCTCTGCATCCACACCATATTTGTTGTTTTGGGACTTTTTGATAAAAGCCATTCTCTCTGGAGTTAGGTGATATCTCATTGTGGTTTTGATTTGCATTTCCCTGATGATTAGAGATCAGCAGAATCAACACTGTTAAAATGTCTATACTACCCAAAGTGATCTACAGATTCAAAGCAATACCTATTAAAATACCAACATCATTCTTTGCAGATCTACAAAAAGTAATTTTATGCTTCATACAGAATCAGAGAAGACCCATATAGCTAAAGCAACCTTAAGCAAAAAGAAAAAATTGGGAGACATCAATTTACCAGATTTCAAGCTATACTACAAGGCTATAGTAACCAAAACAGCATGGTACTGTACACGAACAGAGACATATACCAATAGAACAGGACTGAAAACCCAGATAAAACCATCCTCATATAGCCATCTGATCTTTGACAAAGAAGACAAAAATATAAAGTGGGGAAAAGAACTCTTATTCAATAAATGGTGCTACGAAAATTGGATAGCCACATGTAGAAGACTGAAACAGGATCTGCACCTCTCACCTCTCACAAAAATCAACTCACAATGGAGAACAGACTTAAACCTAAGGCATGAAGGCATAAGAATTCTAGAAGAAAATGTTGGAAAAACTCTTATAGACATCAGCCTAGGCAAAGAATTTATGAAGAAGACCTGCAAAGTAATAACAGCATCAACAAAAATAAATAAATGAGACCTGATCAAATTAAAAGCTTCTGCACAGCCAAAGAAAGTATCACTAGAGCTAATAGACAACCTACAGGATGGGAAAAATATATTAGCATGTTGCACATCCCATAAAGGGTTGATAACTAGACTCTATATAGTACTCAGGAAAATCCAGAGAACGCCATTAAAAAGTGGGCAAAGGACATGAATAGAAACTTTTCAAAAGAAGATAGACTAATGGCCAAGAAACATTAAAAAATGCTCATTAACTCTTATGTGAACTTTGTTATATTTTATGACATATTTTTAGAAAGTCATTGAATTTAACATACATATTTCATTTCAGTTTTTTGAGTTGTGTTGAGGTAAACATAAAAATAAACCAAATATGAACACTGCTGGGCCTAAGCTTCTCATATAATTTCTGATTTTGCTACTGAACTGTCTTGACAAAGTATAATAGAGTTGTTAGAAACATAGATTTTGGAATGAGAAAGACCTGTATTTGAATACTGCTGTCATCATTTACTGTTTTGACTTTCCTCATCTGTTAAATGAGTAGGATCACCTGAAACAAACTTGCCATCAAGATAATAAAGCTTAAGCCTTGCAACATGTGCACAAGGCCCTTCATTTCTCTAAAACTGTATAAAAGTAAGATATTTTACACTCTTTTCCTTAAAGAGCCTCCTTCCCAAAATTTTATAAGCTTCATGTCCCTTCCACAAAACCTGGTCCTTGATGTTAACAATAAATATATATGTTTGTGAAGAGAATTAAATAGGATAGAATAAAAAAGGGTAAAACTTTTTCTGTTCTCCTTTATCCTGCTCCATTGCTTCTGCATTTTAGCTTATCCCTAAAATAAGTTTTTTTGACCCCACTTCCACCCTAGGGCAGATGTAGGATTCAAAGCTCTCTAAGAACTCTGTACTTCTACTTGCTAACATTTATCAAAATTATAATTAAGTCTGGGCATTTTGGGAGGTTGAGGTAGGAGGATTTCTTGAGGCCAGGAATTTGAAACCAGTCTGGGCAACACAGTGAAACCCTGTCTCTACAAAAAATTAAAAAAATAGTTGGGTGCAGTGGTGCATGCCAGTAGTCTCAGCTGCTCAGGAGGCTGAGGCAGGAGAATCTCTTGAGCCCAGGAGTCTGAGTTTGCTGTGAGCTATGATGACACCACTGCCCAGGCAATAAGAGTGAGAGCGTGTCTCAAAAAAAAAAAAAAAAAAAAAAAAAAAGCCCCAACTATAATTAAATCATTTCTATAATTGGTTGTCATGAATGTGTTCTCTGTTAGAGTATAAACTACATGAAAGAGAGGTCTGTATCTACTATGTTTAGCATTATGTCCCCTATACCTATAAATGTATTAATGTCAAAAAATTATTTAACTTATTATTAATGGATTAATAATCAATGAATTAATATCTGGCATCTAATAAGTACAAATAAATAACTACTGTCTTCTATAATGTACAATCACTTCACTAATATATAAGTAAAACTATAATTAATAATGTTAAAATTACAACTAAACTGCATTGTTAAACTGAGTTATGTTATTTTATTTTATTTCATATTTGACAAAATCTTAGCGGCCTTATATGAAAGTCTATCCATGGAGATGAAAGCCTTAAATTTATGCAATTATCACCATACAATTCACTTGTAGATTTTATTTTAATTAATGGCCATGGAATTTTTTTATTACTACAGAGAGACGTCACTACATAATTTATCTTTTTACAGAAAAGGACAAAACTCTGTAAATTGGTAATCAACTCAATTGTTAGTGTGTACCTACTGAGAATAGCAATGAAGGGAAATAAATTGCCCTTTGAACTTAAGCTGTGGAACAGATTGGATTCAAGTTCTTGCTCAGACACCTAGGTGTAGTTTAAGGGAGATTGCTTAATTTTTCTAATTTTTAGTTTTCTCATGAAATTCTGGCAATACTTACCTCACATTGTTGTGGAAAACATTAAGTTAATGAATAAAACCTTACCATAATACTTAGCATAAAGCGTTCATTAATTGTTACTATTTTTATTTTAAAAACTACTTATAAATCAATGTTAAGTAAAAATTTAAATCAGACTAAGTTATTTTTGCAGTAACAAATAAATAATGCCTTTGTTTTATTACAAAGGAAAGCTCTATTTGGAAGTTTGACAAATGATCAACTTTATAACAAAATATAACTTTTTTAGCTTCTGACTTGGAAAAAAAAAGCAAATAAAGAAATAGTAATATGGATCAGGAACACATGCAATAGCAATTATCAGGAAAAAATCATATCTCTTTAAATATTCTTTGTGAAATCATAACAACATTATATCAGAGCTTTATATGTTCAAAATCTAGGGTGAACATATTTTCTATGATTTGAAAACATTGTATTGTATATACTAGAATTAGAAAATGCTACTGAACATATTCCAATAATCTTATGGGCAATGTGGAATGTTGTATCCTGAGAAAGTAGAAAACTTCTCATGAGAATGTTTGAAATGTCACTCCGGTTCATTTTAGATCAGAGTGCAGGTGGCTCTACAAAGGGTTTGCTGGAGGCTTTGTGTTTATACAGTTGTTGCTTCCAGGATGGTATTGATTGGTTAGGCAACTAATAAAACAAGCAGCTCTGCTTTCATCTATGTGCATTTTGGACCTTCTAAAAGATAGAAAAGTGGTTTTAATTAGGACATGTTCCCTTCACTTATTTTACTTTTTAATTCTCTTTTTTTCTTACTTGACCATTCCAACCCATATCCTTCTTGTGTTTCAGAACCTCTCTCCCTGGTCATGATTCCAAACCCCCAGATGCGTTAGAAGGCAAACAATCCTGAGGAAGATATTCCTCCCTGATCATCAAGACAGACAAAAACTTTAACATCAGTAAAACCAATGTGCTTTATTATTTCCATTTCATCAATTTCTATTCAAGGTTGCTTATTTTACTTATATTTTGTGGCTATATGGATCAAAGTTTCTTACTTAAAAATAAACTAAAATTTTAGTGGATTCTCCAAAAGAGACTCTTAGTCTGAGACATTCTACTATTTATATGATAGCTCCTGAATAATAAAAGCATATTGTACACTGTCACTGAATATCTATCTAGTGATTCATAGATAGATAGATAGATAGATAGATAGATGTTGGCAAAAGTGGAAAAGAACATGGAATGGACACATCCACTTTTAAAAGCCTTAGCCCAGAAGTGATACACCATCAGCATCAATACTATCATAGTCATTGTCTAAAACACATTTGTCTGGTCACCCCTGGCTGCAGAGAAGCTGGGAATATGGGTGAGCTCTGCTCTCACTACAACCAACTCCGCTACTCCGCTTATCTGATGCCAAATATAGTGTCAGATAGATGATAGGTAAACAATACATTTAGATGCAGCAATTGTAATTTTTTGTTCTTCATTTGTGGAGGTAAATCATAATGCCATGCTTAAAATTCTTCATCCAGTAAAAAGAGACGAAAAGCTCTCTATTACCTCACAGGAATACTGTGAATATTAAGTGAGAATACACATTATTTCAGTTTAGCCTAGAATCCGCATAGTAAGGGGCCAACAAGTCCTATACATATATCTCAAAAATAAAAAAGGATTGGAGGTAGTGAAAGGAAATAACAGTAAAGGAAATAGTGCCCAAGTTTAAGAATTTAAACTAAAAATAATTTTGGATATTTTAATATTTATTAGAATTTTTTAAAATAATCACCATTTTAATTATGAGCTCTTTTGAGTTTTCTTAAGATACTCTAAGTTATTAAAACTTATTAGCATGTTAATTAGAGAAAATCCAATTTCAGTTTAGTTCATACAATTTTTATTTCTCTAGTGTAGAAATAACATATGTTTTCAGAGTCCTTAAGTTCATGACCAAAAACCCTGTATCCCAACAAGTGCTTGTTTCTTTATTTTCACTTTGGAATGAGCTCAGGATGCACTAGCACAAGTATATAGGATCCAAATTACTTTTATGAGATGTCTGTTTTTAAAAAAGCTATAATCAATCCCTTGACTTACAATCTTTATATTTTGTCTTCCAAAGCAAAACTTTAATTAAAGGCACTTTTACCAATAGATGTGTGAAATTTAATTTTAACTCTTTGTCAATTAAGAGAGAATAAACAGAATGTTGTTATCATCCTGAGAATATGCCACTCTGTGCTAGCCACTGAACATCTCGGTAACACAATGTACATGAAAACCTTATAGAGCATGATGTCAATACTTATAGCCAGGAAACCTTTATTCTGACCCTTAGGGTCAGATTTCTTGACTTTTGTACCATAGATTCTATTAATATCCAATATTAAATTATTAAGATAATCTCAATAAAGCCAATGCAATAGTGAATATTATAACTGCAAGTTAATATAAAATTTAAAAGGGAAATAAAATTTAAAAGAATATGCTGACCTAACTAGAAAGTCTAAATTCATAAAACAGATAAAAGGAATTTGAAAATATTTTACATTCCTACTAGGAGAAATTCTTGTTTAGAGAATCTTGAGGCTTTGTTTGTTTTCTCTATTCATCTTGAAATTCTGCCTGAAATGTCAAGAAAACATTCTCAAGTGAAAATAAGAAATATGTAATATTTGAACTAAAATAGTCTAGAATAAAGACTTCCTTTGCTTTGCTATTCTGATAGCTCGGTGTATTTCCACATAGAACACACTCCCTAAAACAACCAGGAAATGAGACCTTCACAGAGTAAATGATGACGCAAAGTTTTCCAGAATGAATGACTGGTGAATATTAGTGAGGAAGAAGACTCAACTCCTTCTGCATACACATCAGATTACATACACAGTTTCGCCTTCATTCTCACCTTCCTCATTGGGCTTGTGGACTGTACAGTATTAGCAAGAACATGTCCCAAATTATTCTACCCCATAGGAACTGAAAGTAGTCAAATAGACAGAACTTCTAAGGAGCTCACACGGGGCAAAACTGGGGAGCCAGTTCAATTTTGATTTGGAATTCTCTAATCCCTCCTCCACACACACATACATCCCTATTCCGAATCTTTTTATTCTCTGGTTACATTTGCCCACCACACCTCTAAGTGGCCTTAACGGTAACTAAACTCTCTTAGAGCATTAGGCCAGCATTTTGCAAAATTATAATAATAAATATACAAATAACTCAGCTAGTAGTTGTTCATTTAATATTAGTTACTACCTCTCTTCTCAGGAATATTTGTTATATTATTAAAAGGTCTTAAAATCTGATCATTTTTAAGTCTACATATCTATGAAATGAAATTCTAAATATAAAATCATATTTCGTAACAAGTGCTTGGAGAAAGGTTTGGCAGCAACCCAGATCTCAAGAAGGCAGACTAGGCTGGGCAAAGTGGCTAACATCCGTAATCTCACCACTTTGGGGGCCAACACAGGGAGACCCTTGTTTCTACAAAAAATAATAAATAAGTTAGCCAGATGTGGTGGCATGTGCCTGTAGTCCCAAATACTTGGGAGGCTGAGGCAGGAGGATCACTTGAGCATAGCAGTTTGAGGTGGCAGTGAGCTGTGATTACACCACTGCACTCCAGCCTCGGCAACAGAGCAAGACCCTGTCTTTAAAAAAAAAAGAAGAACAAGAACAAGAGGAAGTCAGACCACATATGTTGTTATCTGTTTATGCACAAAGATTTCCTCTTAAAGCAGTGCTTCAGGAATTACTATAGGGAAGGACCAGGAGTCTTTCTTCCCAACCTCCTCCAGAGCCATTCTTTTGTTAAATATTATATCATGCACTTTTCTGTCATGGCACTCTCAATTTCTCTACTTATCCTCCTCATGAAAGAGAAACAAATAATCCTAGGATGGGGCATCAGCCCCCAGACCATGTGAAACTAGCATCATTTTCAATCCTTGTACCTGTATCAGCTTCCAGGATACTTTATGAGGAAATTAGTAGTGCCTGAACTTTTAATTATTCTTAATTGTATTAATTGTCAGCAGAAAGTAAATGTAGTGTCTGTGCTATTTTAAGTAACAGGGTTTACAATTCTATAAACAATAAATGGAGTACATGTGCAGGCTGGGAAGGATCTCATTTTAAAAAGTCTTAGATGTCAGTTCTAATCAGAGGTGACCCTCTCATGGCTGTTTCCTGGCAGCTAACTCAATAGCCTGACAATCCAAGAGATTTTCTTGACCAGATAGAGCTATACCTTCCAGAGTTCAAAAAATCAATAGCCATTTTCTAAAGGGCAAGTAGGTTGGGGGTGGAAGGTATGTGTACATTTTGATTCAAATACTGCTAAAATGTAAAGGTGTTTGAATAGCAATTACGGCTAACATTCTATGTGCTACAAATTATGTGCCAGATTCTTTTTACAAATATCCTCTTTTCTTTAACACAACTTTGTAACCATTATTTGCATTTTACAGATATAGAAACAGAAGGTGTCTAGCAATGAAATTCTATTTTTATTCTAATTATGTTTCTTCACGAGCACATACGCAGAGACAAACATGAATCCTGATTCCCACACTCCCGTGACTAGGACAGAGATCAACTTCGTGCCTCCTCACTGGAAAGCATGCAGTGAGTAATGCAACTGCTAAAATACACACCATTAAGTGCTTTTTTCCACCTTTTGACTCAAATCACAAAGTAAGGAAAAGTAGGGAAAAAAAGGAAAGAATGTTAAAAAACTAAAGGGTACTCTAAACCACCTATGAGAATTTCTTAATATTTAATATAATAACAACAAATTCTAGACCCAGGGTTAGAAGATCAATATTTCCTTTAGGTTTTCTATTCATTATTCCCTAACCTACAAATAAATGTCTTAATGCAACAGTCCACAATCTTTCTGCACTAGGAATCAGTTTCATGGAAGACAATTTTTCCATGGACTGGGGAAGGGGGATGGTTTGGGTATGATTCAGGGACACTACATTTATTGTGCACTTAATTTCTATTATTATTACATTGTCACTTGCCACTCACTGATAGGGTTTTAATATGAGTCTGCAAGTAATTGATTTATTATGGCTTCTGTGCAGTCAAACCTCTCTGCTAATGATAATCTGCATTTGCAGCCACTCCCCAGTGCTAGCATCACCAACTCAGCTCCACTTCTGATCATCAGGCATTAGATTCTCATAAGGAGCGTGCAACCTAGTCCATGGCCTGGGGGTTGAGGTCTGCAGTCTTACCGTGTAACTGGAAATTTCACTTTTATTAATACCCTATAAACTTGGGAAAGTTAATCCTATGAACTTGGGAAAATACAATGTACCAGAATCTATATTTCTGAGTAGTTACTTAAAAACATTAAGTATTAGTTTTCTATAGTTATAGAATGGCAACTACCATTATAAAAGAGCATATTTATTTTATTTTATTTTGACCTTCTTTTAGCTTACATGCATTTGATTGAATTGCATTTATGCCGTTATCTTTATTATATAAAGTCAATCTACCTACACATTAAATGTGTGTAAATTAAGCTGGGCATTCAACTTTCTTTATAAAAATCAGAATCTATAATGCTAAACTATCAAAATAAGAACACTTTCACAGTAGATCAGTAGTTGCTCAAAGATGGGGGTTGGCAAGGGGTGTGAGGAAGGGATTATAAAGGGACACAAGGAAATTGGGGAGATGATGGATATGTTTACTATATATGTCCAAATATCAAATTTTCCCCATTAAATATGTGTGCATATTTAATGTCAGTGAGGCCTAGATAAAACTATAGAAAGAAAGAATGAAAAAAAGAACAAAAGAACAAAGGGCAGGGAGGAAGGAGGCAGGGGAGGGAGGGACAGAAGGAAGATTTCATAATTTCCTAAAAGGCAATCATGTCTGAATTAGATTACAAATGAAAACAATAAAATGCCAAACTGTGTGTTCACTGTAATTTGAAACTTAGAAATAACCATTTACATGGTGGAGAAAGAAGTTCGACTGATAGCAGAAATAAACTTTGTTCGCCCTTTCTTTAAGTAGAAGTCCACATCAATGAGCCCTGTTTAATGAATTGGAGTGAATCTTATGATTTGTTCAAGTTATTCTCACCAATTTCATTAGCTAATGTAATATAGAGTGAAAAGAAACTTAGCTACCATGATTACAATTAAATAAAAATGTTCAGTATATTCATCTTACCCTCAACTCCAAGTATCTAAGGCATACCTCATGGCATAATTCAGCTTTTTTGCATTCAGCATTTTTTTGCATTCAGGAAAAATGCAAAATAATCCCTTGTTGCATGGTATTACATGTGGCCTTTATTATAGTCATATGTCACATAATGACATTTTGGTCAATGATACACAACATATATGACAGTGATCCCATAAGATTACAATACTGTATTTTTACTGTACCTTTTCTATGTTTAGATACACAAATACTTAGCATCGCTTCAAAATTGCCTAGAGTATTCAGTACAGTAAGATGCTGTGCAGGCTTGTACCCTGGGAGCAACAGACTATACAACATAGCCTGGTTGTGTAGCAGGCTATACCATTTAGATTTGTGTAAGTACATTCTATGATGTTCACAAATCACCTAATATCATATTTCACAGAATGCATCCACATCCTTAAGTGACCTATGACTATATTCGGAGATTATTATCTGTGCTGATTATAAAATATGGATAAAAATAAGCAGATACCAAAACTGAAACTGTTTGTTTCTTCCTCAAATTGTCATACATCTTTTCCACTAACTAGGACACCAACAGACAAAGAGACAAGAGGTAAATGAAAAGAAAAGAAAACTGAATTTTGACTAACAGAAAACACAAACATTATACAAAGAGCAAAGAATAAAACCCGAAACATTCCAAAATGCCCTCATTTTATTTAATTCATAACAGAACATCACACCTCTAAAAATAATTAATTTTACTTTTATATGTTCACTTCCATCTCTTTGGCAATCTCTGTTGAACTGCAAGAACAGATGCCTAGCGAACAGAATTTGTAATCCAAAGTTTGTTTGTCCAAGCTGAGTCCTCTGGCTATAATGTCCTCTTCTTTCCACCCTGTCTATGTTGGAGTCATTTTTTATCCTACTTTAGAAAAATTATAGGGTCAGAATTTTAACTATAACATACACTGATATGAATCTAAATTTTTGCTAAATTTTCTGGTGAAAAGTACATTAAATTCAAAGACTACTTATTGAGTTACCAGCAACTTTCCTGGTCCTCTGCCGGTTGGGGATATTAAGATGAATAAGAAATAGGCCCTGCATTGACATATTCATACTGCTTGGCAAACAACTACTGCTTTTTAACTTTGAGCACTTCCCAGTCATCTTAGCAGCCAGTGTGCTGGGATGCCATAAAATTTCCCAGAATCCAGCAACTAAGGAGTTAGTGGCCAGCGTAGGGGAGAAGCTCTAAGCCTTTCGGCCTGGACTTGGCCAGCATCATGCCAATTATTAACTATTTCTAATATCAACCCTTATCATAATGTAAATTTATTTTTATAAAGTGTTCTGGGAGATCAGAGGACGGGTGATTTACTCCAATGCTAAAAACTTGGATAGTCTATAGAAAGTAGTAGAAATGTAAGTTGAGTTGGTATACTATAAAAATAAACCTTTTTTCTCCTATCTAGTCTTTTCTCCTGTGATGTTACTAATTACCTCTATATTAGGGAAAAAGCTCTTACTTTATGTATTTTTTTAAGAATTGTGTGCTAGGGTGACTATAATTAACAAAAATTTACTAATATAATTTCAATAGTTAGAAGAGCAGATTTTGAATGTTTCCAACACAAAGAAATGATAATTTTTGAGATGATAGATATGCTAATTACCCTGATTTAATCATTACATATTGTATATATGTACCGTGTTTCCCCAAAAATAAGACCTACCCATAAAATAAGGCCTAGCAGGATTTCTAAGCATTTGTACAATATAAGCCCTATCCCGAATATAAGACCTAGTGATGGGCGTGGCTATGCAGCGTATCTGCACAACCCATGCATTTCGTTATGGAGCAGTAAAGAAGATGAGCAGCCCTTCTCATCTGCCGCATGAGAGCTCCATTGCTCAACATGAGAGATTGGGGCCAATGGTTCTAAAGGAAATAGAGTCGCAAGAAATTCAGGATGGAATTCGGGGTTTGGAGAGTTATGATGATGTTCCAGAAGAAGATGACTTAACTATATTTGAATAAATGTAGATTGTTGTACCGCACTTAAAAAAAATAACACATCCCCTGAAAATAAGCCGTAGGGTGTCTTCTTGAGGAAAAATAAATATAAGACCCCATCTTATTTTCGGGGAAACACGGTATCAAAATATCACATTGTAGTCCATAAATATGTACAATTATTTTGTGTCAATTAAGAATAATAATACAAGGAAAAAAACCGAATTGTGTGTTAAGAGAAAAGAGCTTGTGACCAAAAGCTAAGGATCTTTCTTGAAGATAATGTATGGCTTAAACCTTGACGTTCTAAACCAGCAGCTTCAATTGTGCAGGAGCCATTTTGTTTATTTCTTAGTCCAGAGGTCTCTTCTCAGGTTGAGATCAGAAAGCCAGGAACTTCTAAGATAAGTAAATGCATACTAAAAGCATTTTTGAAAATATTTGCAAGGAAAATGACTACTGAAGTCAATTTTACAAAATACAACTGAACTCAAAGTATATTTGATACCTAGTTTTTTCATGGCATTCTCCTTACTGCACTTAGAAATGTTAATGAAAATATAAGATTTTATCCAATATTTTCATTAGACCCATAGCTCAACAACCAAGGAGATTTTGTTGTGTTACCCTTCACACGTGACTTGGAATATGCAAATAATAAGGTAATAATTTCAGAGGAAAAGCAAGGAGACAAGTATTAATACTTAAGCATAGCACTTACAAGCTCTGTTAGATAGGAAAGTCCAGTATAAAAAAAATCCATAATTTTACACAATATTAAAACAAGAAATCTTCAATGATAGTTGCTTAAAATGTCTGCAATTATATAGTATTCGGAGGGGGCACCCCCAACTGTTTTCCATTCAAATGAATGGGAAGTACATAGGTAAATTACCACCTGTGGTGAATGATAGGGACATTGTAGCAGCTGTCACTGTAGCCCTGTAATTATGCAAGTATCCTTCCACTATTATACAATTAAAAGAAGATTAAAAGAATCTTTCTTTCTTCCACTAGGTAATGTTTTTGTTGGTGACAAGAGCACTGAACTATCTCTACTTGTTCAATGACTTGTGTCTGAGTTGAATATAACCAGTACATTATAGGGGACTAATTTTTTCAAAATCATATTTTGGGCCCCTGAGAAATTTCTATTATAATAAGAAAGGTTACCTTATTCCAGATAACGTTTAACAAATAAAAAAATTTCAATTTTTTATTTACTAAAATAATGCTTTCCCAGTGATCAGTTCTTTTGGACTTTATCAAAGGTAGAAGGTAGGGAAGATCAAATATTTTGCAAAACATTTTAGTGTCATAAGTAGATCAGAAGACAGAGTAAAATCTAAACCACATTCATTAAATATTTTTCTAGGTTACCTTTACAATTTAAAACATATATTTTAAAATCTGATGTTAATGAACTTTTAAAATTGAAATTATTAAAATATTTCAAGATCACTGAGGGATGGAGATTTAATTGAAACTTGAACCATCTAAAATAAATTACAATTTACCAAAAGTAAAATATATTTTATAAAAGTTTGCATATATTAGAAGGCACCTGACTAAAAAGGTAAATGTTTTTACTTGACTCAAAGCTAGTCAGAAATAGTTGCTCATAGTGACTCAGCCATGAATTTATGAGTCACTTTTTTTCATGTTTTAATTTTTTTTGATTTTTAATATTATTGGTACATAATAGCATATATTTATGGGGTATGTGTGATGTTTTGATACAGGCATACAATGTGTAATAATCAAATCAGGGTAAATGGGTTATCTATCACCTCAAGCATTTATCATTTCTTTGTGTTAGAAACATTGCAATTCCATTGTTTTAGTTATTTTAAAATATATCATAATTTATTGGTGACTATAATCACTATGTTGTGCTATCAGATATTGTTCATTCTATCTAACTATACTTTTGCACCCATTAACCATCCACACTTTAACTCCCCTCCCTGCTACCCTCATCAGCCCCTGGTAATCATCATTTTACTCTCTATCTCTTGAGATCCATTGTTTTAATTTTAGCTCCCACATATGAGTGAGAACATGCAAAATTTGTCTTTCTGTGCTTAGCTTATTTCACTTCACATAATGTTTTCCAGTTTTATCCATGGTGTTGCAAATGACAGGATTTCATTCTTTTTATGGCTGAATAATATTCCATTGTGTGTATGAACCACATTTTCTTTATCCATTATTGATGGACATTTAGGTTGATTCAAAATATTGGCTATTGTGAATAGTGCTGTAATAAACATGGCAGTGTCTATTTATTATTTTTTCCTATTGAATTGTTTGAGCTTCTTATACATTCTAGTTATTAATCCCTTGTCAGATGGGTAGTTTGAAAATACTTTCTCCCATTCTATGGGTTGTCTCTTCACTTTGGTGATTGTTTTCTTTGCTGTATAGAAGCTTTTTTAGCTTCAATTTGTCCATTTTTGCTTTAGTTGCCTAAATTGGGTAGGTGATTGGTTATATAAAGCTGTTTTCAGTAACACCAGGATGTATATTAATTGTTATCAATATATTTCTAATTTTTAGCCTAAAATATGTATTGTAATTCCTAATTTTACTAATTATACACTATCATTTACTTGCCAAACTTAAATAAAAACTCAGTGGAAGGTCACATAGAAAACTAAGAAGACTCACTTGGAAATGATGACAACCAGGTTATTAAGGATCTGAACTTAGTATATCATTAGGAAAGACTAAATTTCAAAACAAATTCAATATCACATGCTAATAAAACTTATTTTTATTAACACAATCAGTTAATGATGAGATGACATCAATAAGTCAATATCATTTATGCTTTCCAGATTTCTTAATAACTATCAAAGAATGCACATAATTATATGACAAGTACAGAAAAATTTAACAATGAATTATTCCATTTTAAGAGAGTCATCCCTTTATGTTTATATTTTTGTTAAAATCACTAAGTGAACTTTTACATGGAGAAGAGAAAAATGATTTCAAAAACACTGAAAAATTCAGCTGTTTTCATTTATTAATTTGGAAAAAAACTATAAAAATACTGTTTAAAACTATGCTCCTTTGATTGTTATTAAGACACTTTTGTATTGTCTTTCAGAGAAGAATGCCTGAGTTTTAAGACTTATGGCCTTTTAAATCTTCTCAGAATTTCATATCCAGTTTCTGTCTAAAATAAATAATCACTACTATCACAATGGTGTTAAAACTCCACTATATGTTGAACATTGTGGCAGGAACACCGCAAAGTGCTTTGTATACTGTATCCAACTTAATCCTCATGACAACCAGATAAGACAAATATTTTGTGTCCTAATTTTTCAGATAAAGACTCTATGGGTCTAAGTCACTGACACATCACAGAACTAATTCGTAGCTGAGATTGAATTTCAATCAATGTCTGTCTCATTTTAATTATTATCTTTTATTCTGTATAATATAATATCTACTTAAAGCCTACCAGCCTGCTTTAGGCTGAAATTGAGTCATGTAACCTTCACTGAAAAGAGACAGTCCTTTGATTGGCCAGGCCTGAATCACTGCCTACCTTCAGAGCTGGAATGAAATCAAGAACACCAGAACTGCATGGGCTCAGAATGAAAAAGAAATGTTCTTTCTAGAGCAGAATTTTCTAATAGAAATTCAATCTGAGTTTCATATTTAATTTTAAATGTTTGAGTAAACACATTAAAAATTAAGAAGAAATAGGTAAAGTTAATATATTAATTATAATGTTATATTATAATTATATTCATTATAATATATTATATTTTATGTAACCCAATATATCTAAAATATTATGTCAACACCTCTATATAAATAATTATTAATGAATCAGATATATTTCATTTCCTTTACATTTGGAATAAGTTTTCAAAGTTTAGTGCATATTTTATACTTTCAGCATATAATTTAATTAAAACTTAAGTTTTTCAATTGCACTATCCTTGTTTCAACTGCTCAATGCCATATGTGGCTAGTGACTACCATACTGGGTAGCACAACTCTAGAATCTAGAGGGCACTTGAATTATAATGTTATCAGGAGAAAAACAAATGCTATTGGCTGGCAAAATAACAGATATACCTTATAGCTTCCTACTTGGTTTCCTGTTTTTTTCTGTCTCTCAACATTCTGATCAAATCAATAGAAAGACTTACCACATGAACAAGAAGTTAAACAACATAGACTACAATTTAAATCCTTTAATCAATTTGTTCCAATTTACTTTTCTAAACCTAACTTTCTAAACCTAACAGTATCTCCATGTCTAAGTTCTGACCTAGCCTGAGAATTTTCATTACTACACTGTCACATATGGCTTAGTCATCCCTTAGGAGTTGGTGACATTTTTAAGGGGTGTTATCCTTCTAGGGAACATTTAGGGACCTGTGGGGACATTTTTACTCATTCTGGGACTAGGGTTTGCTATTGGTATTCAATGGGTAGGGACAAGAGATGCTAAACATCTTGCCATCTTTCTAACCAAATGCCAATTGTAGTTCCAGGTAAGAAATACCCACTGGCATACTAGTAACAAGCTCTCCAGAGGGTGAACAAAAAGCCCAGATTTGTCCAGTTTGCTGATTTCCATGGTGTAAAGACTTCTATCATGGTTAATTTCAAGCTACCAACCTGACATTTTTAAAAAAATAGATATAAAAGTTATCTGCTAAATATGGCTCCTAATGCCTAGAAATATGTAGAAAAGATACATTATAGTCACTTTCACTGAATCATTAAAACTTCAGTATATATAACAAATTCATAATTATGATTACCTGTATCTGACAAAGAGGACTGAGCCTGTGAAAGCAAATCAAAAGTTGATTTTAGAATATTATTTAATGTTTTAATTTTTATAAGAGATAAAGAGAGCATAATAATATAATACCTATAATTTCAATAAAACATAAAAGCCTTAACAACTGTTATACTATATTGGATGGAGACAGAAATCACGGTCTTACTTAGAAGTTGTCTTATCCTTAGTTTACTTACATCTGTTTGAAGAAATATGGAGGAGATGCTTACCATTGAAAAATATATTAAATATGTTTTTCTATCTGGAACCTTCAATTTTAAATTTAAATATTTAATTTACTAACTTCTATTTTCTCCTATATTCTATCTGAAACTTAAATTCATGTAAACCTTGAAAAGATAAAATACCCAAATACCATACAATGAAATAATTTCTTAATTAATTTTAGAAAATCAAATAACTTTGAAGATATTTTTGTTTTGACAATTTGTACCCTAGTTGTCTAAAGATTTCAAACTTTTAAAAAGCTAACTATATGGTTTCGTGATTTTTTTTAACCTTAATGTTTAACTTCAAAAAAGCTCATGGTAATATGTAATGAAAACGATTGATTTAAAAACACTTTAAAATGACAGAATTTCTCAGTTTAATGAAAAAACAAATCAAGTTATGTTTTAAAACTATTATCTCTGAATTAAATATAAATTTGTTGGGATTTTTATCTCAATTTAAAAATATGTGCATATATTGAAATAGTGATTAACTAATATAGTATTTTCTCTAAGAAATTAGATTCCCCAAAGACATATAATGAGGCTGATACTCATTGCCAATACTGTCAAAATAAACAAACATGCTTCTGAATTTAGAGAAGTATTCTTATCAAGAAGAAAAACTAGGGTTTTTTACTGTGAAAGAAACACTTTGCTTCCCAGAGAAAACCAAAAACATGACATCATAATGCCCCCTATTGTTTAAAATGGGGTATGCATTTAGAAATAGTTCCTAAACTGTCTACAAATGAATGGACTTTTTGGTAACTTGAGATGATTTTCAGAGTGGATAGAAACATTAAAAAACAAAACAAAATCAACAACTGGACTCTAAAGAGAACACCTGCAAAGAGTTTAAGACTTGTAGCTTGAATAATTTGGCCATAAAAAGGAAAAATTCTAAGAGCACCAGAAGATACAAATTAAAATCCAATTTTCTCCATGGTATACATATACCACATTTTATTAATCCACACATGTTTTGATGGGCATTTGGATTGTTTCCACAACTTTGCAATTGTGAATTGTGCTGCTATAAACATTCCAGTGCAGGTGTCTTTTTTGTAGTGTCATTTGATCTTTTGGGTAGGTGCCCAGAAGGGGAATTGTTGGATCAAATGTTAGATCTACTTGTATCGCTTTAAGGTATCTCCATATTGCTTTCCACAGAGGTGTCGGGCAGGTGGGAGGCGGGAGGAGGGGATGGGTATATACAAACATAATGAGTGAGATGCGCGACGTCTGGGGGATGGTCACGCTTGAAGCTCTGACTCGAGGGGGGAGGGAGTCATAGGCAATATATGTAACCTTAACACATGTACCCCCATAATATGCTGAAATTAAAAAATATATATTAAAATTTAAAAATCTCATTTTCTGACAATAACAGTAAATTTATTTTAATGTCTGTTTTAATTAGTATGCTTAATTTTTTATTTCACTAAAATAATGACCCCAATAGACACCATATCTGCCCCAAACACTCAAGCACCATGTAAAAATAGCCAAAAATATAGTCTCTCAGAGAGGAAAGAGGAAGGTGTGATAGGCAGACTGGCCACATGATGGCAACATTTTACCATATAAATGCAAATAAGCCAGCATTTGACAGTGGAAATCCCCTTGAGTTAAGGAAAGTGCTTAAAATATGAAATTTAAAAAGGCCCATTTTCTACAGTAAAGTAAATATTACCTAAAACTCTACCAGGTATCTTAATTTTAGTGTGAATAAATATATCTTCCTCATAAATTTTATTTTGTGGCTATGTCAATTTCCACATATAACCTACTTTATATGCAATGCATACTTTATTTCAACCTTTCAAAATATTCTATTAAATTTAAATTTTCAATATATAAAGGATTTGTTGACCCTCCCCTTGGAATAGTTATATATTATGGAACACTGTGCTGTAGAGCTGTGCTATCTCCCTAATATATTCCAAATCTATGCCTCCTCCACCCACTCCCCAAAACCCCTTCCTGGTGGGAAAATCCTACTGAACACCTCCTGGAGTTGACAGCTGTTCCTGACATCCAAACTGCAAATAGCCCTAGGGTTGGAGGGAATCTGATTATGCTTTAGTGGAAATGCCTAGAGTGGGAAAATAAGACATTCCAGTTCTCCTGACAGCTGGCCCAAAGTGGTTTTCTAAGATATTCTTCAATTGTCTATGATATTGTAGACAATTAAGCAATTAGGTCCACAACATTTAAAAGAACCAAAAGGAAATATTTGATTAATTACTGTGATAAAGATAAATGCAAGTGACATACTTTTCTATCAAGTAGATCTCTTCAACTCACATCTTTATATGTAGTGAACATTAAACAACACATTTTCTGAAGTGTTCTAATATATGTCCTAGTTGTTCATTCACTAATTTATAAGGCAATAAGGGTGACCACCTCTCTATTCCATTAACATATAGTCCAAATCAAAGATGCTATCTTCTTAGAAATTAACTAACATTATTGTATCAGTCTGTTGCAGAAAGCAGGGCGCAACTCTCTCACAGGTAGGTACCTCACATCATTAGAAAGAGTCAGGCAAGAAAAATGGCAGTGTCTTTTATTAATACAAACTCAACACTATTGAAAAAGAAATCTAAATGTAACATTCCAAAAGCTGGCCAACAGCAACATTTTGACTTAAAAAAAAACCATATCCCATTACTGAAAAATGTGTTGAAAAGCAATGAGTGTTACATATGTGTTATATATTTAATATATATTTATTATATATTATATAACATATATAAAGTAGGACTAAATTACAGTTTGCAGGACAAGTTAATACTGGATTAAGAGGATGGTATTAATGTATTCCAAGGAAATCAATTAGACATGAAATATTTACCATTAGTCACATAACAAGTAACTCAAGTTACTGCAAATGTCATAGTCAAATATATACTGTTTCCCCCAAAATAAGACCCACCCATAAAATAAGCCCTAGCAGGATTTCTAAGCATTTGCACAATATAAGCCCTACCCGGAAAATAAGACCTAGTGATGGGCGTGGCTACGCAGCATATCTGCACAACCCATGCATTTCGTGGCAGAGCAGTAAAGAAGACGAGCAGCCCTTCTCATCTGCCCCATTGTGACAGAGGTGACCGGAAAGGTGCGGGCAGCCCCACCAACAAGGTTGGCTCCCCCTGTCAGGTCCCGGCCATCCTGTGCGTGCTGGAAGCTGAGACTTTGAGGGGAAAATAACATATACCCTGAAAATAAGCCCTAGGGTGTCTTCTTGAGGAAAAATAAATATAAGACCTTGTCTTATTTTCAGGGAAACACGGTATGTGTAGGTTTCTGTATCTGCATACAGATACACACATACCTATTCGTATTTGAAATTACAGAGCAAAGACGAAAAAAATCACACTGAATTTTTCATAAACATTTTTGTACTCTGATCTTACTTGTATGCAAGATCCCAAAATCTGCATACCCAAAAAAACAGATGGAGCAAATATAGTACAGTGATTCAAATGTAAAAGAAAGCCACTATATATATTTAGGAAAGGAAAGTATTAATACATTTTCTTGTTCCACTGATGTTGCAGAATATTCCTAAAAATACATTTATTTCATAAGAAAAAATTGTATTATTAGTGCTTTTATTTTAATTTAGAGCTAACTAATAATTTTAAGATGCTTGATCATAGATCAATGATCTATAGAAATATCGGTAAACTAATTTGCATGCAGGACAACTAAGAATTAAAAAGTTAAGGATTAAGTTTTGTGCTGCTGACCTATTGTAAGGAGAAGAGGGGGAAAGGGTCATAAAAATTTTGTACAGGGAAATTTTGTCCTTGGACAGTAAGAAGCACACATACATAAGCATTGGTATTCCCATCACTTACTAATATCTGTATATCAAAATAATTATCTATTAAAACTGTTCATTTACCATATAACTATGATAGATGAAATATAGATGATGAGTTATTAGCAAAATTATAATTTTCTTTTTACGTTATTTATCTTATAAAAATAATCACTTGAATCATAAATTTTATTTCATAAAACTCTGAAATATTAAAACAAATAATAATAAACTTTTTTTCCCAAAGCCCATTCTTCTCTACACTAGGTGGCTCTGTTATAGAAATTTCTCCCCTTAATTTAAAATTATTAATATTTATAGTTTTTTATTTTATAGATATTATCTATTAAATATGCATTTATTTGTGCTAGGCACTGGGCTAAATGCTTCATAGTTTATTTCAGTGTTTGATATTAAAAAGCAAAAATAGATAAAGAAAGAAATAATCTAAATATTTACCTTAGTGTAATGAACTAATTTAGTTAACTGTTCTTGGCAACTATTTAATATTAGGGAACCAAACTTTTACCCTAATTACAGATCTGTTGAGATAATTTCAGCCACATTTGACACACAAGCCAATTCAAAATGGCTTAAACAACAAAGGGATGTTTGGCCTACATAACAGACAGTGCAGGCTTGAATAATCTATCATTAAGGACCAGCTTGTTTGGTCTCTTCATTCTGCCATGTATAGTTTCAATCTAAGGCAGCTTCCAAACTCATGGTTTTAAAATGGTTATCAGTACCAATCAAAGCCACATGTTTTCTTGTTCATAACCAGGTCAAGAGAAAGAAAATATCTCTGCCCTAACAGCACAAAATATTTTATTGTATTTGATTAACTGTGCCATTAAAGTTATATGCCCAATAATTGTCACCAGGGAAATGCAATGTGCTGGCTGGCCTATGCCTAAATTCCTGAATGCTGATAGGAGAAGCAGAAATTTCATGATTGCCTTGGAACTCTCAAGTCTCCCTTCTTGGATTTAGGGACAATTTGATAAATCACATAACACTTACATATATGTGAGAAATGCACGGATGTTTGGATGTCAACCACAATCTCCTTTACTGAATAAATACATCATTTGACCTAAATTATCTAATATTCATACCCAATATTTCCCATCTCAATTCTGAGCCAAAATCCTTTAGTATGTTTTTGTTTAGAAAAGCATTTCCCTTTGAAGTCGATGGAAGGTTTTCTTTGCAACAAAAAGTTTCCTTCAACTCCTGAGCGTATCCTTTTATAATATAGAGGTAGATAAAATATACATCTCACTGGACAAATGGACATAAAGAAAATATTCCATTTTCAAAGTAGAAAATATATTTAGTCCTACCCTACATATATATTTTATATTTGTTTGTATATAAGTGTTTTTCGGATAATCTAGATGGAAAATCAATTATACTTTTTAGTTGAACTTTCTTGTGCCTCACCTTAGACTGTGTGAAAAAAGGCTAGCCATGAAGAATGTATTTGAAGATAATAAAGATCCCACTTGAGGTAAGCATGGGTTTTGAGGGGCATCATAAACAGGGTCTGCAGTCCCTTTGTATTTTGCCACTAGATCTACTATTTCTTCACATATTTGCTCACAAATAGTCGTCTAAAATTTCAAAACCAAATATTTACTTATTCTTAGTCTTGATTATGCTTAGAGCAGGTTGATATTCTAATTTTATTTTCCCCAAATGTTTTAGCTTTATTTCCTTATGCAAATTTAAGAGCAAAATGATGCTAATGCTTAGCACTTTACAAAAGGAAAAAAAACTGTTCAAATTATTTAAAAGAATGCAGAAAATCTATCCTACAATTTACTTGCTTTTTTCACTGTATTATCAAAGAATTTGCATTTTCTAATTCCCAGTGAGAATCATCTTTAATGATTTACCTTTTTTTATAATTTATTTTGAGCTTTAATTTATATGCTTTTACATACATGCTGGGCTTTGTTTTAAGTTATAGACATTTATTTTCCACAATAGTTAAATTGAGAATCAGGCATTTTCCATCTCTTACTATTCTCTTGACTCTAGGATGTGTGCTTCACATGCAGTAGGAAAGTCCTCACGTCACTCTGCTCAAATATATATTCACCTTTCATCGGTACTTCACAAAGAGAACATATGGTTTTACCACCATTCAGCATGAAGTACTCTTTTGGTTGCTTATTTTTAAAAGTGGCTGAGTTGCCTGATATTGGCAGTCCAGTAGTTTGCAAAACGTCTGTGGTCTAGAGTCTATTGTAGAAATTTGTCCAGGGCCATTAAACCTAGGTCTATAGTTCTGGGACTTTTACTTTTAGCTGAAGCTCAAAAGCAGAGAACAAAAGAGGATAATTCTTCTTATTTTTAAAAGAGAGATCAGAGAATCTGCACTGATCTTGTTGAGTGATGACTCAAAAATAGATGCCTTAGCCCATTACCAACTACAAGGGTATATAAGAGGCAGTGGGGAGAGTGATTCAAGGATGACTTTGAGAGAACAGTTTTGGGAAGAGAATTGTCACAGGGCCACGCTATCCTCCAGCTCTGTGGGGAGGGAAAAAGTGTGCTTTCCACTCATCTCAAAACAAGTGGGAGGGCTTCAACCCAACCACTTGGAAAATTTGATCTGGGATTTCTGGAGTACATGGGTTGCTAGAGATGATACCAGATTCTCAGTTGGAGATGTGTGAAACTTAAAAATGCAGCAGGAGGCATCATTACACATGAAAGATGGGTGAGGGCAAGCATGTGTGTGATCCCTGTAGGCTACATTGACCCAGGGAAGTCCCAAGTGGCAGAACATGAATTGTTTGCAGGAAGGATCTGGGAAAAAGCAGAAGAAAGAAGTTTTAACTATTCTAATGTATAGAAGCTAAAGGGGGGGCTAAATCATCAGGAATAAAATAACCTTTCCACCTACTGTGTGATTATGCCACCAATAAATACCCAGTTGGACTTATTTTTTTTTTTTTTT
>VBSM01000272.1:6744956-6790377 GCA_008086735.1 Cheirogaleus medius | reverse complement strand
AGCTTTTGCTGTATCCCACAGGTTTTGGTAAGAGGTCTCATTGTTATCATTTTTGAATTTGGCTTTCTGGGATTGAATTTTAAAAATTTAAATATGTAGGTGGTTGAAAAGTTAAATCTACAAAACAAAGTGAAGCCTAGCTGCCATTCTAACCCTTCTGCCCTGCCCGTCCACTTGCTCCTCTCTTCTGCTATAAATAACTATTATTCTTGTGGTTGCATTTGAACACACACATATATATATATATTTTTTTCAATAATATGTAACATAGATACATGTGATATATATGACATATATAGACATATACATAATACACACATATATGTATATATGTATACAGAGAAAACTGTGCAGTACTCCATAGTGCTCCATTGGGTCGGCATGCCATAGTTTATGCAACCAATTACTTTATGACAGATATTTGCTTATTTCTGGGGTTTTTTCCATTATAAATAGTGGCTGGATTTTATAGAATGGTTCAGAGCAGGGAGGAAGTGTCTGGGAGGTAGGCAGGTAACAGAATTTGTAAGGCTTTAAAGGTCGTAGTAAGAAGTTTTTTCTAAGGGTATCCATAAGTCACTGAAGAATTTCAGGCACAAGAATGACATAACATAATTTTGGCTTTGTCTAGGTCTATGCAAATTGAAGAAGAAAGGCTCAGGAAGGTGACTATTGCATGAATTGCAAAAGCAGTTCTCTGTTAGGAAGATAATTTTATTTATGATATATGCCCTGTGCTTACCCTAAAGCCTACAATTTGAAATAATTTCCTAGGAGAGCAGATCAATATATCCAACTAGAGTTTGTATGATACTTCAAAATAGGTTTCTAAGAATAAAAGCTCTAAATGGATTCTAATATTATATTGCCTGGTCTAAGTGCACATTTTTATTCAACATATTTAGAGTACATCAAAATCTTATAAGTTATAAGCTATTTAAGAAAAATGCACAATAATTTCTATATGTGTACAAAGGCAGAAATCTGAAGTAGTTTTGTGGTCAATGACAGCACTGAAAATTAGTTAGTTTTTCAGAATCTGCAAAGCCTTTTCAAAAACATGTCATTATTTCATTTGAGGTTTAAACCTACTACACATTAGAGTTAAAAATTCAATCATGGCTTATGTAGTTAAACAGTGATATTTTTAGGTTTCCTTTTTAGATTTAAGAAGTCATCCTCTTTGTGCAATCGTACTGATCTACTTTGCAATACCCAAAGTAAAATTATCAGTAAATACAAGTCCTCTGTCTTAGTAAATGCCAGGTTTATTATCAATTAGCCAAATTCTGAATTTCACAAAAGCTCTTAAGTTATTTTAAAAGAAAATATGTGGTGTTTCCAAGAAAAGATTCAGGTTCTTCTTTATTATTATTCAAGAAGATTTTTTATTTATTTCTTTTTGTTCTTTTCTTGTTTGCTTTGCCTATTTTTGCCTTGGGAAACATGTATAAGTTCTCTTTCTCCAAAACCTGAAACAGTTACATTTTCTAATCTATCTATAAATAATAAATCTTACTGGGATTCCTGGTACCTGACATAAAAATTGATACTACTATTACCACTATCTATTCTGAGCCCTTACCACATCCCAGATACAGTGTCAAGTCATCGTACTAAGAGCTTTTCATAATCAGATTTTATCCTTAAAACAACTCTGTGAAGGATCTATCATTACTATCATTTTAAAGGCATGGGAACAAAGGTGTTAACAGGTTAAAGACTTGCCCAAGAATTACGCAGGTGCATACAAATCAAGATTGAATTAAGGTTTGACTGATTTTAAAGGGGAAGCTAAAACTAGCAGCCTATGGCAGTATGTAGTACCCAGGTATGATTTCTTTTGTTGCATAACATATATATAAAATTAAATTACTTTCCACTATTTAAAAATTTGGATTATTATTTTTAAAATATATTCCTACCTTCTCTTAAAGATCAGAAGATTGGCAACTTTGGGCCGTGTTCCCCCATGGCTACAAATGGTTGGAGTGACACCCCTGGACATACAGAATGTGCTCCTTACTGCTCCTACTGTTCTCTGTGACACGGAAGCTGAAGGTCCATTGCTTTTGCTTATCCGATAGGCACTGTTGTTTATTTTCCCTGCCATGTCCCTGAATATATTATCATATGTGGCTCTTGCTCTAATGTTTGTGTTCCCAGCCAATTCATTATGCTGCCAATGCTTTCATCCATTCCTCCTTCTTTAAAGATAATAACACAATAATGCCAATATCCAGATGTACATCTGGATGTGGAAAAAAAACACAATGTTAAGGCAAGCTGTTCTTTATGTTACACATACTTATGAATGCTATATACAAGATATGGCTAGACTTAACAATTCCTTTTTCTCCTTTAGCTTCACTTCTCTGAGTACTGCAGTGTCTGTTATTTGACAGATTGCAAGTGTTCGATTCACAAAGTACATCAGGGCCAAAGGACACAAGCCTTGGCTGTTTTATCTTTTTTGGATTGAATTCTGAAGGAGAAAGCAATATGTTGGAGCACAGGGGAAGACAGACAGGCCTGAGATAATCTATGTCTTGTCCTACTTGCTGAACGTCTAAGTTGCCTTCTTATCTTCTAAGACTCAATTAAGGCTTTATCTCCAGTAGCCATTGTGGCTAGTTTCGTTGTCCACAACACCCACGTTTATCTTCATAAGTGTGCTATAGCTGTATAGAGGGGCCCCATGTGACCAACTGAACGAGGAGGAAAAATCCAGACCTTGGTTTATTAATGGATTAGCTCAGTATGTTAACTGAAAATGGACAGTGACTACATTGCAGCCACATTCATGGGTGGCCTTGAAAGATATTACAGAAGGAAAATATTCCCAATGAGGTGAGCTGCAAAGCTGTGGATCTGTTTACCTACTTTGTGAGGGAGAAGTGGCCAAAGGTACAATTATGCAAAAAGTCTTTGGCAGTAGCCAATGGCTTTACCTTCTGCTCAAGGGACTAGAAGGGAAAACGTTGAAAGATCAGAGATAAAAAGGTATGGGGTAGAGTCACATGTCTGGATATATGGAGTAAACAGAAAGTGTGTATATTTTTGTATCCTCTTTAATGCCCACCAGAAAGTATGCACCATAGAAAAGAGACTAGACAAATAAGTAGACAAAATTATTTGGTCACCTGACATTACAAATGTCATCATCAACAACTCCAGACCTGTCAGAGAGGGTACATTAAAGGAATAGTCACAGTAGTAGAGACGGGGATTACATAAGAACCGATGAGCATGGGCTACCACTTACCAAGTTCTGTATAGCTACTCCTGCTTCTGAATGTTTAACGTGTTCAACAACAGAGATCAACTGTGCACTTGATATGTCTGCATGTTTTATTAGTGGAGATACTGGCCACTCTTTCTCAGAACTATTTTCTCAAGAGTGTTTTTGCAACAAACAGCCTTGAAAGATAGATCATGTCTTTCATTGGGGGAAAGGGCAGATTTATTTACTATCCAGTATAATAATGGCAACTCCCCATTATAAAATATCTGGGTTCCCTCCCCTTGTCCTGTAGTTCAACTTACTGCATGTATATTCTTCTTTATAAATCTCTTTGGGAATTGGAGCTGCGGAAACCAGAACAAAAACAGAGACTAAAATGAATGCTATCAGAGGCTGGGGGTCAGAAGGTAAGGAAATAGGGAGCTCCTGATCAAAGGATACAAAGTTTCTGCTAGACTAGAGGAATAAGTTTTAATATCTGTTGCACAGCAGGGTAACTATAGTCAGTAATAATGTATTGCATATTTCAAAATAACTAAGAGTAAATTTCAAATGTTTCACCACAAAAAAAAATTTAAGTGAGATTATGGATATGTTAATCCACTTGATTTAATCATTCTACATAGTATACATATATGAAAATATCACACTGTACTCCATAAGGGAAATATAATTATGATTTGTCAATCGTAAATAATATTAATATAAAAAGATGATACTCTACTGCTATTGCATTAAGTAATAAACTGCCCATTGTCTCTGATCCAAGAGTCTCATCTTCTCCAAAATATGTTAAATTATGGCAAGCAAATTTATTAGCTTAAAAATAGGGTAAAATGTCAGTTCCTTCACAGTTCTTGACATCAATATGGCACTATTACTTGGGAAGATCAACTGACCACTTAGCCTCATTCCATACTGGTAAGGCCATAAGTACATCACTCCTAGGATAGATGCTTATTCTGAATATGGGTTTGTCATTCTTACCTGCACCATTACAGTTTATAAGCATTTATGGAATTCTTAATTCAAAAGCAAGGATTTCATATGGCATAGCATCTAAACAAGGGTTCTACCTTGCAGTGAAGAAGATAAGGGAATGGGTCTATGACCATCAAATCCACTGGTTAAGTCTATACCAACCATCTAGAAGCAGCTGGCTTTATGGAATGCTGGAACAGCTTTTTAAAGGCACAGCTTCAGCACCAGCCGAAAGGCAATTCTCTGAAAGCATGAGATACCATCCTTTGGTATGTTTTAATTGCACTAAATCAGAGGCTTCAGTAGGGTAATATGTACCAATAATAAAAATATGTGGATTCAAGAATCAAAGGGTAGAATTAGGAGTGACTCTACTTAACACCACTGTCAATGGTCCACAGGGGACTTTTGTGCTTCTCACCTCTACAACTCTAAGCTGTGCAGGAATGGAGGTCCTGATATCCAAAAAGGCTATATTCTTACCAATTACAAGCTACAGTTGTCACCGGGGCACCATGTCCTCCAGTATTCCTTGTGTCCAGGGACCAGTGAACAAGAATAGGTATCACCATACTAATAAGAGTAATTGACCCAACAAGAGAAGGTAGGGCTGCTTTTACACAAGGAGGGTAGGAAGCAACACATGGAACTCAAATTATCCACTTGGGCACCCTTTGGTACCCCCTTACCCTATTGAACAGTTACATGCAGCAACTCAGGCCTGAATGGGGTATGATCATCAAGCATTCAGATGCTCGGGAATGAAGATTTGGGTCACAAGAACAGGGACGCAATCAAGATTTGCAAAAGTGATAGCTGAACACAGGAGGATTTAGAATGGATTGTGTAGAAAGAAAAGGATGAGTACCAGTTACAGCCCAAGATCGCCTGCAGTGCCTGGGGCTACAGTTCATCCCACAAATTTCTCTCTTTTGAGTTTCCCCACAGTAAGAGAGCCCCATGGGAATTGTGGCAGCTATGAAAATGTACCATTCAGATCTCTTGCTAAAGGAATTATAATTTACTGATGGCCACAGTTGCTGTACTCAAATCTACCAACATGATTATACTGAGGCCACACTTGAGCACAGCAGGGACAACTCTGACAGGTGACTTTGACTTAAGGACTCCTCATTGGCTTGACCAAATCTTTCTTCAAACTGCATTGCAAGAACCTCCTTCCTTCTCTCCTTCACGTAGGTCAGAACTACGTTCCCACCTCCTCCAGCTCCTTCTCGTCCATCCCTTACAGACGTTTGCTCCAATACATTTCTTGCATGTCTAATTCCATCTTGGTGTGTGCCTCTTATAGGACCTGAACTAACTCAGTGAATTATTGTCAATAAATGCAACAAGAATAAAATACTTTATGTTAAGTAAGCCACTACCAATAGTGTCAACGGTGATCTTCATTGGCTCCATGGATGCAGTCATCATCAATTTTGTGAATTTGTATTAGAAATAGAAGCTGAATATCCTGATAGAAACTTGATATCTTAGCAGTGACAATGTTGCATAACAATTTTTTTGAAATCAGGGCCAAGATTGAAAATTTGTGATTAAGAAGATTACATTTTGAACCCTGTTTTAAATGCCAAATAGCTTTGGAAATTACTTTTTGCTGTAGACTTGGTGATGTTTCTTAATTAATTTAACCTAAAATGATGAGAGAAAACATCATTTATATACAAACTTATACTGCAGGAAATAATTTTGATGACAACTAACATTGTTTGAATTACAAGTAATGTCAAGCTGCTTTATACACTTCCTAGGCTGTGAGAAGTTAAGATAAAAAGGAATACCTCCATTCCCACACAATTTTTCAGGAAATATGCTTTTCTAGCTCAAAATACAGTTCCAGTATTTCCAAGTTCAAAGAAAATTTCCATATTTTAAAATCTATTCAACTGTGTAAGTGAAGAGCTTCCACCTAACCTTCAATTGGAAGTGAATAACCTGAAATGTAATGACATTCTAACAGGCAAATATGTAGAGAAGAATTTAACAAAATTCTATAAGTGACTTATATATGCTCATGAGTTAATATCAGTATTTGGTAGTACCTCTGTATGTGAAAGGCATTTTCAAAGACAAAATATATAAAATCTCATATCAGATCGGCATTGACAGATAAACAATTATAATTGATTTTGATCATATGAAACACTAAGTTTGAACCCAAATTAAGCAAAATATTATTTCTAAAAAGGAACTCCATTCTCCTCGTTAGTAGACCTGTATTACCAAAGATTATCTTCAATTTTTATGCTTTTGAATTTCATAAATAAGATTCATAGAAACCTGTTTTCGCATTTGTTACATAATCAACTTCATAATAATCTCAGTTTTGCCTTTTGGCCCACAACCTAAAATATTTGCTATCTGACTCTTTTTTTTGTTTGTTTGTTTTTGGTTTTTTTTGTTTTTTACATTTTTATTTATTTTTTTATTTTTTTAATTTCAGCATATTATGGGGGTACAAATATTACGGTTATGTATATTCCCCATGCCCCCCTCCCCCCTCGAGGCAGAGCCTCAAGCATAACCACACCCCATACGTTGCACATCTTACTCATTATGTTTGTATATACCCATCCCCTCCTCCCCCCTCCCACCCACCCAATACCCAACAACTGTTATTCCTACACATGTACTCACCAGCAAATTGGTATTAACGGATCAACACCTAAGTGCTATCTGACTCTTTATGATAACATACAATATAGGTTATCAGTGTGACAGGTACAAAAACAGAAACTATATACAAAATCTTGATTTTTTTGTATTGTATATTATTTGAATATCAGAATTTTATTTGAGAACAATTCTATGATGCCTTTAGATAAAAACACACTGCCAAAAAAGCAGATATGTAACTAGAAACATTTTATGAGGAGTTTCAGAATGATGCCATTTAGGTTTTCATAATCCAGTTTCTCTAATATTATACCACCTGAAGCCATTATTTGTGGCTTAATGTAAGACAAAATTACTTGAAATTATTCAACACTTTTTATTATATTGGAATTTTGGTATGATACAAGATGCACTATTAATCTGTTAATTATTCTATTGTCTAAAATGTTGTAGCTTTATTTAAGATAAGTTTAAAAATACAAGGATTTACCAAAAATAGCAATCTAGGTTAAAATATATGACTATGCAAAAATTGCATGTTTGGGTGAAACAGGGAGCTGCTTACTGATTCTACCAACTTGTATCCTGTCATGCTTAGAGGCACATCAAAAATAAACTGGGAGTGAAATAAATATGTACTTTATATCTAAGAGAAAATGTAATAATATAACATATTAAATGAACTTGTGCTCACATTAATAAACTTTAAAAAATACAATGTTAAAACTATTGTGCCACTGATAATGAGGCTTTTGAAAGATACACACACTGAAAATAAAGCTTCAAATAAAATAAGGAATATTAATTATATTATTCTTCTGGATGGAATTCAGGACTGTTATGAAAAGAATAAAACAAATTAGATTGAGATTGTTAATGCTCTTTTTATTATTATAGAAGATAAATACTTTGTTAGAATTAAATTCATCTCAAACTTATTCTTTGAAATGCTAATTAATAGAATAGTATCATGGATTTGTTAATTAAAATAAGATACCTGAGGGAATTGAAATTAATTTTGATGTCCTAATAGATACCCTTATATCAATAAATCTCCCAGGTGTTTTGTCAGCATTATATAAAAGTGGCTAAAAGCATTTTTAGCTTGACTTTGGCTAAAGTGAGAAGAAATTATCCATTTTAGGCTAATCACAATGCATGAACTAGATTAATGTAGTTTTTCATTAAGACTAATCTCCACGGATATGTTAGAAAATTTAGAGTAAGCTCTTAAACACTATATATCTAAGTCATTTGTTCAAATGTGATCCAGTTTTATAGTTACTGAAAACTATAACCATCTGGCAGATGTTTTCTGGCCTATGCGAAATGAGTTGAGGGGCTCATTTCTGTTTCTATTGAACACATGCCCAGGTCACCAGATATACCACCACAATTTGTACCCTAATTAGCAATCGCGAGCATGTTGTGGGCTGCATGGTAATGGAACATGGGCTATCTTCCAAATCTAGAAATGAATCTATTCAGATACAAATAGAAATGCCCTTGTAGGGTCAGCATCAAGAGAGCTTGCATTTCTGTATAGAAAAAAAAATTGGCCTCAGGTATTCATTTTGCCTTTTCTCTGAATATTCTTCTTTCTCAATAATTGTAAAATATAATACAAATTAAAGAATATTGTCACTATGGTTCTTAACATTTAGGGAAAAACAGATCCTTCTGAGAATTTGATAAAAGCAACAGAGCCTCTTTTATAAAATAAACTTTTATACATACAACAGTTGTATATAATCTCAGACACTTCACAGAATATGCTTATCTCTCACACAAGTAAAATCTTGGAAATATGATCAATATTTTTACTGTGAGGGATAGGCTAATATCAATATAAAAGGTTTTTGCCCAACAAAAATAAATAAGAACATTTAAACAAAAAGGTTCAACAAAATCTCTAACAATTTTTCATATCCTAGCTATAATGTCACAGGCACACACAATTCCAGATGCTTTTATGAGTTGGTAGTTCTTTAATGTCTGAGGTTGTATTTATACATGTTTGGTCAAATAAGCCATAGGTTTACCAAAAGTTACCTGCATTTTACATGATCCCTTCTGTTTAGTTCATAAATTTCAAAAACGTACTGTGAATGGCTAAATAGAATGTTCTTGATCTGTTGGGAGATTAATTACAGAAGTATGAAAATGAAACTCAGGCGAAAAAATAAGAATTTTCTTTTTATATCAAATTTATATAACATTTAGGTGAGAGCTGTGGTCTAAATGTTTGTGTTCCCCTCCAAATTCATATGTTGAGATCTTAACACCCAAGGTGATGATATCAGGAGGTGGGGCCTTTGGGAGCTGATTAGGTCATGAAGATGGAGCTGTCATGAATGGGATTAGTGCCCTTATAAAAAAGGCCCAAAAGAGACCCCTCGTTTCTTCCACAATGTGAGGACAGGCACTGTCTATGAATCAGAATAGGGACCTCACCAAAAATTCAATCTTCCAGTGCCTTGATCCCAAGATCAGCCTCCAGAACTGTGAGAAATAAATTCTGTTGTTTAAAAGCTACCCAGTTTATAGTATTTTGTTATAGCAACCGAAATAGACTGACAGTGTACCCACTGTGGCACTTGGGAAAAATCCATTCAAGTAAACAAATCCATAATGAGTTAGAATGAGACATAAATAAGCTAGAAGAAGTTCCTGCCCTTTTGACACTATGTAGGAAAGATGTACATAAGAAAATGGGCAGTTATAGCACAGCATAGTGTAGGCCCTATGATCGAGAAGGACAAGATGGTATGGTAGTCCCTAAGAGGTAGATCTAAGAGAAAGAACAGGGTCTCTGGACCCACAGATCTCAGAAAGCCATATGTGTATTTCATTTGATTCTAAGTCCTACATCAGCACTATAACTGGTCCATAGAAAGGCACATAACAGAGATTTGTGCTGTTAAAAATCCAATATATCATTGAATTGTTGATGGTGATGGGGGGGGAATGTGTGTGTGTATCAATTTATAGACCATCAGAGCTTTTTGAGTAATCAGTATGGATAATTATTTATACATTTTCATAAAAATGTATATAGAATTCTGAAGACCAGAAGAGCAATATGAACTAACATTGCGGATTTTGGAGTTCATAGGGATTAGAGCCAGCATGTAGATAAGATTGCTCAGGGAGAGAGGTTATACAGTGAGAATATAAAAGAGTATCAGGGATGCAGCATAGGTAATACCAGAAGTAAAAGTTAGGTAAACATAAGAAAGTCCTCAGAGTCATAAAAGCAAAACTCGGAGGAAATAATATCAAATAAGCCAAAGAAGGAAAGTGTTTTGAAACAAAAGAGTTATCAACAGTCAAGTGCCAAGAAAGGTCAAGTGAACAAAGATTTCAAAGCTTATTTATGTTTGGCAACCAGAGGGCCATATGTTACCTTGGAAACAATAGTTTCAGAGAACTGATAGGCCTTTGAGTTAGGGAGTAGAAGCACATTGCACTTGTCTAAGTATAATAGCAAATGGTGGGTGGGTAGAGGAAGTTGAGAAGGCAAATATTGACACATATTTTAAGAAGGTTCTATTCAAATAAAAGAGACAAAGGGTCTGACACCGCAACTGGCAGAGATGCAAATGAGAAAAATGTTGTTTCTTTTTTTTCACATGATATATTCCTGCACAAAGCATTTCACACAGATTTAAGTACTTTCTGCCAGTAAAGGGAGGTCAAGAAATCATTACAATGAATTACTAGAAATGGTTGGTGGAATCACCTTTCCTCTAGGTTAAACTGTCCAAATTACTTGTAAAATGTGCCCGAGGGTAAGGAGATGAAGTAGGTAAACCCTGGAGCCCAGTACAACTCTGCAGCACTGTTCTTTGATCCTTTGCTTCTTGTAGTTTAATTAGCCTTCTGAAGAGCACCTTACAAAGGCTAATGTAACATTTCTCACATTCTTCCTGGTAAAAAGAAGATAAAATATGAGTGGAAAGATTAAACACAAATGACATGGCCCTATCTCAATTTCCTTATCTACAAATACTTGCAGCCAAACTCAACTACAATTTTCACATTTTTTCCTTTCCATTGTTTTATTTGTTTCTACCTGACTAAACAATTGGTTTTCTTCTGTGAGTTCTCTTGTGCACTAAATGTACAAATATAAAGTCAAAAATGAATTAGATGAAAAGTCATGTTTCCTTTTTTTTTTGCTGTATATAACAATTTTTAAGACAGAAAACTCTCAGATATTGTTGTTTTTTATCTTTGTCTAATTTAAACTGGTAAACTATTTAATTCTTCCCTTTCTTCTAACACGCTGACAATAGAAAGGGATATAGTGAGTTTATGTGTGATTCCTAGAGTCTCCTACTTTGATAATCTCATTTCATTTATAAACAAAGATAAAAGTTTTGAATTCTTTTACGTTTACTTTTTTTAAAGATATCTTGGTGGCAGAGTCACTTAAGACCTTCTATGTAGCTTGATAGGCAGGTTTCACACCTCCACTTTCCTGGACAAAACTACAGATCACTTCAAGACTCAGCATTGGCAACAAAATGAATATTCATATAGTAAATAGATTGTTTATTAATTCAATAAATTATTTAAAATTTTTCTCTTGATAAATGTAAGCAGGTAATCAAAAAGAGAGTGCCCTTCTTCCTCCCCCCCAAAATAAATGCCAGATCTTAAGAAGGAACATGAAAGTTATTTTTAGCCTGGGAGGTCACATTCTACTCTTTTAGCTTTCGGAAAAAAACTGCTTGTATGAGGTCACATGTTTGTTTAATGAACTATCTGCCCCCCAGTATTGCCCTGCCCCTCATACTCACAGAAGTCCCAGAGGTCTCCTCTGGGAACATGAGGTTTTCCCAAGACACATTTTGAAATTCATTGATCTAGTCTATTACTTTCTCACATTTCTTTCCTCTCTGAATTTGAGTTTTTTTATGGCTCATAATCACCTTCAACTGAAGAACAATCAATGAACATGGTTGGAACCAAATTTTGTAGAAAACATGCACAGTGTTTGTTGGGAGAGAAATATACTCACCTTATCAACTTGTTGTAATTAATTAAATTAAATGTATACATATTACATTCAATCCCCTATTGCAGCATCTGATACGAAAGATGTTAAGTGCATGTAAATTTTCTTCCTTCCCCTTTTCTTCCTTCAAACCCTCCCTTTCTCAAGTCAAACAAGGACTCTGGAGATGCCCTCAAGCTTTTTCTAAAGAAAAAAATATTTAAAGTTCTTGTTCCTCTAGTAAGAATCATTTTGTTGTGTTTCCCGAAATGTAGGTATATATGTTCTAAATTAGGGCTATAGAAAATAGAATTCAAAGGAATTCTCCAATGGTGGAGTTTTAGGATCTGCAGCACCTTAATAGGATTAATTCTGCCAACTTCTGAATTCCATCAGTGTGACCCTGGTGATGCAATGAAATTTAAATTCATAGTAGCTTCATTTTACTTGTTAGTGGGGCATTTGAAATAAAAACACCATAAACAGAATCAGGCTAGGTTTCTCATTCTGAAATTTTGCTCACCCATCAGGCATAGCCAAGTTGTACAAGGACACAATGTTGTCCTATGTATGAGGAGGTCATTCACAGGGTAGACATGGAAAATTTGTATATTGATTACAACAATTTTTCTGACAGATGAAAGTAAAATTTCAGTTCTAACAATATCAGAAAAGAGTCTCAAGGTAGAGGTTCCATGAAAGACATTCTTTATTTTGTCCCTAGACATCCATTCTCTGCCCATCGCCACCTACCTCTGCCCTGCTCTCTGCCTGGAGAAGCTGAATTCGACCTTCTACAAAATAGAGCCTTCATGTCTTCAGGCTTCTTATTGGAATTTAGTCAATGAGGAGCTGGGAGATAGGAAGGTAACAGGAGAGTGAGGACAGAGAAGCTATTTCCCTGTCTCAATCCCTGTGTGACTCCCTCTCTCCTTCTGGATCCCTCATGTAAATCACACACTTGTCTCTTTGGGACTAACTAATAGACTGAGGGGTATTTGTTCTGGTCCTACATTCATAAATTTATAAATAATCCCTTTGTAAATAAACATACCTGATCTTCTAGTTTGAAGGTGTTATCTAGTTCCTGTTGGTACCCTGACTCCTGCAAGTCCCTTCCTCATCACACTCAGGCATTGCATAAGCTGGCCTTTCCTTTTGCTCTTGCTCCACATTCAGGGCCTCACTGATACATAACTCTGTATCTCTCTAACAGAAAAAAAAAAAAAGGAAACAAAAGGACAATTTGAAAAGAAGTATTTATGGAGAATAAGATCTTCCTAGAAAATCTAGCACATGTACTATGGTCATTTTCAATTAGGAAAGCAATGAAATGTCTTAGTCTTTTTTACTGAGAAAAACACCACTCTACACTGCAAAACAATAAAAACCTTGATCTGAAGTTTGTGCAAAGTGCTTAGTGCTTGAAACATAAACGTCAAACCATATAAAAGTTTTAAAATATGAATTTTATAACCCAACATCTAACCCCTAGTTCCACTGTCTTTTTAAAAATTTACTTCCCCCGCCCCCTGCTTGGGGTGGATATTAGAAGATAGTCTTAAAATAATCTGAAAATATTCAACTATCTAAATATCATAAATATCTGAAAATACTTATAATATAATCCTAAAATATGCTTCATATCCAAGATTTATCAGTTTAAACAGTACCTATTAACTCTCAACAATATTAGCCATTTAATAAAATTACTCTTCCTTTCACCTCACAAAGATATACAATTGTTTTTCATATATTTTCAAGGTTTGTATAATTTATTTTCTATTGTTTATCTATAACAAGGACCTCTGGGTTTTAGTCATAGGTTTATTACAAAAATTAAAGACTAATAATAGCACTTATAATATGGCATACAATATTGCAGAATGAAGTTGGGTGAAAGAAAAAAGAAAAGGACAAATAACTTTAAGATACTAAATATGTGCCACTAAAGGGAAAATATTCTCAGCATCAAGGCCAAATTAATTCTCTTTTTAGACATTCAGTTGCTCAAAATGTTGCTAAGTAAGTGTGCTTGTTCCTCCGTCTTGAACTATAAATCTAATCATGTATAATTTTAAATTGGGTAGAATTAAAAATAAACATATAATAATCTACAAATTATACACAAATGTAGCATTATTTATGTTAAACTTTCAATGAATTCATTAATCCTACAAAAAACTGACAATGATAATAAAATCATGGATTCAGGAAGGTAACCTTGGTAACAGTTTGGCTTGGTTTCCATGGTTACAAAGAGTGCAGCTGAGAGGCTCAAAGAATCACAATTTTCTTTGATTGGAAGATTCTCGAAAATGATGATTTGGAAGGTGGCAGGGGATTTAAAAATAGAAAAAGATTTTCCTCATGAGGAACAAGACATTAGTGTAATAATAGCACATTGATGGTCAGACACAAGACAGGCCTTTGAAATTTAACGAAGCCTCCCTTTGCTCCTTCATAAAAAATTGGGTAGGATATCTCAATGTATAACAGCATGAATCTGCAAACTAAAATCCCTGCTCATGATTAACTAGCCAAAGTATATTACATTGTTTATAATATACTTTAAAAAATTACTAATAGAAGTCTGTTACTTGAATTAAATTAATTCATAATTAAATTATGAATGAACCCAAAGACTATAATAAATATTTTTGATTCCCCTGTATTGTTTTGTGGAGTTTAGTAACCAAAAAAGCAAAAAAAAAAAAAAAAAATAGTGTAATAGAAACTACAGTGAGAAAGGCATTAAGAAATCTAGAGTTAGGAGATAGCTATGTAGCTAGTTGCATGAACTAGTTGCACACCATCTTATTTGAAACTTGCTTTTCATCTCACTAAATAATTCTCAGTACTTACTATCAGAAATATTAATAAAACAGAAACTGAATAACTACCTAAGCTACTTATTAGAAAACATTATAATACATAATTTTAAGAATCATTTTTATGTCATGAATCCTATGCTTTTAAAATATTTCCTTTCAATTTGAAAGGTAAACTTGAAGAGATGTATAGACAGGCTAGGAAAAATGTGGACAGAGCTCTATATACTTATCCCTTCCCTACTATGTCAGACACTCAGAAGATATAGGAAAAATATCCAAGATTCTTCATTTAGATTTTTCCAGAAGTAAGGATGCTTAAAGGAATGAAAACTTAAATAATCTTTCCCAGAGTTAGCTGAGAAAGGAAAAACAGAAAGGCAAAGTAGTAGAAGACAAAAAATTAAAAAACAACAACAACACAAATCCTCTGAGAGAAGGGAAGGACATGAAATGAGTACACTAAAGTCCATGGGTCTAGTAGCCACCTTAATAGCAGTCTCAGTCCCTGAGTCCCATACAGTGGCCCATACAGTGCCCTCAGTCCCATACAGTGCCCCAAACCTTTAAATTCTAACCCCCACAGTTTAATAGACTAATCATTCTAGAAAGCAGCAGTTTCCACTTGTATTTTTGTTCCAGTGCTTGGGGAGAGTGTGGAAATGGCTACTGGAAGAAGTGACAAGAGAATTACCTAGGCTAGCCACCTTAGAAGCAAAGGAGGGCTCTAGCAGCCCCACTTTATTTTGGATGCAAGGATACTCACCACAGAACAGAAGCAGGTCACACAGCCAACACAGAATATTGAAACCTGATTCCAAATATTTTACAAAAAAAATGAAAAAGGAGTAGCACAGAGGCCAAATCCACTCAATAAGATATCACAGAGCCTGGATTGAATTATTCTCTTGAACTTCATGGTCTCAGGCTACATAAAAGTAATAGATCGTGAAATACCAAATCTTAAACTGAAGCTCTTTGAATTTTAAGTTAGGTTGGACAATGTACTCACACTGCATCAGAAGAATTAAAAGACCTCAACAGAGATGGATTAAAGAAAGGAGGAAGAGATGGGCAAACCTACCTAATGGGTACAATGAACACTATTCAGGTGATTGGCACACTTACAGCCGTGACTCAAGCACTACAAAAGCAATCCATGTAACCAAAAACATTTGTACTCCCTTAATATTTTGAAATTAAAAAAAAATTAAGAAAGAAAGCAGCATGTTAACACTACAAAAATACTATTGAAAGGAGAAAATATTGAATGAAAAAGAAAGATAAAAGGGAGAGTACGAAGCAAGAAGATAGCTGAAAGGGAGATACGAAGGAATGCTAGTATACGAAAGTGAAATAAAAAATCAGCTCTGAAAGAAAAAAAAATTACCTAAGAAAATAAAGAAAAAATACTATTTCTTGCCAAAGAAAAATTAAAGAAAACACAAATCCAAAGTGCCAACACACTAAGTTTACAAAAATAATATAGCAGAATAAAATTCAAATCCAGGGCTAAGAACACAACTGTGGGGCAAAAAGAGTATTAAAGAACTAAGAAATAATTTGAAAATAACAAGCAAAACAAGTAACCAAGATTATATTAAGTAACATAAGTAGAAACAAACTGAATAATATAGAAACCCTTGAGATAAAAATGTGAATGCAGAGAAATAAGACAAAGTTATTAAAGCAACTAGAAAAAAAACTTAGAGAACAAGTAAGAAAAGTAAAACCTAGGATAACTCTTGTATCTGAAGTAAGGAACACAATTAATGGAACAGAAAAAATTTTAAGAAAAATATTTTATATAAAAGAATAAATGGATGCATGGATCAAAAGGTTATATGCTTTAAAAAGAAGTGCTGTAAAACAACTATCTCACATGTAGTAGTGAACCTCTTGAGAGTCAAGGGTAAAGAAAAACTTCGGTCATCTAGGCAAGGAAAACAAGACATTTCTAAGGTGAAAAATGTCTATTGTCTTCAGATGTCCACATAAATATTCAAAGGCAATAGGAGCAGAATGTTACACTCAGCCAATCTGTCAAGTTAAGTATAAAAGCAACAGGAATTTTCAGATATACCTGAATTAAGGACACGTGGACCAATGAGCCCTTCTTGAAAACACAGCATTATGACAAATCTAACCACCCATGATAGGGTGATGTTGTAGTTAAATGGCTAATGGCAAGCATTGAAATTCTACGTGTAAGACTTAGACCAAATATTGTTAAGATATATGATTATAGAAAATAACTTCTGACTCAATTAAATATACATGCTTAATTGGTAAGGTAAGTCTCTAAAAGAATAAAAATAAAACTGATAACTTCTGAGCCAAAAGAAGGAAAAAAAAAATGAGGAAGCATCAAGGAAATTTTATCAATCAAAATAGAGACAACAATAACTTTTAAAAGAGGAGAAGGAAAATTGTACATAATACGTGAAATGAGATAATAGAAATGAGCCCAAATAACTCAGAAATTGAAATGAATATAAAAAAATAAACTTACTTAGAGAAATATAGATATTATCAGATTGGATGGTTTTTAAAAATCAGCTATATTCATTTTGCTTTTTAAATTTTTTGGGACCCATGCTCTTGAAATTGAATTAATCACAAACTTGTTTAATTCAATACTATCAAAACCATCTGAGTTTTTTAAATTTATGTACTGATTTACAACCATGCTTGGTGAATGTCTTTGAATTTGTGTGTACATCGAAAAATCTCTAGGGTTGTTTTGTGTTATGTGTTTTAAGTTAAGATTTTTGCTGTCACCTTGACAAAAAACTGTAGGGGGTGAAGTTGGAAACAAGGAGTCCATTTAGGAGACTACTGCATGAGAGTATCATGAATGGACTAGGAAGGAAGCAGGAGAGCAGGGGGGACTGGTTCAATTCTTGATATATTTTGAAGGGAGAGCCAAAGGATTTCCTTTGTGAAATAAAAGGCATGAGAGAAAGAGAGGAGTCAAGAATGATTACAAGATTTGGCCTAACTGGAAAGATGGTGTTGGCATGAACTAAGTGGGTAAAGCAGATTAGCAGTTCAGTTTTGAGCCTGTTGAATTTGAAATGTTATTATACAAATAGAGAATACAAAACAGAAGCCTGTGGTAGAGATGTATGTTGCAGCAGTCAACATATACAGAGTGATTTATCCTGGATAGAGCTGGAGACCATTCTACTAAGTGAAGTATCACAAAAATGGAAAAACAAGTAACACATGGACTCACCATCAAGTTGGTATTAAGTGATCAACACTTAAGTGCACATATAGTAGTAGTAACATCCATCGGGTGACGGGCAAGTTGAAGGGGGGTGGAGGAAATGGGCACATTCACACCTAATGAGTGAGGTGGACACACTTGAAGTTCTCACTCAAGTGGGGCAAAGGCAATATATGTAACCTAAATATTTGTACCCTGTAATACGCTGAAAAAAACCCCACATATAAAGAGTGAGGCTCGACAAGATTGCTCAGGAAGCGAATATATAGATAAAGGGATTAAGGAGTGAGACATGGGCACTACAAAATATACATCTGAAAGACAAGATATTACCAGCAAAACAGATCTACAAAGAGTGAACAGTAAAAGCCAACAAAATGTGGTATGCTAAAAGCCTATCAAGGAAATTGTCAGGAGGAGGAAAAGATCAACTGTGTCAAGTGTACCAGTAGGTCAAATGACGGGAGAACCAAAAATTGACCATTGGATTTAAGAAGAGAGAGATTATGGGTAACATTTAAAAAAGTAGTTTTTGTGAATGGTGAAGGCAAAAGCTTAAGTGGAGTGGGTTAAGAGAACACGGGTGGGAAAAACAATCATAAGTTGGAAGTACAAAAATCTACTTTGAGAAATTTTGCTACAAAGAAGAGCAAAGAAAAGGGGCAGCAGGTAGGGGGAGTCAGTCAAAAAAATATTTAACAGAGAAGCTATAAAAGCAGTGTGTGTGCTGATGGACATGATCCTGTGGAGCGTGAAAACTTGAAGCAGGAGAGAGGAGAGAAATTCTGGTGCCATGTCCTTGTGTGTGCAAGAGAGGGAGAGCTCTAGAGCACACATGAGGGAGCACCTGGCTATATCACCTGGGGAGGTAGAGGGGAAGGCAGATTAGGTGCGAGTGTAATTGGGGAAGGTGGCAAGATGTGGTGGTGGGGAGAGTTTTTAAAAGTCATCTTCTGATGCTTCCATTTTCTCAATGAAATAGGATATCAAGTCATTAGCTGAGAACAAGGATAGAATAGGAGGTGTTGGTGCTTGTTTAGAGAGAAGGCGTCATCTAGGAGAGTGGGTGAAATGGAGACCTCCAGCAGTGAAAACCCATTCGATTTTCAGGTCATGAATATAAAAGTGAGATCTATAACCATGATTTTGTGTTTTTCATACATGTTTAGACTCAGGCTTGGAATAAGATGAAAGTCAGAATTAACCAGGGTTATTTTTGTTTTGTTTTTTGTTTTTTAGCCAAGTCAGTACTATGTAACAGGATATGCTTATATGCACAAGCGCAATTATGAAAATGCTCCATGGAATGTAGGCTGGGTAAATAAGAGAATGAAGATATGAAGGGGGCAAAGGATAGGTAGGATCGGAGAGCTTTGTGCATCAGAAGCTGTTTCAGTGGACTTACCAGATGGAGTGAGCCAGAAATAGAGGAAGGAAATAGGGGAATAGGATACATGAATTTGATATTATGGAAGGACTACATCTACTAGTCAAAACAATATTGAAGATATTGTTTTAAAAGGTATATCTTTCTTAAAGCAGGCTGAGGTAGAATAAGAAACAAGATCATTGGAGAAGAGTAAGAGGGCATGGAAATGCTGGGATTATTTTTGTGTACATTGGGTTTTCTAATAGTTAAGAAAAGGATAGTACAGGCCTATCTTGGAGATATCACAGGTTCGGTTCCAGACCGCTACAGTAAAGTGAGTATCACAATAAAACAAGTCAGACAAATTTTGTGGTTACCTTGTACATATAAAAGTTATGTTTTACACTTCATTATAATCTATTGAGTGTGCAATAAATAGCACTATGTCTAAAATAAAAACAATATACACACCTTAATTTTAAAATACTTTTTTGCTAATAAATGCTAACAATCATCTGAGCATTCAGCAAGTCCCAAGCTTTTTGCTGGTGGAGGGTCTTACCTCGATGTTGATGGCTGCTAGTGCTGGTGGCTGTGGCGGTTTTTAAAAATAAGACAACAATGAAGTTTGCCACATTGATTGACTCTTCCCTTCTTGAAAGATTTCTCTGTAGTATGGGATGCTGTTTGATACCATTTTATCCACAGTACCACTTTCAAAATTGGAGTTAGTCCTCTCAAACCCTGCTGTTATCAGCTAAATTTATGTAATAATCTAAATCTTTTGATGTCATTTCAACAATGTTCACAGAATCTTCACTAGGAGTAGGTTCCAACTCAAGAAACTACTTTCTTTGCCCTTCTGTAAGAAGCAACTCTCCATCCTTTAAAGTTTTATCATGAGATTGTAGCAATTCAGGCATATCTTCAGGCTCCACATCTACTTATAATTCTCTTGATATTTCTACCACATCTGCAATTATTTCCTCCACTGAAGTCTTGAACCCCTTAAAATCATCTATGAGGGTAGGAATCAACTTCTTCCAAACTCCTATTAATTTCAATATATTGACCTCCTCCCATGAATAAGGAATGTTATTAATGGCATCTAGAATGGTGAATCATTTCCAAAAAATTTTCAATTTACTTTACCTAGATCAGAAGCAAGGCATTGACTTCATTAGCTATGAAAGTTCTAGATGGCATTTTCTTCCAATAGAAGGCTGCTTTCTACATTAAAAATCTGTTTTGTGTAGCTACCTTCATCAATTATTTTAGTTAAATTATCTAGATAACTTGCTGTCAGCAGTTGCTGCTTCCCCTTGCACTTTTATGTTATGAAAATGGCTTCTTTCTTTAAACCTGATGAACCAGCCTCTGCTAGCTTCAAACGTTTTCTTCTACAGTTTCCCTTTCTCTCTCAGACTTCATAGAATCAAGAGTTAAGGACTTGCTCTGGATTAGGCTTGGGTTTAAGGGAATGTTGTGACTGGTTTGGTCTTCTAAAGTTTCAGACCACTGAAAATTTTCCATCTCAGCAATACGTCTGTTTTGCTTTTTAATTATTCATGTGTTCACTGGAGTAGCACTTTTAATTTCCTTCAAGAACTTTTCCTTCACATTCACAACTTGGCTAACTGTTTGGTGCAAGAGACCTACCTTTCAGCCTATACTGGCTTTTGACATGCCTTTCTCACTAACCTTAATAATTTCTGGCTTTTGATCTAAAGTGTGAGACATGATACTCTTTCTTGTACTTCAAAACTTAAAGGCTTTTGTAGGGTTATTAATTAGCCTAATTTCAGTATTGTGTCTCAGGGAATAGGGATGCTGGAGGATAGAAAGAGGGAGAGAGAGAGGGGGGGGGGAGAGGGGGGGAGAGAGAGAGAGAGATTGGAATGGTCTATCGGCAAAGCAGCAGAACACACATTAATTAAATTTGCTGTCTTACATGTTCATGATCTGTGGCATCGCAAGAAAATTACAATAGTAACATCAAAGACCACTGATCACAGATCACCATAACAAATAAAATAATAATGAAAAAGCTCACAATATTGGGAGAATTTCAAAAGTGTGAAACAGAGACATGAATGAGCACATGCTGTTGGAAAAAGGGCACTATGGACTTGCTTGGTGCAGAGTTGCCCAAACCTTCAATTTTTAAAAAGCACAGTATCTGCAAAGCATAATAAAGCAAAGCTCAATAAAATGAGGTTAGTCTGTATTGGAAAAGGTGACAGAAAGCCAGGGTCCAAAATTATTAAAAAGTAAAAAAGGAGTGTTAGTAGATACCAGCAACTGCATAAACTTTGTTTTTTTCTTCCTTTTTTAGTGAACATTTTTGCCACCATCTATTCAGGTTATTGTGTGTGCATCTAGTTCATTACTTCCAATATTTGTATGCTACTCTAGAGTGGGTATCTACCACATTTTACTTTTATCCATTTTCTTAGTTATTAGCACCTAAGTTGCCCACAATTTCTTACTATGTCTAAGGTTAGTGTTACCTACGAATCCATGGAAGAATTTCACTGAGTTTTCTAACCTTAGTATGTACTCAAATATTGCCAGATTACCCTCAAGAGTGGCAGCACCAATCTACAAACTATGCCAGTTAAGAATTATAATATTGCCATGAACTAAGAATCTAATTGTAGGTCCCTACCCATTCACATATATTTCGCTCCCCACTAAAGGTAACTAAATAGCAATCTGACAGTTGTAATAACATATGCTTGCTTTATTTTAAAAAGTGTACTTTTAGTGTCCAGGTATGCCATTGATTTAGCCCATTTCAATGGAACCATGTGTTTTCTGTGAATTGTTTCTTTCACTCACCATCATGACTATAAGAAATGCCTATATGGCATGCATGTAGCTGTAGTCTATTTATTTTTATTTATGTGTAGTATTTCATTATATAGGTATGCAACTATTCATCAAATTTTTTGCAAATGGATAGTTTGGTTGTTCCCTGACCGAGGTTATAATGATCAATACTTCTATAAATACTCTTACATGGTGTTCATGGTATAAATTTGCAAATATTTTTTAGGTTATATACCCAGATGTGGAATTTCTGAGGCAAAGAGTATGTGTCTCTGTCTCTTCAAATGTACTAAATAATGTCAAACTGTTTTCAACAGTATTGTAGAAATACACACACCTACCAGCAGTGTATAAAAGCTAATACTGTTCCATGTTCTGTCAACACTTGGTATTGTCAGTCCTTTAGATTTTTGCCATTCCAGTAGCATCTAATTGCATTTATCTCTGTTTCCTGTTGAAGCTGAATACTGTATAGATCAGTCTGTGTGAGACTTCATATGGATAGAAATTCTAATATATATATTCTATATATAATTATAAGCATATTTTTGACCCCAAAATAAATATATATATACAGTAATTATTTGGGGTAAAAACTGGTATGGGGAAAAGATAATCTTTTAATTTTCATTTCTTATTTTACAGTATAATTAAAATTAATTTTTCATATCACTGGGTTAATTTTATATTTAAAATATAAATTTAAAATTGAAATTAAAAATTATTTTCTAATACCTATATTTAAACAAACACATATGGTTACCAAATAACTTTTAATCTGTAACAGCCAAGTAATTTGCTAGATTAACACACTAAGATTTTCATGTCCAATATGGTAGCCAACAGTCACATGTGGCTATTGAGGACTTCAAATGTGCCTCATGACACATATAGAAATTATAATATTTGTTAGTTTGTTGGTTAAATAAAATCTATTATTTAAACAATTTTATCTGTTTCTTTTTATTTTTAATGTGGTTTCTAGAAAATTTTAAATTACTTATGTGGCTCACAATATATTTCTACTGACAGCATTGCACTAGAATCTATTTAGTAAATTGAGAAAAACATGACTAAGGCAGTTTCACAAGAAAAAAAATTACACAAAGCATAAACATATTTCACTAGAACCAAAATGGAATTTGAACACAGTGTTCACAGAAACTAGAAATTTATGAATCATTTTTTAAAGCAGACAACAGTGATTTATTTGAGTAATTAATACATTTTAAATTGATTTTCATGCATCTTTTTATGAATGCACTTATTGCATACAATAAGCTGACTATAGTTTCATGTCTATGTTTCTTAGCAATGCCATTCATTCAGCAGAAAGTGTTGTTCTTTTTTCACTCTACTTTGCAAACACACTGTTATTATTCAGAAACAAGGTAAGACATCTCATTCTTTAAGAAGTCTGCCCCAACACCAGAGAGAGTTATTAATGTCCTCTTTTTTATATTATACATACTTTAATTATAGGACTTTTTACATGCTACACTTTGCATCATAATTATGTGTTTACATAGCTATTTCTCAACTGGACTGCTCTTTGCATTTCTTATTTATCTTCTTAGTCCCAGAACATAGTACAGTACTTGGTACTTCCAAAAGACTTAATGAATGTTTTTGAATTGATATTTCGTGGATACCTCTTAAGTACTATGTGTCAATGTGACATGTTAGAAAATTCATCTGAGTTGTAAGTGTTGATAAGATACAATAGGAATATGAATCTGAGGTTAGCTGAAAATCTCAGAGACTAATTTTTTCCATACCCATTTGATTATTTTTTTAATTCTGCAAAGAACATCTTAATAACATGTTTTCCAAAAATTGTAGCAGTCTATATTTCTAAGTGTGTCAAAAATGCTGTAGCATGCTTGTATATATCTTGTTTGAATCATAACTGACTATAATTTGAAGTCAGGTACAAGACCAATGTTCTTATCTATTTTTTATAGTTCACACATTTGCTTGTAGCAAAACATCAAGGGAGGAAGACCCAAAGCAGAAACAATGCTTACGGTGACATCTATTACATCATTTTTTCAGTGACCATTTCAGGAAAGCAGATAATGGGTCAAGACCTGCATTAGCAGCTTCTCTACATCAGGCAACAACAACAAGGAAAAAATGCACAGATAACACAAACAGACTTTCCTTTTTCACCAAAATTAACCTTCCATTCAGTGAAGCAACATTCTATATGGCATAAAGGGCACATCCCACTCTTAGCCACAGCTCAGCAAAGCATGCCTTCAAATTCAATAATATTTTCTCAATGATGTAGCCTATAAATAGCATTAGAAGTAAACACTAAATATGCACTATTAAGCATAAATTAACTCTAATGTGGTTTGCCTATATATTTAATGTATATTTATTATAATGATTATCTTAATTTCTTGGGAACTTTGCTCTTGAGGGATCCATGCTCAGGGAAACTTATTTTCATTGCTGGAAATGCAAAGAAAATGAGCTGCAGAAAACAATTGGTGTACTCTAGCTGGTACCGAATTGCAGCTGCTCTGGCTGTGCATGACATGGCTGCTGTCAATGAAGGCAGTTGTATGCAGAGCACTGCTGGGCTGTCGGCTGCAAATACCGAAGGGCTTATTGCAGTATTTCAGTGATATCTGAAGATACAGACAGATGTTGCGAAAACAAAGTAACCACATTGAGCAAGGCACAGGAACAAAGGCACAAGGTAAATATAATTTAAATACTGGTAGAAATAAACAGAAATACTGTTTGCAAAATAGTAAAACAGTTTTTGGTGGGGAGTATTGGGGTCTCTGATTGTTAATGTCTTCTTAATTCTTCCCTCTCCATCTACTTAGTATCTCCAGATTCTTCTCTCTCCTCCATCTTTTACTCCTTTCCTCCCTCCCTTCATCCCTCTCTCAGACACATGTATAACCTACACTCTGAGGGATAGCTAAATAAATAGTTGTTGATATGTCATATATCTGTAGAGTACAGTTTTCTGCTTGTAATTTCCATCTCTTTTTCTTGTGATACAGCCTGGAATATTTACATGAGCCAGAACCTCTCCGAATATTTGCTCATCTTTTAGACTCTTTATAGGAAAATACCATTATGAACTATTAAAATTTGTATTGTGCATAACAAATCAGGCAAATGCCAAAAGACTAGGTACTTAGTCTTACCCCAAGAAAATGTATAAACTGAAAATTTAAAAAGAACTTCTATATGCAAACTAAACGTTTGCTTCTGTCTTGGACTTTATAATTTACTGATAATGGAGTGTCATTTGTCCCACGATGTGTCTGTGCACAAGACTCCAAATTAGGGGTCTTTTCCATGCCATCTTGTTGAATGGGGACCCTTCTAGATATATCTGTTCCAGAACCATCTTTCTCTTAGTTTCAGACAGATTCTACCATGTATCCAGGATTCTTTTTCTTTCATCCTAGTCCTTTGGATCAATATCATTTTAAGTGATCCTCTAAAGAGAGGATAAAAAATCTATCTGATATTATCAGCCAAAAAAGGATGATCTAATTTACTATCCTCATTACTTAAGAAAGAATATCTTAATACTTACTACTTTCTTGTTTTAAAGTAACAGTGGAAGGGAAAATTTAACAAGAATGTATGAACCAGTAAATTGCTCATTTGAATGATGCATTACTGTTTCTAATTACTTTTCCTTTTCAAAGAGGATGAGTTATATAATTTTATTTTCTGGATGTAGTAACTGACTCACAATTTTTTAAAATAGAAAGAATATTGTATCCCTGTATTCAGATACTCCACTTTTCCTCACGGTGGAGTTCACATCATTATATCTCAGTATGTTCCACAGTGTTGTGTACATAGTAAAAAGTTAATAAGTGTTTATTAAATGAATAAATGAATGAATCACTGTGTCAAAAAATCAGGTTTGAATGAGATAATAAAGAAAAGCATTTTTATAGGAAGTTTGCCAAGTGTGAACAAATGGCTAATGGAATAGCATGGTCCCAGAGAAGAAATATCCAAGTTTACATTAAGGTATTAGATGTTTCATATTTAATATGGTAGTTATGAGTCATATTACTCTGAAAAAATATTATAATGATACTTCTACCCATATTTGTTTTATTTCCTTTATTTATTTACCAATACCCTGTCTAGTTCCACAACAAATTTTAATATGGGAAATCATAATTACAGGGATAAGACTTATGCATAGAAATGCATGTCTTAGGTAATGGTGCATGGTTGAATCCTTATGTGGATTCATATTTTAACACATCATGCCATGAGCATCACTGCATGAAAAGAACTATTTTATCACTGAAGTATAGTCCCTTTACACATCATTCCCCACCTCTAGCAGTCATGTTTATAACCAGCTATTCACAAAATGTGCTATTAATTTTACATGACATAGTATGATTGGAAAAGATGAAAAACAAAAATATACACACATGTGTTTATATTACTCATATTCTAGTGCAATTAACACCTCTGGATGCTGCCTTCTCATAAATTAATACTTAGAACTCTCCTAATTAATTCTCCACTACACTGACCAGGCCAGTATTGGAAAGGACACGTGGAAGTGGGCACTCTTATCCACTACTGTTGGCAATGTGAATCAGTACAAGTACACTGGAGATTGATTCAGTGTTATCTGGTAAAATTGAAGATCTTCATACTCCATAAACCAACAATTTCATTTCTGAATATATACCTACAAAGGACTGCTACACATGTGCATAAGAACCATTGCTTTACATAATGGAAACAATCTAAATGCCCATTAAAAGGGCAATGACCAAAAAATGTGTTCATTATATTCATAAAATGAAATAACATGCAGTGGTTGGAAATGAATGTAATTTTATGCATTATCATGAATTTTTAAAAAACATAGTTTTAAGTGAGTAAAATATGCTTTGGAATTATACCTAAAGTGATACTTACATAAATCAAAAAACAAGCAATTCTCTCTCACTTCATATATACTTTCATATATATGTATGTATATGTTTATATATGTATGTAAGTATATAATTTTTAGAGGCACATACTTTTCATAGTAAAACCACAGGATTACTCCATAAGCCTAATGGAGTATTCCCAAAGCCATTTCAACCCAGTGCTTGGTTCTGCCCCAGACCTGCAGGATAACATCTTATTCCATTCCCCATTCTGCAACATATTACGGTTTTTATTTTGTTTTGTTTTATAACATGGGCATTTCTTTTCTGTCACTACATAAATTTAAATAAATTGACAGTCTCTCCCCTTGTACTGATAGAAACTATTTTGAGGAGACTTTCAGTCATGAAAATGTAAGTCAAATACTAACCATTCAATACTGGGTAAAGATCTGAACATTGATGCAATGTTCAATGGTCAGTCCTTAAGAAACAGCTGTGATATGTCCTGTAAATAGGCCATGGGCAGAGGGTAATTGTGTAGAGTATGGTGCAATGTTTTTATTTTTATTTTTTTCATTTTCTTTTGGCTGGAACTAAAGAAAAGGGGGTATAAAGGCAAGGAGGGACAGGACTGGCAAGGTGGAACATCCTGAGTGGATGAGCAAGCCCGTGCAGCAGAGCAGCAGACCAGAGGCTCAGGAGACAGAGATGTTCCCTTCCCAAGAGTGTTCTGGGAGGGAGCAAAGACGATTGGTGCTATGTTTTGTGATGTTCATTTTCAAATTTCTTATTTTGTACACCAATCCCTCTATGTGATCTCAAGTCTTGAGTTCTGTTAGACATGCACACCTTGTCTTGGCTCTATTTCATGGAATCAAGTGAGGGGACCACAAAAACTGTAGCCTGGTGGCAAAGTGAAACTGATGCTTCTTGAAAAAGTCAAGGCCTTCATAGCACAGAGCTGAAAGGATGTGATCTGGAGTGATAAAAGCGGTCCTGGTTCTTCTGTGAAGGCAGCAGGTATTAGGAGACACACTCTTAGTACAGTGATGGCAAAGTTGAATGGCAGCAGCATTAGCAGCAGGAGAGAAGATGGGGCTAGCTTGTGGAAAAGCATCTTCTGGTTGCATGAACACACAATATTAGGACACTGGAAACGTGAGAGTTCCATTAAGAAGGGTTTGTGAACCTCTTCTTGAAAAAGGCTGAGAAACAGAAATAATGGGATGGGAGACCTCAGGTTGGTAAATGCTGGACCTTTAAAAAGAGATACAACATTGGTGCTGTTTTTGGAAGGACACAGAGAATGCCCAAGGGAAGAAATAAACAGTGACTACACCTCAGGCTGGATGGCCTGGAGGTCTCCATTGTAGATTAGATATTTAAAGGTCCCATCAGTCACTTATATGTATGACCATGTCCAAATACATAGATGTTTGGCCTTGTATAGGTCAAATATGTTTAATTCATTTAGATTTTTATTTTTATACCAAAATTGGTGCTCTGTCAAATAGTCATAATTATCAATTATGACAAAAATTTAAGGTATCTTATTTGATAGTGTTAATAATTTATTTGGAGTACTGTTTTTTCCAAATGCATGTGACAAACATCAAGAAATTTAGAAAACATATAATTTAAGTAAAAAATACTAATCATATTCATACATCTTTTCTGTAAAATGACAACTTAAATAATGGCAGATTTTTTCAGCTCCAAACATTAAAAAAAAAAACCCTATTCTTTATTAAATAAGAAAAATGTAAACTTTTGGCAATCTATAGTCTTTGAGGTTGACTTTATAATTTTTCATCACTATCTATACCTTCTAAGGCCACTTTACCACTTTTAAAAATAGACAGTTTTGCTGATAATGCAATAAATCCTGCACATTCGACTTTTGTAAATCATACCATCTACAGCAATTGAGCTATCTAGTCAAGGATACCACATCTTTGCTTTTCCTTTGTATGCAATGTGGTTAAATATCACCTGTAAGTTTTGATTAGCTTTGCAAAGTTATTGAAGATTTGTATTTTCCAATGCCTCTGATTAATCGAATTCAATTAAAAATAAAAATATTTATTTATGTTACAGTAGGGAATATGTCCTCTTCTTGTTTGTTTGTTTTGGGGTGAGGAAGTGGAGAGAAATCCTGAGAGAAAAATCAGAATAATGGTGTTCAAATACTTTTAACAAGTAAAGAATTATATTTAGAACTGTTAAAAACTTACCTATGAAAGGATGCTTTAACAAAGACTCTGGCAAGTATATTTCTAAAAATTAGAAATAGAGACTATTTCTAATGTAAGAGTGAATGCAAAAGTATATATTCTAAGGGAATAAAACAACTAAGTGGAAATAAGACTCTTAAAATGAATGTTGTGTGTTTTCCTTTCTGGTTTTTATTATTTTTTAAATTGTTTCTTCAGCCAGCAAAGTTATACGATGGTTTCTAAGTAGTGTTTACCTTTGTGATAGTTTCATTTCCCTCTGTTGTCCAAACTGATAAAATCCAGCACTCTAGAAACTGCAAGGCACTCCCTTCCTCTGTTATTTGTAAGCTGACATGAGGTACACAGACACCTTCTGAAGTTTTATGCATACTGTATTTTCTCTCCTTGCTGCAACAAAAAAAGCCTTTTTTGTTTGTTTGTTTTAGCCTGGCTGCCTTTGAAGAAGTGACTCAGACATCTTCATGGCCTCTAAAGGTAAGAGTAAATATAACCAGCTAATAAAATTTTCCTTATATTATGACTAAAAATATACAGTTGTAGAGGTGTTACAAGCAGTAAGATTGGTACTTTAAAAGCTTTCATTTCCCACTTCTGAACATGGGAATTTTAAAAATTTAATTCCAGGAAGCATGTTGCATTTAACTAAAGAAATGAGTCACTCTGTCTGATGGAATGTAAAAGTTCAGGTGTAAACAGTGTTTTAATTATCATGAACATAAACGCAGCGAATTAATAAAAAAAGTTGCATAGCAAAATTTAGAATGGGACTATTTAATGTCAAACACAAGGACAGGTTGATATCCCTGGTTTAAAGAGATTTGAAGAAAACTTTTCATACAAAATTTAGAAAGCATTAAAGTACAATTGGGAAGAGGGAGCTGGTAAGTTTTTCCTTAAATCCCTAAAACTGTAGAAATTCCATTACTGATGTCTTTAAAGATGTCCTAAAAAGACAAGAGATGTGGTTATTTTTTAAGGTGATAAGTTACAATCTCACTAAAAACACTTGTGCAATTTGTATAAAAAATAAAATTATAGTGTGCTTTCATTTCATTTTCAGAATGAACCATTAAACTCTAGGCTATAATGAAAAGTTTTAGCATGAAGAATTATGATTAGTATAATTGGTGGAAACCTGTTAACTTAATTATAATAGGATAATATAGTTAATCAATTTATAATATTTTAAATTAAATTAATGATCCATTCAAAGAAATGCATATGCTTACTTACTTCCTTTATCAAAACACAATTTGGGGCACTATTTAATATGAAACAAATTAAGTAATCTTTTCATTTTTCATCAACATTTAATATAGACTAGTCCCCTGAGGATCACTGGGAAAGCTCAAATTGTAAAATATGTACATGAACCAGCAAAACCATGAATTTTAATATATGTGTGCTTCATTCTCTATATTTAAAGACAGATAAACAAAAAACCTGGACAAGTATTTTCTTTCATTTAAGACTGATACTAACACTTAGTCCAAAACACTTCATCACTTTATAAAATAAGAGTTAACAGCAACACTGAAGCCTGTAAGGTAAAGAGTTGCAGACTGTAAAATATTTATAAGGTGGTTATACATTTTTAAAAGAGTAGATAGAAATTCAAAGCCAGATAGAAATTCAAAGGAGTTCCTTCTTCATCTGGTGGTCTGAGTCTTTGAAGAAACTTGTGACTAGAAAGCAATATTATGATCAAAATATGATTAATCTACCAAAAAGTAGTGATGTTCAGTAATGATAAGTACTTAAGACTGAACTCAGAAGCAAAACTTCAGATGGAAAACTGACACTTCTGCAACCTACGCAAAATATTTAATACATGGAGTGGGTAAAACATCTATTAGAGAGCCTATACTACTTAAGAGAATTTAAATAACAATGAAGCTTTCTTTTCTATTAGAAATCTTGTTTAAGAGGGCATGTCAGATTATCATCATTATTTACCTAAAACATTTTTGTGGACAGTTTTCTTCAAATATATGTAAAGACATTATTTATAACATTGTGTTTTCTGGCCCATGAAACTGTATTGGCAATCAGCATTTTTCCAGGGAATAAAGCTAATTGGCATTTCGCACATTTCTTAGGCAAATCAATCAGCACTACTAAACCAAAAGACAGTCTAAATACTGGTTGCCATTAGAAGTGAAAAACATTTGTGTGATCTGGAGCCTCCTGGTTTAGTATAAAGAAACACAATTTAAGAACAGATTGGTCTCAAACTTCAAGTTTGAGGAAAAAAGTTTTCAGGATGATCTAAACTGAATAAGAGTTATCTTCAAAAAATACTAAAATCCTAGGAAAGGAAGTAAGTGATCTCCAAATAGTGTTCTCTCTCAGTGGTTTCAGACAGAGACTCTCCATACTCTATTTCTAAATAAAGAGTTTGGACATGATATCCTCTGGGCTTCAAGGACATTAGTGCCTCTGGACCTGCTGCAAGGTCCAAGGACCTAAAGATCTGGGATAGGAATGTGTAGTTACTTGCCAGATACTCAATAACCCACTGCATTTTGTTACAACAAACACAGTTTATAAAGTAAAATTGTGGTAATTTGCCAATCTACTTAACAATAAAATTGACAATGAGAGAATTTAATAATTTACTATCAGCTATTGTTAGAAATTGATCCCTATGTTGTTTTTTTATGAATTGAGGGTCAACACATGTAAAGTACATAAAGAGCGTGAAACTTAGGCTACATAATTTTTAAAATAAAGGTACACTAATGTAACCACCACCAAGATCAAGACAGACATTTCTAGCTTCTTTAAAGTTCTCTTTCTGGCCAATAAGCCAAGCATCTTCATTCTTAAGCTGAACCACTATTCTGAATTTTATCACCTCCTCTATGTTTTTCCAAAAGTTAATGACAAAAGTGCATTTGGCACTAATGCCAAAGAAGGCATGTTTATTTCCTTTCAATATTTTCTAGTTATTACTGCTATATTGGCCATTAGCTCCTCTCCAAAATCTAACATGGTGTTACATAGTCTTCTTCTGGGTTTACTGCTTGGGATTCCATTTGGGGACCCTTCTCAAGAGCGAAGGGAGTTCTTAGCCTATTTCCTTTGTGTCTGCCCCAGATCTTAGAAAAGAAGAGTTCAAGTTGGGGTTCTTGTGAAAAGCAAACTGCTATAATATTATCAATATGGCACTCTATTTTAGTGAAGGCATATGACAATTTTTTCCATGTGGTGCTAACCAAAAAGCATATCTGAATTCTAAATGTCAAATACCAGTACAAACTTCATGATCCTACACTAATAATGATAAACATAGTCCATTCCTAGAACCTTAAGGTGAAATAAATATATGAATAAATTTATTTCATGAATAAATGAATGATTTGAGGATATGCTTGATGTTTCCTAATGATGGGGAATTTACTGTCTTCAAAGAAAACCCATTTTAGTTTTTTAATTCAGTTTTCAGAGATTTAAAAGATACAGAAAAATACCCCTCACATGCACATCTAAACTCTCATAAACACAGTTGTCATTGTTGAAGTGAAACCATTGTAATCTAGCATAAATTATATAGATGCCACTTCAATTTTAGCATATTTGTGAGAGTCCTTATTCAAATCTTTGTACGGATGTTATAAATTTCCTCTTTGTATGAATCCAGAACCACTTTTCTTGTTCTTCTTATTAATATATCTTTAAAATGATCTGAATTACTTGTCTTCATAATGGTCCCTCTCATATTTGAAAATACCTGTCACAAACCTTGTTCCACACCTATACTCAATCTAAAACAGCATCACATTGATAAAATAGCTATATGCACTTATGAAAACTCTAATACTTTATTTATCAATAAAGATGAGAAGTAAAAACACTGATATTCTTTGAAAAACAAAAAGGATCTCTAGTAAGGAATACCTATATGGTAGTCACGTGAGAAAAAAGAAAAAATAACAGTAGAAAAGATATCATTTATATTTTTAAACCTAAAAGACTTATGCATGCACCACTTATTAGGGCTTATGCATAATATTACAAGGAATAATGCAAGGTAATTAGCAAACCTCCAAATTTCAAACTGAGAGATGATTTAAATAACAACAGATTGACCTGAGAATAATATAGAAAACAGATGATTTCTCTAAAAAAATTAAATTCAAACTTTATGGAACTCTTTCATTACTTTATCTTTTATCTTTTGTAATACTGGATAAGCTACAAAGGGATTCATACTCTCAAAATATTATTGGGTGCTTTTATAGAAAAAACTAGAAATCAAAACTAAGATTGATATTATACTACCCTTCAGAAGCTCACAAATTAGTTATGAATATTCTTATAGTATGTGAAATTAAACCATTAGTTGTCAAAGTATATCCTCAGACCATTTAGATTAGCTTCATCTGGGCGCTTTATTAGAAATGCAAATTCTTCAGTCCTCTCTCCCTCCTCCACTCCTGATTCAGAAACTCTGGAGTGAGGCCCAGCAATCTGTTTTAATAAATCCTCTAGGTGATTCTGTTAAAGCTAAAATATAAAAAACACTGAGTTAAACTGAGCCATAACAGTATGATTGATAAAATGAGACAAAATATCCTCAGAAATCACAAGGCACCCCCATAATATTTGGGAAGGGGAGAATATGCCTTGAAAGATGATCATAACTATGATTAAAACCCAAGTCTAAGATTAGCCTTTTATGAAGGCTAATCCAGTGACTTTTACCTTTTTTTTTCTTTTGTGTTTATGATTCTTTATATCTCTAAACAGATGTTACTTGCCTAAATATGTTTACATATATTTAGTCATTTATTTTGGTCAAATTATTCAACTTTTTCTCACAACTACCACCAGCAGTATTTAACATTTTTTTTTCTGACTCAGAGGTCAAGCGGTGGTGGCAGTGAGTAGAGAAAATGAAGGAAAGGGCACTAAAATGAGAGGAAATAGGAGATAATCTACCCGCTGAATTGAAAAGTAACAAATACTTTAAGAAAGACAAAACGAAACGGCCTAAATTTAAATATAGATTGGGATTTTCATTCTCTTGCAGATACCCAGAACCAAAGAAGTAGAGGTCTACTTGGTTTTCTCCCTGGAACTCCAGACCCGGACCAAAGCCTTCATGCCTCATCTTCCAATCCAGAAAACCAGGCATGGCAGCCGCGTCTCCCTCCACCAAGTGTCCTGCCAACAGTCAATCTCCCTCCGGGTCTAGAATATTTAAGCCAGGTGTTTTTATCTTTCGATTCCTACAAATATTTTCTCCTTAAAAGTAATACAAATTTGGTTTCTTGCTTTTCAACCAAAATTGTAAATCTTCAACCAATCATTAACTGAAGTGACAAAGGCATTATAATCAAAAAATAATGATTTATTTCTATTATTTAGGAAAAATTTGTTTTCTTTCATTGCCACTTTTATTTTCCTATGTGTTTGACAGAGTGACAAAACTAAATGTTTTTGATAGAGCTGTTTAGCACATTTATCCACCTTCTGTTCATTGCTCAAGGTGTCAGTAAATTTATCCCTGAGGAATTGGCTAATATATCTAGTCACCTACAGCTATTTAATTAAAGAATATTTATTGAGTACTTGCTATATTCCAGGCATATAAAAAGCATAAAACCTAGCCCCTCTCACCCAAACATTTTGCAACCTAATTGGGAAAACAAAAAAATGTTTAAAAAAAAAAGTGCAAGGATCTGTACAAATGCCAGCTAAACACACAATTGTAATTTGTGCAGGTGTATAGAGGAGAGAAAGGTTGTTAAGGCTCAAACTACTTAGGAGAGACTTCTGCAATGAGCTGAGAGTCCAATGTCTTCAACTGAATCTTAAAAGGAGGATGGAAACCCAAGAGAAAGCAAGTTATCCAGTAAACATCATTGTCTTCTGATCCTGCTGCATCTCCAGGCCAATTTGCTTGAAAGATTATATGACAATTAGGTATAGTCGCTGTTTCAGTCATTGTAGGGTAGGTAGGGATTCAAGCCTCATAACAAATCAATTAAAAATATCAACATCTGAACAATATGGCACATAAATAGCTAATGCTATTCATATATAAATATTATTGTTGCTTTTGTATTTTATCCTACAAATGATTAGAAATACACTTAGACTAATATTGAGATGTCAGCACATCTGCTGCAATTTTCAGCTTGTTTGGCATCCTTTCAATCTATAAAGTCTATCTCCTTTATCAAAATCAAATCTCTGTGTTAATTCCCTTAAGGTACAAGAGATTTCTGTTATGCCTGGTAGGGTTTAAGCTGCATGCAGCATATGTTCCTGGGAAAATGTTTATAATTGCAGATGCCTTCTCCAGAAACCCACTGGCAGACAAATGTACTTTAGAGACTGGAGAGCTCAGGGAGATATGTAAAAGAGCTGGAAAAGCGAACCTACCATCTTCCATCTGCAGAAAGGATCAGCTGTAATAGCTGACTAGAGTTGATTAACTGCTGCAAGCTGTTTGGGAATGTTGTCAGACAAGGTTTTGCCAAGTATAAAAGTGATATACCAGTGCCAGAGGGCTGAGGTTTGATGATCACATATGGTCATCACATATTCTTCTTCCATCCATGAATGATGACACACCCGGAGCCAGATGCTTGACATGAATACATTTTTTTAACATTCAATAAATAGAGATATGAACACCTTGGCTTAAATTCTAAAAGAGAGAAAAATTTCCAAAATTACACCTTTGCTAATCTTTCTCACAAAACGAAAATATGCCACCAATTGTTGAATATTTTGCTACTAAAAGGAAACATAATTTGCTCACTTTATACTAAAAGAACACATTTACTTTAAAGCAATGAACACATAAAAGGACAAGTGAACATTTCAAAAGTGTTATACAGTAAGTCTATAAGAGATACAATATAAAGTGAATTTTCAGGTGTTAACTTTTATCTGAAAGCCATAAGATTAAATAAAATCATGAACATTGGATTTATCAATAAGCAGGAAAATATACAGTAAAATCCTTCTAAATTATTTAATTTAAAAAATGAAGTAAAATTTTTAAAAACTATTCTCTTTTAATTAAGTCCATCCAATGACTATTGAGAATTTTGTTTCCATAAACAATTTGAAAATAAACACACATATATATGCTTAGCTGTATATATGCATATATATATCATGTAGATTAAATCTAAGAATAAAATCAATACATACTTGCTATAGGGATTTACGTGTTCACAGCAGTCAATGACATTTTACCCTATAATGCCCAAGGATAATTAATTATTATAATCTAGTCACCTATGGGTAACTGTAGTAAAAATCTACAAAAATATGTAAATATCCAACTTATTTTGAAATACATATGTTAAATGGAATCACTGATACCTATAAATCTGATTTTAAAAAAGCATTAATTCTTAAGCTGCATCCAAGGTTGCCATTGGATTTTCATTTCTGCTACTTTCATACATTAAGAGCACTTTACTTGCTCTGACACCTGAATATATAATTCAATCTGTTTAAAGTTTCCAACAGTTCCTAGTACATCAATCAACAGAAAAGGATGGAAAAAGCACATTTGGACCATAGTTCATAAGTAGCCTAGGGCTACTTCAAGGAAACTACAAGAACAACCAAATATAAGACCCTCATGTCTAGGAGGTTTGGCCTCAGAGATCAAATCAAATGTTATTACAGAGGATGAAGGGACTAGAAGAGTACAGAAAACAGGGAAGAAATGCATTCAAGTTCCACACTGTCACAAGATTGATTTCCTCGAGTTCTGAAGTTTATTTAAGTGATGTCAGTAAAGTACCAGAATAGAAAGCATGTCAGAATCGGTGGCCTATTACAAGCTTTGTGATTTTGAGTAAATTACTTAACCTGGGATTGTTTCTTCACATTTAAAATTAATGACATTTATCTGTCTGAATTTTGGTGAGGATTAAATAATATACTATGTCAAAATGTCTAACCCAATGACTACCTCATGGTAGTTATTTAATAAACAACTGCAATTACTGAGTATTAGAGAGGTACTACTTCCCTTTTCTAAGTAGGTCTCAATTGATGTTTCTAAAGTTCAGGTCTAAAGCTTGATCCAAGACACCAATACTCAAAGTTCCTAAACTTAGACTTCGTCTTGGCCCCATAGAAATCTCCATCTCTAAGTTAATTCTATGTAGATCCACTGAGAAATAATCAAGTATATGCTTCTTAAGTATATATCCTTCTATTCCTACAACCTTCCATTTTCCTGAAAATAGAACAGAACTAATGAAATACACTATAAAAGATTCATTTTCATTTTTAGAAAATCTTTTGTCATAATTGCTAATATAGCTTTTAGAATATCTCAGACCATAAAATATTTTTGGAAAAATATTTTTGTAAATCTTTAAAAAAAGAGGCCACATGTACTTTTTTTTTAAATCAATAATAAGATCTAAATAGAGAAAATAGTATTAGCTTTATCTCCACCTCAGGATTATCCAAGGAGAATGAAGGAAATAATGTGCAGCTTCAAATTTTCTGAGATTGTGGTGTCCAATCAATACCAAATTTAGTAATGACTGGCTAAGTTTAATAGTTATTGGTGAATTTAGTAATATGAAGGGAGAATAAAGTGAAGAAAAATTTAAGGTGAAATTTAAAATGAAGTATTAGAAAACACAATGATCAGCAGTATATTCAGTGTTCATGATTTTGCCTCAGTGGATCTTCAAGTACTAAATATCAAATTCAAAATACACACAAATAAATTTTATTTTAGAATGCATCCTTCCTATTTCCTTTAAAATGGCAATTTGAATTGTATATTTTTAATAGAGTCATTTCTAAAATCTGTGGATACTTTATCTGTGTAAATTAACTTTAATTTTAATTGCGTAAGGCAAATTTTATATCACATTTTTAGTGACATAACTTTCATTCTGCTTAAATTTGTATTTTGTTGACACCAAGAGGGTTTCTGTTTTTTTCTAGTCCAAAGGAAAATGTGAATGACAAAAATTTATAGAATAATCTTTCAGCCTTAACAAAGACATTTCATTACTGAAAGGAATGATTTGCAGCCTGTCAGAGTGACAATAGAATTAGGCAGGGGTGAAGAGGAGAGGCCAGGAATTCAAATAATTATAGTGCTGTTTCATTTCTTTAAAAATAAAATATTGGAAGTTTTAAAACATCTTGGGCATTATTATTCAAAGATTGTTTAAAAATCTTCTCAAACTCTTGTTTCCAAGACCTACTCTTATTTTCCACTATCACAGAAAGAGTTAGCACAGAATTAAATACTGTTCCTATTCTTATTTGGGACAATTCTGCCTTGGAATTTTCAGAGTTCTTGTAAATTTTTACTTGAATAAAAGTCATTTTTGTTGCATTATAAAATGTGAGCTGTTTTCAACCTTTTTCCTAATAAAAAACATGAAAATCACCTAATTTTATGTAGTATAGTAAATATGTTAATAGTAATATCTCCAAAGGTTTTCCAAGTTTGTGATGTAATACTTTGTATTTCCTTTATGTCACCCTTTAACAGTTAGACCTGATAATTATACACCAGCAGGTGGAGCTTCTTGGAAGTGAGTACATTATATTCTGAATTTATTAAAACTTTTGAAAATATTTTCCTTTTCAGAAGTTTCTTTACATAAAAATATGTTAAAAGCAATAAAGTTAAAAATGTGTGGAATAGAATTAGATCAAAAAGAACACTATTTTTTAAATAAAAGCTAAAATTAAAATTATTAATCTGACTTAGATAAAACTCTGAGTTGATGATATTGCCATTAAAATTCTAACATTATATTTAATCTTAAAACAATAAAAGCTATTTGATCATTTCCGTGAATGTTAATCATGTAAATTTCTTAATACTTTCAAAAATGGAAGTCAGGGTTGAGACATAAAAAAATGCCAAAATAAAATGTCACTGTTTTATCATTTTATCAGTGACTCACCAAATAGGCAAATTATTTAACAAGACACGAATTTACAAGAATGACTAACTGGATCCAAATTACTTGAATATTTTATGTTTGTAATTGTTCTACATTATTCCTAAAATAAGTCAAAATTAAATAGCAGGATAGCATGAAGCAGTAGATGTATTACAAGATAGAGATTTTAGACAAAATCATATCACTGTAAGTTGTCCCAATAATTTCCATAGCAATGATAGATTTATTATTTGAGTAATAGATTCTTCTTCTCAGCATTGGATCTTTCATTGAAAAGTGATACTACCTGTTTTCAAGTAGGTCATATATCTGGAATCAAAATTAATTAATTACATAGCTTTGTTCTCAGCGTTTCCTTTGATTTCCATGGCTAAGTTCTCAAAATTTAGAGCATGGAAATAGATTTGTGTAAAGAAGATACCACATAATTAATAATTAATCAACTACTCTGATTTAGTTAACACTCCTCCTTCACTTATTTGAAGATTTTAATACTAAGCAAAACATTATTTTATGACATTTCTTTTTTGCTTCATTAGTGATACTTGGCACTGAGACCTCCAACAAATATGAGATTAAAAATAGCTTGGGACAAAGAATTTACTTTGCAGTGGAGGAAAGCATCTGTTTCAATCGTACTTTCTGTTCTACGCTGCGATCTTGCACCCTGAGGATCACAGATAACTCAGGTCGAGAGGTGATTACCGTAAACAGGCCTTTGAGGTGTAATAGCTGCTGGTGCCCTTGCTACCTACAAGAGGTTAGTCACTGGCTTTGAATGTCTTAATTTTTTTAATTAGCAATTATTTCTTTAAATGGAATTCATCTGAAGCTATGGGCCTATTAACCTTTCAATTGTTTGAATTAGTGTGATGCTTCTTTCGGATCAAAATAGTTTCAGGATTTGGTTATTCACTAAACTTTTTTCCTTTCCAACCAAAAACTATAGTGGATTCCGTGATGTTAATTGGTGGAGATAGCTCGTGTGTCCTGAAAATGAGACACGTCCTCCTGAATCTCTATATTAGCCACATAATTGTAATGTCTACAAGTTCCACCAGTGGGCAAATAGACCCTTTGTCTTCTCTAACTGTAGCAAAGTCCAGGAAGTGCTAATGATATTAAACCCCTCTAAGGTGTTCCCCTGTTTAGATATTATTATTTAGTACAGAATCTCACATTATATTTACCCATTTATGACAAACCCCAGGGTTTGGCAAAGATAATATTACTGTTTTAGAGAGAATAATTCAATTATTTTATTTTAATATACAATAGATTATTATTTAATAGACTTGTAATCATAACTTTCATTGACATAATGCAGTTAAATTGACAGAACTTTTACTTCCTTTACTGATTTTCATATTATGACATCTGTATGAGCTAGAAAGAGTAGGTTTTACTCTCCACGTTTTGCAGTCAAGGAAATAGAGTGGAGGTGAGTTTCCCAGGACCGCGCATTCAGGAAATATCGCAAATGGGACTTGATCCTGGTATTCTAATCCAAGCCCAAGCTTCTCTATCGAGTACCTGTGTATAAGAACTGTCTTTAGAACAATGGAAAATAAATATTAATATAGAAGGGACATTTCTAACAACATATATTGAAGCTAATTCTCCAAGTATTAATATTTATGGGCAAGCACCTGGCTAAGTGATAAGATGGCTCAAGCACTCATACACGGAACCCAAGAATTTCCATCCACCTACTGAAGATTTAATATGAGTGTGCCCCAAGTTGGTATAGTCAGTATAATTGTAGAATATATGCCCATTTGAAAACTTCTGATAATCAGTGTTTTATTTATTAGTAACCCAGTGTCACAAATTAAACATAAGATATATCATGATACCCATTAGTAATTTTTTAAAGTTTGGTCAAAATCAAATCACTTACTTTTAAAATGATCCCAGAACAAATCTATATAATTCTCGGCAGTCTAGTTAAAATGACCTTTGTTTACCTAAGAACACTACAGACATACACAGAAGACTATGAACGTAATAAGAAAAGTCAAAATCAGATAATAGAGAGATGGCTTTGTTTAAAAGCAAACATTTTATTTTTATTTGCACCTGCTCCCAACTTATCTTAGAAAAGTAATTGGTTTGGCTTACATAAATATGTGGGTAATGGGGTCAAATACTAACGTCATGCCTGAAAATGCAAAATGCAACTGCTAGTCTGTAATACTTTGGAAAACATGAAACAGCAATCAAACTCGTGTTTAATAACTATAACTGCAAAAAGAATTTGTTTCTAATTACACACAGAGAAACTGGAAGTTGACAATATGCAGAGAAAAAACTCATGAACACTCATTAATTGATAAAGGAGACTTAGATATAATGTTGTGGCTACAACTGAGAGGAAGTAGATATGAGTTAGTGCATGGGGAACTGCTTCAATGATTGACCAACTGTTACACTGGGAATAAAATAGTAAAGAAGCCAGTGTCCCAGAGTCAGAAGATAGTCCTGGGGCAGATTCTCCTTAGGGACAATAAGGCATGGACTTTCAGTACACAGTACCAAACATTTATCTATACAGTGAATTTCTGTGTTTATATAAAATAGAAAAAAAACCCACTGCTTTGTATTCTTAGAAGCAGATAATTAGATTGATTTATAGAATATTAAAGTAATTTCATAACTACACTGTTTAGAGGTAATTGATATTATAGTAATATTAAAATATAGTAACAAGGAACTCTTATTATTATCTCTTCTTACAGTTAGAAATTCAAGCCCCTCCTGGTACTATAGTTGGTTACGTGGCACAGAAATGGGACCCCTTTCTGCCTAAATTCACAATCCAAAATGCAAACAAAGAAGATATTTTGAAAATTGTTGGTCCTTGTGCAACATGCGGCTGTTTTGGTGATGTGGATTTTGAGGTATGATTGAAAAAGGAAAGAAATTTTCCACTTAGGTCCTGATATTTTGCAACATAATTCAATTCTTAAAATGTTCAAATCAATTTAATCTCAAATAAATTCAGAAAATAACATATTTGTGAAATAATGTAATAAATTGGTTTTGTATATGCAATAAGAATTTATAATTCCAGAGACACTAAGTCCAAGAATTTTTTTAAAATAATATTACAAAATGTACCACCTTGGTCATGATAGTTGTCATAGGCCAGTGTAAGTATGATTCAAAGTAATTTTAACAAATAGAATATAATGATGGCTATCAAATAAAACTTTTCCTGAAAGTATATTTAGCTAGATACAATTTTATATGTTTTATGGACGAAACAGTAAATCTCTTATTATTTTAAATGTATCCAAGTATTTGAACATCAAGCCTTTTATGTACATATAGTTTTGTCTTTTTTAGATAATCAGTATTTTATGATTTTGAAAAATAGCAGTGCATTCAATTTTAGGTGTGTCTTATTTATGTGGAATTATAGAATACATGGTATATAGTTTAGAATCACCTAAATTATATAACTTCTTTCCTATTGTCCGGTGATCACATTTCCCAGTTGAGATCTCATTTCAGAAACACACTCCATTAAAATATCAATTTATAAAGCTATGTTCATACAACTTTTAAAATTTGTTTTAAAGCAATATGCTCTCATATTTGTGTAAATTGAATGCTAAAAGCAATCGGTAGTTGCAAATCTAATCTGTAGCAATATAAACTATCTTAACAGATTCTCTTAGATAACATCTTAGGCAGGGAAGATGACTGAAATTAAAGTGTATATTTATTTTCCATTCATTCATTCATATATATCTTATCTAGGATATCAGTTTTCAGGACTTAAAAGAACATTAATCTTATAGAATACAATGTAAATTTTACAAAGTGAGCTGTTCTAACTTCATCCCATTCCAAAAGAATTTGTCATGGCATTTCTAAGAGTAATATGATTGAGGAGAACTTAAAACATAAGAGTGGTAGTATTCAGAGTATAGAGATGTCCTAAGTAAATTTCTCTATTTTCTATCTTTTTCTACCATATGGAAAATGAAAGTTAATATTGAATCACTTTCAGCATCAGAAGAGGAAACAGGGTATGCAAATGAATGGTTTATAAAGTTGAACTGTAGACTCCTTTTAGCTGAGAAGGACTGATAGACTTTGATGTCAAATTGGTCAGAACTTCTTGTGTGGTACACTAGCCCAGAGGGGTTTTATGATGTGAAAATAGGACTTAGGATTAGTTAGAAAGGAATGACCTAACAAATGTCTGAGTATAATATTAAAATGTGATTTAATAATTACTGGTAATATTTAAATGTTTTAATAATTCTAAGATCTTAGCAATAAAAGTTTAAAAGTTTACAGATTGCACCTAGAAATTAATTTAATTCCTAATATCTTCTTTCATATTTTTTTAATGGAGAATTCAGGTTCTCCCTAAAATCTAGACCTCAGGTAAAGGAATTACCTTCATGGTTAAAGCCTGTAATTGAACTATGTACCTGCTGCCATCTTGTGGTAGCCTGACCTTAATAATTTATTGCTATTATATTCTCCATCTGCATACAAAAAGAAAAAAAAGGAATTATATTGAATTAGAAAACTGTCAGAAAAGCCAAATGTCTGAAGAGTGAACTGGAAAGTTAAATCTATAAACCTACTCTTATATAAAGGAATAAATAACAAAATTGTCATTTGGAAATGATGAATAAAATAATTGAAAGCTCTCATGAAGTAATACCCTCAGAAATGTAAAACCATCTTTTTTCATCTTCAAATTTAATACTTCTTATTTTCCTTTTGAAGGTGAAAACCATTAATGAAAAACTAACAATTGGGAAGATTTCAAAGTACTGGTCAGGATTTGTAAATGATGTCTTCACAAATGCTGACAATTTTGGAATTCACGTGCCAGCAGATCTGGATGTGACAGTCAAAGCAGCAATGATTGGTGCTTGCTTTCTCTTTGTAAGTACGGATAAGGGTGACTTATTTTTCTCTTTCATACCTGTTAATTACTATAGAGCCAGTCCCAGTTGACATGGTTTTTGCTCCCAAAGAGTAAGTTTTATGCATAGAAGGCTAGTTTGGGATGAACTTTCTTCAAAAATCAGAATTTAGAAGCCTGCATTTCTATTAGGTAGCCACTCTCCTGTGATCTCATACCTTCTCTTCTTTAAAGATTGATGCCCCATAACCTCCTATCCATCATTCTCTCAAAAACCGAGTTTTCCTTCACTTTCAACTACAATTTAGATTTTTGGCTTATTTTCACTTTAACTGAAAAATATGCAAGCATAAATATCACAAGATTTATTCTGGGTAAAGTTCAGGACCCTGCCTAACAATGAGTTAGGTGATATTCAGAATGTGGAAAGTGCAGCTTTCTTGCCTTTGCAATATGAACATAGATTCATGAGATGACACCGATGAATTAATAGGTAGCAGTTTCCATCGTTAAAAAGGTATTATGTCCTTGTCCTTACTTTCAACTTACCATTTTATTGAAAATTTTTTCTTCTTTGGTATATGCAGCTTGGTGATAGAAGGACAGAAGTCAAATAATACCTGTGCCAAAATGCTTGGCTACCCCTATTCCTAATTTCCCCTCTAATATCTACTTCATTTCCTACCATTTTCAATGAACCCACAAAAATTCATGGGATTTTTAAATAAATTTAAATTCTTCCTCATATGTTATTGTTCTCTGGAGCTTTTAGGATCCTAAATCTTATGACTATATTAATGTGTGTGCTTCTGTGGAATAAAATCAGCCCTATTTACTGAGTTTCTTCTAAAGACACTTGAAAAATAAATGTACAAATTAAAAATTATTCCTTGGTGACTTCGCTGAAGGAAAATTAAGAGTTTAGTATAGAAATGCTTATGTATATGATTAGGGTTGTTTCTCTAGTACTTTAGAGGAATTATTTTAACTTAGTGGTCCTCTATCATTGATAGAAAGTAGAATTAATACTTGTAGAGTGCTGGGTTTGTACACTTACTAAGTTTTCATTTACCCTCAATTCCCATTTTCATCTACAAATCTACCGAATTCAGTCAACCTTGCTTGTCACCTAATATTTCTTCTATTCCCTTTTCTCAAAATCACTTGACAGTGATTTTGACTTGTCATCTTTCCTGTGCTCACCCTTCCCATTTTTGATCATTCTCCACTCCAACACTTACCCCTCCAAACACACATACCCCTTTCCCAAGACCTTAATTAGGCCTTGCTGTTTAAGCCCCACACTTACTGTTTATATTACAAATCAGATCATCT
>VBSM01000272.1:6728288-6744856 GCA_008086735.1 Cheirogaleus medius | reverse complement strand
CCTCCCATCTCGGCCTCCCAGAGTGCTAGGATTACAGGCGTGAGCCACTGTGCCAGGCCTAAATATGTTCTTATTGAAAAGAAAGAGCCCTGTTCTTAGCCCATATTCTCTGAGGGATTGAGAGGATGTCGCTTTAATAAATTTTATCTAAAACCTAGTCAAAGTGTGGTGCAAAGTGCAGCATCGGCACCACCTGGAAACTTGTTCAAAGTTCAAAGAATCTCAGATCCTATCCCAGACAAACAATATCCCTGGGTTATTTCTCTATGCCCTATAAATTTAAGAAGCACTACTATAGATAACACATCAATCATCTGGAAGGATAACTTTTAAACTGCAGCATCTAAGGGAGATATATATTTATTGAGAATAGTTAATGGTTCCCATTAAATTTTTTTTTCTTTTTACCATCATGTTATAAAACACATGTGGTTTTTTGCCAATATAGCTTTTTAAACAATTTCTCATGTGTATTACCAAGATAAATCATTTTTTCTATGTGTAATTTGATAGGAAGAATCATGTTTTTAATTTTTAAATGCTGTCTCCATTTTATTGTCTTATGGTGAAATAGTTTTAGAAAGCTGCTGGTGTGAGGATACTCCCTGATCTAAAGAGAAAAATTCACAAATGCAAACTAATGTTTGGTCTCTTCTCGTTCTAGGTGACCATTCCCACCCCACAACTCTCCCTACTCACACTCCACTCTCCGAGTTCCCTCTGGTTTAGTTTTCAGTACTTCCTCGGATGACTACCTAATTGCTGAACACATTGTCTGTGATAATATATATAGTTTTTATTCAAAGGTCAACGTCTATCACAGCTTCCTGCACTGACCCAGAATGCCCCACTGTCTAATTCTGTAAGGTGTTGATCACCCAAAATTTTGACTGATAATACCATGCTGATTCAGATAAGGTTATTCATGCTCTGAAAGTTATTCATGCTCTGAAAATTCAACATGTAAGTGGCATGAAGCTTAAAACTTTACCATTTTTCTCCTATTGATAAATCATATGATGCTGGAACACCACAGGAAATATAATTGCTTTTCATAATCAAAGTTTCCATGTCAGATTCTTGATCTTAATTGTTGCCTTTTTGTAAATTCACTCATATTCAGTTTATTTATTTGTAGGATTTTATGTTCTTTGAACATTCACTGGCTGGAATATAACAAGCATGATAATGAAAACAATAAAATATGCAGAACATATTTCAGTAAGTAAAAAGCAAGTTTAAATGATCTCTTTCCCTTTGAAGATGTCTATATTTGACGCTATCTAATTCTTTTTCATTTTCTTCTAGAAATCCCTTGGGCTCTGGATTTCATTTCTGAATGGTTTGAGTATTTGCTTTTTTGTAACAAAATGTTAATTATTATATTTATTAAAACATAATTTAATGAGGCAATTATCTAGTTGTGAATGTATGATAGCTAAATACACAATTACTGGCCTGAGCACAAGGTTGTTTTGAGAGATTACAATTCTTTCTTTTTATCCTTTTGAAGTTATTGCAATGGTAAGCATGAAAGATGAGAACTAAGGCTTACAGCATCACTGATGAAAATTCAATGTTTAGAGAACACTTTGAAGTTTTTCTGGTACTGAGGCTGGTTACTAATCAAAAGGACTGAATTTCTGAAATATTTTTTCAAAACTAGTCCCTTTTTACTTTGTTTATTAATTTTCTTATTGTAGTGAGATGTTTTTATATTGGAAAAGTTAAAAGTTGGGTAAGTAATATGTGTAAAGATGAGAAAGTTAGATAGTGTCAATTCATTTCAATGGCAAGAGGCACATTTCATAAGGAAACTAATATTTACAAACCAAAGCATGCTTTAAATACCTACTCATGCCAGATAATTAAATAAACACATAAATAAACATCTAAGTCAGTAAAAACAATGTTATCTGGGAGGAATTTTATCTATTTGCACTGAAGTTTCAATCAATAAGAGATCCAAGTCTCTAGAAAAAGGACAACTCCAGGACTTAAAAACAAGCAAACAAAATCAAACAAATAAAACTTTAATCCATGAGGCAAATGCAGAAGTAAGGGAGCACAGTAAATTCAATTAATTAATACCTTCCACTTTAATGTTTTTGAAGTCCTCTCCGTTACTGTACCCTAGTTATCAACATATTTCCAAAGCCCACATGAGAGGAAAATTTGTCATGAATGACAATAGTCCTTCTCCCCTATTCCAAATGGAACAAATTTCTTTTAAGCAAAGTACCATGTAGCCATTTGGACTCTACTTCAGAATTGCACATATAGTACCCAAATTATCATGTACATGTAATGGTGTTTGGATAAAGTCCAGGCAATCTCCCACTTAGAAAAAGGAATGTATTCTAAGCATCTGTCACTAAGTTAGTCAAGTTAGTTGTTTGAAATTAGGAACCAATCATCTCTTAGAAATAACATTATAGGTATAGTTAAGTTCACAAAATAGCCCAAAAGTATCAATTTAATTCTGGTCTCTGGGGTAAGAGCTTTATATTTTGTAGTGTGGAAAAGAAAAGAATCTTTCTCCCATAATCTGGTTCAGTTTCCTTCAGTTTCTTTATCCTTCATTACACCTTAACCTTTTCTAAAAGCACCCTCCTTTGGCATGCAAAACGTAGACATTGCCTCAATCAAGCATAAAATATTTTCTACTTGAGGCAGAATAGTTTACTAGCCACCAAAAAATAACGATATTTCAAAATCACATACAACCTTCTCTCAGTCATACCATCCATTTCTTCAGCATAACTGGTACACCTGCATGCTGGAAGCAATGCAGTCATAGAAAGGAACAAAAGTCCTGTTTGCGATAGACGTCACCTTGAGTCCAGCTTTGCCAATCGCTAGCCATGCAACCTAAACCTGCAGTCTTTTCTAATCTCTTTGCATTTCCCATGTTACTTGTAGAGCCATGTTGATGGTGAAAGGTAACTCAGCATTTCCTCATTTTCCCCTTAATCCCCTTGTCAATTCAAATGTGTGTGATTTATGGTCCTTTATAACCAGCTAAAGGAAATGGCATTTTTAAAGCTGATGGTTATTAACTAATCAAATGGAGAACAATAGCGAACATCTTCTGAGAACTTATTACATGCCGAGCACCATGCTTCAAATGAATTCCTGATGAGGTAACAAAATAAGATGTTAACAAAGGAAAATCAGGCAGTATGTGGATGACTGCCAAGGAACCTATTTTGCCCCTTTCCCACCCTGCACCCCTGCTTCATGTCCTAAGTTCTCTTCCTAGAGACAATCCTGCTTTTATATCTTCTCTTGTCCTTTACTATTGATTTCTAAAATGAGATTTTTGAAAGCAACGTTACAACAACAATGGTTGAGGGTTTCATTATGGGGCAAGAATGAGAAAAAGAAAACACCATTTGTAAATGTTGCATTTTAATATGACAAACAGGAAGTTTTAAAAAATATTTAAATAGACTCTCAAACTGTTGGAAAGATCTATTTAACACCCACATGTAATGGAGACTCACTAAAGATAAAAATCCTTCTTAGAATATAGCACTCATATTAAAGTTGGCTGCATTTAAATAAAAACCTTCTGTCAGCATATTCCAATGAACTGAGACCCATCCTATCTCTCCTTCCTCATTAAAGTTAAAATTGATCTTTCTATCTCTTCTGTGGTCTACTTTTTCCTTTTCCACCAAACATAAGTCCATGAAAGACTACCAAGACCCTTTGATTTTCAATGAAAAGCATGCAGCTCCAGAAAAAGGTGGGTCCCTTGTATATCACTGTTTCCTGATTTTCTAGCTTCCCTTGGACCCACAACACCCTTGGAACACAGCCTCTGACTTTGTTTACTCTGAGATGTACTGGGAAGGACTTGACCAGATTCATATACCTCTTGTTCATGCATTCATTCATTCATTTAATAAATATTTATTGATTCCCTCTTATATGCCAACAATATAGTCCATTCTCTTATGGCGCTAACAGTTTAGTTGAAGAGATAGTTTTTAATTCAAAAATGACACAAAAAGAAGTCAGATCTCAACTATGAGAATTGTTTCAAGGAGGTGGACAAGGTGCTAAGCTAGGGATATGTGACTTGTTCAGGGAGTGATGTTGGCTTTAATATATGAAAAAATAGGAGTGGAGAACAGAACATTTTAGGGTGAGATACTAACATCTGTAAAAGTTCTGTAATGAGGGAAGAGGAGAACCTGGCAATTTCAAGTGACTTGAAGAAGGCCAGTGAATAAAGTTCAGGCAGTGAGGTGAAATATGCTACAAGATGAGGATAAATAGGGACTGTAGTCCATGTTAAAGATTTCAGATGCTGTCCTATTATCAATGCATCCAGTAAAAATTTATGAGAGAAGTGACTAGTTAAAGATTACATTTTTGAGAGGGCTGGAGAGGATGTTCATGGACCAGTTAGTAGTTTACTGTGGAAGTGTAGCTAATGGTAGCTTAGATTAATAGAGCAGTCATGGAAAGAGAAAGAAGTGAGCAGATTCAAGGCATGTTTAGGAGGTAAAATCAACAATACTTGACGCTGAGTTGAAAATGGAAAAACAAGAGAGAAGGGGAATTTCTGACCTGTGCCATTTACTGATGGAGAGAACTTTAAGTCTTTAAGAGGAGATGTCAAATGGGCAAGTGAGTATCATTTCACCTAGTGTAATATATTTCTAAAGAAAGATGACTGTATGAGAACTATGACTTTATGAGAACCATAGAGATCCAAATAATTTCTGGTTTACTTCAAGGATGTTCCTGAAAAATATTTTTTCTAAATACACTGACAATGAATTTATTCATTCTTATTTATTTATTTTCTTTAATTGGCAAATAAAAATTATATATTTATCATGTTCAACATGATGTTTTTAAATTTGTATGCATGTGGAATGGCTACATAAAGTTAATTACCATACACATTAATCTCACATATCATTTTTGTGGTGAGAACACTTAAAATCTACTCTCAGCAGTTTTGAAGAATACACAACATTGTTATTAACTATAGTCACCATGCTGTACAATAGATCTCTGGAACTTATTCCTATTAATTTATTTAGCTAATTATTTCATGGAACTACTTCTATGTACTATGCTCTACATTAGGCATGTAAGCATTAGGTTCAATGGCACATCGTCCCTACTCTAAACATCTTTTCAACAAATATTTTTGGAGTGCATACAGGGTGCTAGGCATCAATGTCAGAATTAATTTATAGCAGTAAACAAAAGCAACAAGGTACCTGCCCTAATGTAGCATACATCTATTAGAGTTGATAATGACCCAGTCAATAACAAAAATATAATATAATCATAGGTGATTGTGAATAATGACAACGAATCTACCACTCAAGATCTAAAACAATAAGCTGAATTTATTGCTTGTTCAGTCAAGGGAGAGACACAGTTTACGAGCAAAAAAGAGAAATTGTATAATATAGGGTTTGAGGAAATCATGGAGTTTAGAAACTGGAGTGTTGGCTTGAGCTATGGAAATGTGTTTGCCAGAATAAGACTGGCTAACTCAGAAATCTGTTCACTGGACTGAAGCTATTGCTGATTATCTGATTTTCAGAGATAATGTAAAGAGGATTATTACTTATTATCTTTTAGAAGTGTGTATACATTGTAACCAATCATTGATTGATTAAGCAAGTTTAATACTGATTTTGATTATTACTTTCATTTGATCGTTGTTACAATGAGAAAACAAATAACCAGTTGTTTCCTAGGTGGGCGAGAACTTTATATTCCCAAGCCTATTAAGAAGAGTAATTTAAGATAAAGAAATAGAGAGAAATAGAGCTTCTGTTAAATTTGAGCATAAACCAAAGAAAAGGAATTAAGACAAGAATATTTGGGGAGAGTGAGCTCCAGGCAAATGGCAAAGCAAATGCAAAGGCTCTCATCAAGAGCATGCTGGGCAAGTTTGAGAAGCACAGGAAGCCTGTGTGACTCAAGTATAGCAAACAGTGAAGTAGGAAATACAGCCAGGGGCTAGATCATATACAGTCTTACAAGGCAAGATAAGGAAGAGGAATTGACAGAACCTGGCATTTAATTAGATGCGAGATGTCAGGGATATTAAGAACTCAAGGGGAAAGCCCCAGTTTCCGTTGTGAGAAACTGAAGCTATGGCTATGCCACTCACCAAAACAGGTATAATTCAGTGTTACAGGCACTACAACATAAAGAAAGTATCACAAATGCACAGAAGAGGATGCACTCAACACCAGTTAGGGTGGGAATTTAGAATTCCTATCTATTAGGTTACAAACAACATATGAGTTGGATATACATCCTCCAGCCTAGGTGGGGTCAAAGCCTGAAAGGGTATGGCTAGGAGAATACGTGAAGTCAAGAGCATAGAACAAACAAAGGCATAGAAATAAGAAACATATTAACAGCAGTTAGCACCAAGATAAAGAGTCCCTATGAGATCATAATGTGTCTAATGAGGTCGAATCTCTTCTTGTGCAAGGAGGCCACACCTTCCCATTAAACTGTGTCCCAGATATCCTCCAAGTAATGGTGCTAGGTATGATTCAAATGATATTTTCTTCTCCTGGCTTTATATACTTTGTACTTGGCCAAAACATCCTCTGGAGACTTTGAAAATTATTTACAACCTGGATTGACACTCAGAAACTTCATCTGAGAGAACCAATATGTATTGCCGTGGGGGAAAAACAGTATTTTTCCCAACCCATAATATCCTAAAGAACGGAAACAAAACTCATAAGATAAACCACTTAGATGTTCCTACAAAACAGAGGTTTTGATAGATGATCTGAAAAGTCAGATTACAGCCCAGACGGCATTTATAGCAGCTTACTAAAATTCTGATTCATTTGAGGCTTAATTAGAGGTTTACAGACATGTTTTTAGATTTGTTATATTTTATTATCAAAATGAGACTAAATGGAGGAAATGACATAAAATTGTACTACTTCACAAATTACTCTTATTTCTATTTTTCAATCTGTGTCATAATTTCTTTAATTGTTAAAATTAGGGGAAAACAAAATTATCGTTTATAATATTTTGACTTCACAAGTTAAGCAATTTTTCTCTTCTGTAAACTTTTATTTTTATCCTTCTCCTAATATTTTCTTTTGGAATCTGTGGCTTATATTAGAAGAAAAAGGCCCTTTTAATAAAAATTTTCTAAACAAATGCTAATGAATTTTTTTTCTATTTCTTAGGCCATAACTTTCTTATGACATTATAACAAATGGGAATTGTACTTAATGACATGTATTGTGATTCATCCCAACTGCCTAGGTATTAAATTTAGGCATCGCAGATTTTTAAAATTAAAATTAAGTAATTCAAGGAATCTATATTTTAAAAAGAAAAAAACAAATTGATTAAAATCTTGTCAAAGGAGAAAATCATAGTAGGTTTTGCTGATTGAACCACTCTTTTATAACTGTCTGCCAAGTATTATTATCAAAATAATTAAAGATGAATATTCTAGACATTTCCATTTAATTATAAATATCTAGTTTTCAAAGATCAGTTACAATAAAACTATGAGAGATTTCAAATATTAAAATTTGATATTTTATTTGAAGCAAAACTAAAATATGATGAGATAATAATAATTATTATTATAATAATAATAATTTTTGTATCATAAATATATAAAACCTAGTATTGATGAGCATCTTAAGACATTGGGCTAGATTTCTTATCTATATTTCCCATCTAATTTCAATGCTACACACAAAATGATTATTTTAAGCCCACAGGTACAGATGAAGAAATCAATACTCAGAAAAGTTAAGTAACTTGCCAAACAAACTTTGAAAATAGTATAGAACAAGAATCAGAAACCTAGGGGAGAGGTGGTTTTGTTCCTTTAAGACTTGAATACATAATATTTTCATCAATATTATGTGCTATTAGAAAAAGCAACATATAAATAATATTTAAAATCTTTTACCCACTGACATGAAATTAATTTTAGCACAAACGTAATAAATATGTCAGTATTTATTTTTGCACCTATATCTTCAAGCACATTAAATATTTTAAAATATATCATATTTTTATGTATGTTAGAGGCTTGCCATAGAAAATACATAGACTAATAGAGAAATTATACAGTTCTTACTTTTTTACATAGTCAAGGTGTTTAAAATCCAGTTATACATGTATTGATAATATAGACTTTTAATAAGTCTTTTGTGCTGCAGATGGCAGCAACACATCACATTAGGATGGCACTGCTTAGCTATACCAGCAGAATCATGGACATGCAAATTTCTCTTGAATATTCACTTTGTTCTTTCTGTAATCTGAGAAAGAAAATACATTGATTTTGTATGTGAAATTTGATGTTTTTTATCAACTGAGAAACAGACTATTTTTATTGATGTATTATAGCACTACAAAAATTTAGTAATTACTATTTTTAGTGAGCTGATTGAATACAATTTCCATCAATTTAGTGAATGCATATAACTTTTTTTTAAGGAACCTGAGTAACACAGCCTTATCAAATAGTTAAATAAAAGCAGCCATAAATAATATAATGGAAAGTAGATTCCTAAGTCTGATTTTGTCTTCATCACTTAATAGATAAATAATTGTTATATGACATTTAAAATCATTTAAAATGATGCAGAAAAATCTCTTCACTTTGATCATTTGTATGTGGCATCTTGATCACCTTCAAAGGAAACTTATAGGCAAAACTGAGACACATGGAGTCAAATCTTTCTGGTTTGGTGATTCGAGTTCATCAAGCAAGGATGAGTAGGTGTGACCATGGATATAAATGCTCTCACCATTTTTAAATAGGCTTTGAAGATAATAAAGTGATAAGAATACAAACCATAATAAACACTATGCAGAACTGGAGTCAGGGGTTAGAAGCAGGGAAAAGCAACGTCAATGTAGAGAAATCGACCTTATCCCATATGGGGAAGTTTCAACTCAGGCTGAATGTTTGAATCACATGAATAGATATTTTATTAAATACCAATACAGAGGTCTCATTCCAGAACAATTAAATCAAAATCCCTTGAAGTATCTCCTGGACCACTTTATTCTCTTCGTAAAATCTGCTCAGTAATTCTAATATACAACCAGTGTCATAAAAACTTCTTATTTAATTATGACAAAATTGCATAAATCTTATTTTTAAATCCAAATCCCAAATTTGGCATTAAAAACCTTCAGTAATCAGTTTTTGGTTTACTTATATACACTTTCTGTTAGGTTGAGCTCTTTATAGTACAATAATGTCCTTCTGGGATCCCTGTGCAAATCCCTAGTCTGTCCTCTTTAACCTATGTTTCAACTGTGCTGAATGATTGCAAAATAACAGTAATAATAGTGGTATAATCTTACACTTTTAGAATTCTTTAGGGTATTTCAAAGCATTTTCACACATATGAATGCCCTGAGTACGACCTCACAAGAAGACAGAGAGAGGGTTTCAATTGTCCGTAACGTTGGCGACAACCAGGTACAACCTCTATGTACTGAAGACTTAGAAAACGAGAAGTAGAAAAATTAAATGACTTTCTGCTACTTTGTGTCCACAGATTCTTTTACTATACCAGAGTATATTTTAAAAGACTGTGCATAATATATAAAATGTTCAAAAAATGGTCAATTTATTAATAAATTATGGTTCACACATAAAATGGAATTCTTTCTCTTTAAAATGAGATTGTTAATAAAATATAAATGATAGACTACATAGATAGGATGGAAAATATCTATAAAATAGCAGGTCAATGAAAAGCAAGTTACTTTTCATGTGTGTGCAGAACTATGATTTACTTCTCATAAAATCAAAAACAGTTACATATGGGGTGTGTGTATGTGTATGTGAGTGTGTGTGTCTGTGTGTGTGTGTATGTGTGTAAGACAGAAAAAGGAGAGAGATAGGGAAGAGAGAGAAGTGAAAAAGGTTAAATTTCAAATTAGATATAGCAGAAGCACAGGTATGCAAATCATCTAAAAGTCATAATAATTTTTTTAGAGAAATGTGTAATAGAATTACAGCCAGGATATACATCTATGCTAAGATATTTTAAATTTGTAGTTTACACTTTTAAAAGCATGTGCTAACTTTTCTGTATGACAGCAGAATTGTGAAGATTTGCAAGAAGTGTTAAGCTCCTCAATCTAACTCTGAGAAAATCATGTAAGCGTGATCAAATCCAGAACAGTATTAGCTATTTCTTGTGGAAAAAATTCTTCCTTAGGACCATTCCTGAATTTAAGTTAGTCAGATGGCCTTAATGAGTAGGGTTATTCTAGTCTAGCTAGGGAGAGACTGGTGTACAAAACACATTTGGAAGAAATACACATGCAACCATAAATAGAAATATGTACCTTAGTGATTCTCGGCAATCAAATCCCAGAGCCACAGGTGCACTATTGACTTTCATAACTTCTCAGAATATGTATAGAAGAACAAAAGGAACTAAGACAGTTTGGTTCTTAGTAGAAATTAAAAAGAAAAACATCAAAACTCTGGCATGCAGAGTCCAGAAATAAAACGATGCTTACTCTATATGGAAAGTTAATTTGTGATAAAAGGATGTATTCAAAGAAAGAAAATAATAAATAAGCAATTATTCATTGAATAATTATTCAATAAACTCTGCTAAGGAAAATACTAGTCAATATGGAGCTACTGGTGTTTAGCTAGTGTGTTTCCAAATTACCTTTTGCCACCGTCAACCACAGAAGCTAAATGTGTGGTCTGTGTGTGTATGTAATAGAGAGAGAGAGAAAGAGAGAAAAGGATATGAAAAAGTTAAATTTCTTATTTGTTATAGCAGAAGCACAAGTATGCAATCATCTGAAAGCCATATAAAATGTTTTTAAATGTATATTTAAAAGGATGACAGCCAGAATAGGTCTACTCTACAGGTCTAGATCTATTGCTTTCTCAGCTGCATTGTATCCAATAGGGGCCTTTGTAAGTCAGATCTTAACAATGAAACATAACTCTAAGTCTTTTAGGGCTTCCAGGAAAGTATTTCTTTTTCTATAAAGAAGGGAAAATGTGGCCAGATGTATTTTTCTGCTCACTTCTTTCTGGGAACATGATCTGATATATCTGATACCTGAAAATATAGCACTGATCTTGTGACAATGAGTAAACAAGCCGATAGTCTAAGGATTAAAACTCAAAAACATGGAAGGAACATGGGTTTTTGATTGTATGATGAAGTTATTTTACCTGTCCTGGACCACCTCTCTCCAAAATTCTTTAATTGAGATCATTAGTGATTTTATTGCTTAAGCCACTAGTATTCAGGTAAAGTGTAACATGAAGCTGAGAATTTTAACTAATACAACCTTTTAGAAAAATTAAGATATGATTTCAGGCCACACACAAATGTAAACCTAGCTATAAAAAAAACCCACAAAATTCAAGATCAACATTTTTCTTATGCAAAACACAACATGAACTAAGGCAATTTCTTTCTTTCTATCTTTTTTTTGAGACAGGATCTTGCTCTGTCTCTGGGGCTAGAGTGTAGTGGCATCATCATAGCTCATTACAATCTCAAACTCCTGGGCTCAGGCAATCCTGACTCAGCCTGTCATGTAGCTGGGACTACAGGTGCTTGCCACCATGCCTGGCTAATTTAAAAAGTTGTAACATAAAGGAAAACACAGTGCTTATCCATAATGAGGAAAGAGCTCCTACAAATATAAAAAGACAAATATTTTAACAGAAAATAGGCAAAACATACGAACATAAAATTCACTAAAAAGGAAACATTAATGGCCAGTAAAACTAAATTATGTTCAAATTATCTAATAAGCTGGGCGCGGTGGCTCACACCTGTAATCCTAGCACTCTGAGAGGCTGAGGTGGGTGGATTGCTTGAGCTCCGGAATTCAAGACCAGCCTGAGCAAGAGCGAAATTCCGTCTCTACTAAAAAAAATAGAAAAAAATTAGCCATACAACTAAAAATAGAAACAAAAAATTAGTCGAGCACGGTGGCTTGCGCTTTTAGTCCCAGCTACTAGGGAGGCTGAGGCAGGAAGATTGCTTGAGCAACAAAGGGAGATTCTGTCTCAAAAAAAAAAAAAAACGAATGAATCAGAATAAAAATATCCGGAAGTCTGAACTAGCCATTGTTATCAAAGCTTCAAGAAAGTCGTACTTTTTATGCACTCTTGGCAGAAAGGTAAATTGGTATAATTAATCAGGAAAGAACTTTGGCTTAAAATTAAAGTTTTAAATGTACATATTAGTTGAGCAAAAAATTTTGTTTTCCGAAATTTCATTTTCCTAAATTTCATCCTATAGATATGCTAAATAATTTCAAAAGCTTTCAAAGACATATATAAAGGGGTATTTGTTCCAACACTGTTTTAATATTATCAATAAAATAAATTCTTAACATTCTTAACATTCTTAACATTCACCAAAGGTGACTTAGTTAATAAATGATTGTTCAAACATGGAATGGAATTCTCTCTCCTTAAAATGAGATAGCTTGATAGCCAGGTAGATGGAAGGCAGGAGGGAAGAAAATAGGGATGGAAATCATATGCAATATTGTAGGTCAAGGGAAAGCAAGTTAGTTTTCAGAAAATACAAACTATGAATCATGACTTTAAAAAACAAAAATAATTACATATACACTAAATAGGATATTCTTAAATTTAAAAATCTGGAAGAATGCATACCAAAATTCTGATAGTAGTTATTTCAAAATAGGGCCAGGGATAATGAAAGGATTAAATACTACTTTATATAATTCTGTATTTTAAAATATTTGAACAATAAACCCATTTGCTACATAAAAATAAATATAGATATAGATACACACACTCACACCACACACACACACAATGGCTAATGTACAACTATCTTTAAAAACCCTTATTCAGATTTACCTCATAAGGGAAGAGTTGTGACATTCCTTGAATGCATCAAACAAAATGTTAAGGATAAAATTTTAAGAAATAATGTCTTTTTATTTTCTTTATCACTACTGTCAACCTTTCTCTTCAATTGTTTTCTAAATGAGTCTATCTCTGATGCATATTTATTTCTATTTTTTATTGATTTATTTGTCATAATGTTCAACTTACATAGATGTGCAAGTTTTCCTGGGATTTATTATACTGCCTAACATATTTGAATCCCAACCTATTTCCTGTCATATAATTCAGTAGTGATTTGATATCGGATTAGTTGAACAAGAGTACTCAAGGTAGGAAAGAATATACATCCTTTTGTCAAAATACTAACAGGACAAAATTTATACTCTGAAATTATGTAGTGTCTAATTTACCATTAATGCATATAATAATACTTTTATTACTGTTTTTTTCCCACCCACATAAGAAGGGCAGTAAGAAGAGAGTTTGGGAGGGGAGAGTTCATTTCTTAAAGTATTGGTCTTGAGGTGCTTATGGAACATCAAAGTAAAGAAAATTGGCAAGTACTTGTCAGAAAATGCTCTAAGTTAAAGGTTTTTTTTTTGTTTTTTTTTATTTTTTTTATTTTTTTTTTATTTCAGCATATTATGGGGGTACAAATATTACGGTTATGTATATTGCCCACGCCCCCCTCCCCCCTCGAGGCAGAGCCTCAAGCATGACCATACCCCATACGTTGCACATCTTACTCATTATGTTTGTATATACCCATCCCCTCCTCCCCCCTCCCACCCGCCCAACACCTGAAGTTTTAAACTTTGGAATTGAAGCCATGAGTGCATGACACAACCCATTGAAACTATATAGCAGGAAAAGAGAAGAAGAGTGTCAAAAATGAAAGGAAGCCTTGGGACACCATTCCTTAACATTAAGAAGAGGAAGAAAAAGCACAGAAAATGATGCTACTGAAATTAAGAGAGGAGAGATTTCTATAAGGTGAGTAGTAATTAATCATACTAAATGCTATGGTGAGTTCACAAAAAGTTTTGATTTAATTAATAGTTATTGGTTTTTGGATGTAGGCCTTAGAATATTATTAGGCCTTGGAGAAGGCAGTTTAAATGGATTTTGTTGAGGGTTCTCATTTAATCCATTTGGGAAAAATGAAAGGCAAAAAAGAAGATAAAATGAGTGCAGATTTTATTTATACCTGTTATTATGATAAAAGTAGAGTAGCTCTTCCAGAATCAAAGGCATAAACATTTGATTAATCATGAGTTAAAAAGTTGAGTTTCAGATATTATTTTTCTATGGTTATAGAAAAAGACAAAGAAAAATAAAGAATTAGATATTGAATTAGAGATTTAAGCTTTTCATTGAATTCCTCCATACTGATTACATATAAATTCAGACATACTGGTTCCATATTAAATTTCAGAAAATATAATATATCAATTAAAGTAAGTAGATCAAATTTTAATTACTGAAAACCTAATTATAAAATTAGAAAATAATTCAGAAGAGAATGTAGACTGGAGTTTTACATGTCATATTTAAATTAAAATTATATCTATTTATCATGCTAAGCAAAGAAAATATTTCTTCTTGTATGTTCACAACTGCACATGATGAACTAATTAGTCAACAAATGTTATAAATTCTTTTTTCTTCTTATGTCTTAATTCTTTCTTCATCTCCATTTATACTTTCACTATCTTGTTTCTAAACCTGCTTACTCTTCTTCCTGACACTAGCCTCTTCTTCCTACTATCCACTCTGCATATAATCACTAAATCAAAGTTTTTAATGTGTCTGAAAATGTCTTTTCCAGTTCAAATAGCACACTGAAAATAAGAACTTGTCTCCATTCTCTTCTAAGTCCCCACAAAAGTATAGCAAATGCAGATGCTTTTGAATAAAATAGAGCCAGCCAAAAGTAGCCCAGTATACAGGTAAATAATCTATAATGGAAACAAACTCTTATTCCATGGAATTACCTGGCTCAGAGACAGCAGTGCTGTGCAAGGTGGGAGTAGGAAGAATGGCTAAAATCAGAGCTAATTGAAAGTCTGTCTAATGAAATATTATGCTACTCAGGTGCCCCACACCCACCTCGCTTCTAACCTCTTTTTATCCCAATGAAAACTGAGCATTATAATCCCAGGCATGCAAAAGAAGCACTCTAAAAGAACTGTAATTAATTTCATGGGCAGAACTAAGTTATTGAAGTTGCTGGAACTGCTTCCCATGCCACAGGATAAAGTTGTCCTCATTTTTTTTTTAATTTAATTTAATTTTTAAAATAATTTCATTATTTTTATTTCAAAATATTACAGGGTTACAAATGATTTTTGTTACATGTATCAATTTTGTTATGCTTGAGTCAAGGTTATATTGTGGTCATCACCTGAATAGTGTTCTTTGTACCTGTTAGGTAGTTTTCTGCACATCCCCTGCTCCCACCTCCTCCCTGCTTAATTTCCACTGAGTTTTACTTCCCTCTGTGCACACATGTGGTCATCAGTTACTTCCAATTTAATAGCCAGTACATGTGGTGTACTGGCTATTAAACATGTGGGGTTTTTTTCCCCATTCTTTAGATACTTCACTTAGGAGAATGGTATCCAGTTCCATCCAAACTGTTGCAAAAGGTCTTAATTCATCCTTCTTCATGATGGAGTAGTATTCCATAGTATACATATACCACATTTTGTTAATCCACTCATGAATTGATGGGCATTTGGGTTGATCCCACATCTTTGCAACTGTAGATTGTGCTGCAATAAATATTCAAGTGCAGGTGTATTTTTGATAAAATGCCTTCTTTTCCTTTGGATAGATACCCAGTAGTGGAATAGCTGGATCAAATGGTAGATCTACTTTTATTTCTTTGAGGAATCTCCGTACTGTTTTCCATTGAAGTTGTACTAATTAACAGTCCCACCAACAGTGTATTAGCACATTCCTTTTTCTCTGCATACACGTTAGCATCTATTGTTTTTGGACTTTTTAATAAAAGCCATTCTAACTGGGGTAGAGTGAAATCTCATTGTGGTTTTATTTGCATTTCACTGATAGTAATGTTGAGCGTTTTTTCATATGTTTTTGACCATTTGTCTGTCTTCTTTTGAAAAGCTTCTGTTGAAATCTTTTGCCCACATTTTAATGGGGTTGTTCATTTTTTTTCCCTCATTTGCTTGAGTTCTTTGTAGATTCTGGTTATTAGAATGGATGTATTAGATATATAGCATACAAATATTTTCTCCCATTCTACAGGTTTTCTGTTTGCTCTGTTGATTATTTCCTTAGCTGTGCAGAAGCCTTTAAATTTAATCAAGTCCCATTTATTTATTTTCATTGTTGGTATGATTGCCACTGGGGTCTTCTTCATAGATTCTTTGCCTAGGCCAATATTTAGAAGAGTTTGTCCAACATTTTCTTCTAGAATTCTTATAATATCATGCCTTATGTTTAAGTTTGTTATCCATCATGAGTTGATATTTGTGAGAGATGAGAGGTGAGGATCCTGTTTCAGTCTTCTACATGTGGCTATCCAGTTTTCCCTGCACCATTTATTGAATAGGGCTTCTTTTCCCCAGTGTATATTGTCGTCTGCTTTGTCAAAGAGCAGCTAGCTGTATGTGGATGGTTTTATATCTGGGTTCTCTATTCTGTTCCATTGGTCTAT
>VBSM01000272.1:6672879-6722243 GCA_008086735.1 Cheirogaleus medius | reverse complement strand
AGTCAGCAGAATGGGAGCACATTGCTTGTTCCCAGAGTTAGCAGGACATGACTTATTGATCATTGTAAGAACTGTTCCTCCGGGCAAATAGTCAAGAGCCTATGGTTTTGCAAACAAGTCCAGGTGCACAATAATAGCCCCAGGAATGTTTGCACGTAAACAAGAGCTGCCCAGCCCCACAACAATGGAGGTCTGGAGGCCACGAGAAAAACATGTTGTTCCCATGAATGCTGCTTGGCCCCGTAAGATGGCTGGTTAGCCAGAGATGGGTATGATCCCTCACGGGGAGGACAACCTAAGACAGGCACAGCTGCCAGGGGGCTAGCAAAGAGGAACTAGGGGATAGAAACTACCCCCCATGGCTGCCTTGTTCCCCATGCATATCTCGGTCTGTAATTTGGGCCTGGCGCTTTACACGTTGCAAACTGCCAAGGACCTATGGTTTTGCACGCGAGCCAAGGTTGTCTGTTATCCTGCAAACGGTGTCAGATGTGGAAGGGCATCTCCTGTGCTATGTCTAGAGGAACAGGTGCTGTTGACCCGTGGGAAGTCACATACCAGAAAGTAGCTGGGAAAGTAGCTGCGGGACGCTTGCCAACTTTAACAGTATAAAAATAAAATGACTGGTGCTTACAGCACTGCAGTCTTGTACCGTCTCTTGTGTCTATGTGTTTCTTTCTGAGGCTGCAGTCTTGTACCTTCTCTTGTGTCTGTGTGTTTCTTTCTGGGGCTGCAGTCTTCTACCTTCTCTTGTGTCTGTGTGTTTCTTTCTGGGGCTGCAGTCTTGTACCATCTCTTGTATCTGTGTGTTTCTTTCTGGGGTTGCAGTCTTGTCTTTCGTGTTTGTGTGTGTTTTTGTCTGTGTCTTTCTGTGTTCATCCCCCATCCTGTAATCAGGCCACATTCAATCCTCTCTTCTAGGTAGTGTTTCCAAGTTAAGTTATTTTAGAGTTTTATAAAAATCTATAGGAAAGCTTCATACTTGACTATGAAACACTGGAATCAGGCATGCCCCTTACAGCTAAAAATAAAATATGGATGTACCTCCAATTGCTGATAAGAACATAAAAAATTGTCAGAATTTCAAATTATTTTATTTTTAGAAAATACTAAACAACTGAAAAATAATAAGGTATTCAATAAAAAAATCAACTATTATCCTATAAGCCAGCTATAACCAATTGGAAGGTCAATTGCCAAATATTCCACTTAAAATTTACAATAAATACTACAAAATGACAAATAATAAGTATAATATTAATATGTGTGCCAAAGCTAAATTTTAAAATATTATAAAACTTTGATCAGGGTCATTAAAGAAAATATGGATAGAGAGATATTTTAATGTATTTAGAACTTGATAAGCTGATTTTCATGTTTATCTGGATGAATATATATGAAAAACACATAACTGAAAAGAATAGTGAAGGGGACTACTCTAACAGAGATTCAAATATACTATAAAATGAATCATGCAAACACAGCATTATTGTATAAGTGCTTGAAGAAAAAAGGTAAAAAGATCAATGGGAGGAATTAGATAATCCATACACATATGGGAATTACACAAATGATAAAACTGGTATTTTAAAGTATTAGAGAACAGTTACTTTATATAAAATTAGAATAATTAGGCAATATGTGGGAAAAAAATAAAAAGTTAGAAAACTCCTATATATCATATACAACAGTAAATATCAGATGAAATTTAAAAAACCTATACAAAAATTAGACAAACCATTAAATATTGCATTTATACTCATTGTTTTGAGGAAAATTTCCCAATGAAAAAAGTTAGGAAAATACTGCCCAATTTTAACCACTTAAAAATTTAGAATATTTATATTTTGGGGGAGGGATCTCTAAAACAGAGGTTGAAAAACTCAAAGAAAATACTAAGATCAATGAGCTCTGAAATTTTTAGAAATCTACAAAAATAAAAATCAATTGATTAAAGTAAGTTAGCATTAAACAATGTATCTATAAATATACATTCATCAATGGCAATCAGAATAATAAAGATTATGGATTTTAGCTTTTTTAAAAATATATTTATGCGTTATTATTTTAAGCAGGAATGTCAAAAGAAGTTGCCTGCTTTTACATGTTTAACAATGAAAGTTTTATATATTTATTTAAATGCCTTAACAGTCTACTTTTTCAAAAATACAATCACTTTCAAAAATTTGAAAGTTATGAACAACATTTAAAACTCAATTATATTTATACAATTTCAAATCTCTAATGATATACAGGCATACCTCAGAGACACTAAGTTCCAGACCAACACTGTAAAATAAATATCACAATAAAACTATACAAATTTTTTGGTTTCCCAGTGCATATAAAAGTCATGTTTAAACACACTATACTGTAGTCTATTAAATGTGCCATAGCATACAAAAGGTATGTACACAAAAAAACAGTGCGCATACCTTAACTAAAAAATACATTATTGCTAAAAAATGCTGACAATCATGTGAGCCTTCAGTTAGACACAATCTTTTTGCTGATAGAGGTCTTGCCTCAGTATCGATGGCTGTTGAGTGATCAGTGTGGGAGTTAATGAAGTTTGAGATGGCTGTGGCAATATCTTAAAATAAGACAACAGTGAAGTTTGACACATCAATTGTCTCTTCCTTTCACAAAAGATTTCTTTGTACCATGAGGTGCTATTTGATAGCATTTTATCCACAGTACATCTTTCAAAATTGGAGTCAGTCCTCTCAGACTCTGCAACTGCTTTAACAATTAAGTTTATGTAATATTTTAAACTTTTTGTGTCATTTCAACTATGTTCACAGCCTCTTCACCAGGTATAGTTTCCATCTAAAGAAACCACTTTCTTTGGTCATATGTAAGAAGCAACTCTTCAATCATTATAGCTTTACCATGAGATTGTACCAATGCAGTCACAACTTCAGGTTCCACTTCAAATTCTAGTTCTCTTGCTATTTCGACAATATCTGCAGTTACTTCCCCTAGTGAAGTCTTGATCCCTTCCAGTCATCTATGAGGGTTGGAATAAACTTCTTCCAAACTCCTATTTAACATTGATATTTGGACTTCCTCCCATGAACAAGGACTGTTATTGTTAATGGCATATAGAATGGTGAATTCTTTCCAAAAAGCTTTTAATTTATTTTGTCTAGATCCATTAGAGAAATCAATATCTATGGCAGCTATAGCCTTACAAAATATATTTCTTAAATAATAAGACTTCAAAGTCAAAATTATTACTTGATCCATGTGCTGCAGAATGGATATGTTAGCATGCAAAACAAACAAACAAAAAACGTTACTTTCCTTGTATATTTCCATCAAAGCTGTTGGGTGACTAGGTTAATTGACAATGAGCAATAATATTTTGCAAGGAACCTTTTTTTCTGAGTAGTAGACCTCAACAGTGGGCACAAAATATTCGATAAACCATGCTGTAAAAAGCTGGGCTGTCATCCAGGCTTTGTAATTCCATTTATAAAGCACAGGATTTAGCATAATAATTTAAAGCAATTATTTAGCATAATCCTTAAGAACCCTAGGATTTTGGGAATGGTAAATGAGTCTTGGCTTCAACTTCAAGTCACCAAGTACATTAACCCATAACAAAAGAGTCAGTCTGTCCTTTGAGGTTTGAAGCCTAACATTGACTTCTCCTTTCTAGCTATGAAAAACCTAGATGGCATCTTCTTCCCATATATGAGGCTGTTTCTTCTACACTGAAATTTTGTCTTTTAGTTTAGCCAATCTCATCAATGTTGTTAGCTAATTTTTCTGGATAACATGCTGCAGCTTCTACATCAGCACTTGCTGCTTCACCTTGAATTCTATGTTATGACGATGGCTTATTTCTTTAAACTTCATGAAACAACCTCTCCTAGCTTCTAGCTTTTCTTCTGAAGCTTCCTCTCCTCTCTCAGCCTAGAAACAAAGAGAGTTAGGGCCTTGCTCTGATTTAGGCCTTGGCTTAAGAGAATGTTGTGGCCGTTTGATCTTCTATCTTGACCACTCATACTTTCTCTATCTCAGCAATAAGGCTGTTTCACTTTATCATTTGTTCGCTGGAGTAGCACTTCTAATTTTCTTCAAGATCTTTTCCTTTGCAACACAATTTTGCTAAGAGTATGGCTCATGAGGTTCAGCTTTTGGCCTATCTCAGCTTTCCACATGCCTTCCTCACTAAGCTTGATCATTTCTAGCTTTTGATTCAAAGTAAGAGATATGCATCTCCTCCTTTCACTTGAACACCTAGAGGCCAATTTAGGGTTATTGATTGGCCTAATTTCAACTTTGTTGTGACTTAGGGAATATAGAAGCCCAAAGAGAGGGAGCGAGGGGGGAAGGGCAGGTCAGTGGAACAGTCAAAACACACATAACATTTATCAATTAAGTTTGTTATGTGTGTGGTTCATGGTGCCCCAAAGCAAAAACAAATATAACACATATTATACAACATAAAATGCATTTGGGCAATACTAAAATGTGAGTATTAATCTGTAACTTAAAAATATCTTAAGATGTTTAACTGCTCAATTTTATTTCTACTCAATAGATAGTTAAGCTATTGACTGACATATGAAATAACTAAACAAAATATATTCATGATTTTGATATTTCCAGAACCCACACAAAAAAACTGGTAACATGACTACAGTTCTCTTCTGACAAGTAAAATGACTTGCATTTTTTGCAAATTGAAAGTTGTGGCAACTCTGCTTTGAGTGAGTCTATCAGCACCATTTTGCCAACAGCAGATGCTCACATCCCATCTCTGTGTCACGTTTTGGAAATTCTCACAATATCACAAGTTTTGTCATTATTATATCCGTTATGGTGATATGTGATCAGGTGCTCTTTGATGTGCCTATTGTAAAATGACTGGGTGTTTCATTCTTCTCCAGGGAAACAAAGAATTAAAGCCACACCTAAAAATACATTTCTCATCTTTGCTATCTACATTACCCTCAGTAAAATGGCTCAAGACGACATCTTTTCTCCAATCTGTGATTAAAATTGCAAGAGACAAATGCAGAAAACCCCCAATATAAACTAGTTTGATGTAAACTCTGAATTTGAAACAGGACCAGTCTAGCCTGAGGCTGTCATGAGAAATGCCTTAGTCTTTTCCAGCAGTGGCTACTTGGAGAACACTCCCTTCTAAGGATCCTTATTGTCTGGATTAATTCTGGGCCACTGTATTGTTCAGTATTTCAGACAGGACTGAGACCTCCTTAGGAAAGCTTCTCTCATCCCCTAAATATTGCTTTTCATCCTCAGTGGGCTTCGTTGATCAGCATTCCTGAGACAGAAGAGGCGTATCTAGACAAATTCTGGGATGTTCAGCACCTTAGCCAGTGGGAAGGGAACTGGAAAGACTCCTATGTTGGCTGTTCTGTTCCAAGTCCTGTAAGTGAAGATTTAGCCATAATTTAAGATATTTCTCAACATATAAGAGTTCATCCTAAATCAGCTTACTGAACTGTGCTTTTTAAGAATAAATGTAGGAATATGAGTAGTTAGGGGACAGACTATATTCATTTAAATTTTAAAATTATAGTCACTGATGATATTCAAATGCAATAACACAATCTAAATATGAAGCCAGACTGAAATAGCCTATATTAAAATAATGTAGAGCCATAACATATAAACAGTAATCAAAGTCTGATTTTTATAAAAGTACAGATACAGCCAGAAGTTAACCAGCCATTATTCCCTAACTTCCTTACTGCTGTAACTGCTTACTGCTTAATGGCACTATCCTCCCTGACAGGTGCAAGATTTGTGACTTCCCCAACTGCTTCTTCAGATAACGTTGCTGTTGTAAAGCCAGAGACTTATGCTTCTGCAGATAGCATTGCTGTTGTAAAGCCTAAGACTGGTCTTTGAGATGTTTTTTAGACTCTGCATTTCAGGGACATCCACTGACATCAATGACATCAACAGGATCCATGGGTAGACATGGGAATGGATCCAACAGCCTTGAGACCCTCTACCCAAGAAATCTCCCAACTGAGAAGATAATTTCTGCTTCCCAACCCTATGAGTTCATCCACAGCCAATTAGCAGACCCCGTTCCCTAGCCCTTTGTTCCCCAAACTACCTTTAAAAACTTAGCCCCCAAATTCTTGGGGAGATGAATTTGAGAAATTACTCCCACCTCCACACCTGTTGCCTTGAAAAATAAAACTCTTTCTCTGCTTTAACACCTGCTGTCTCAGTATATTGGCCTTCACTGGGTGGTGGACAAGGCACCTGGACTCACACAAATGAGAGCTCTCACTCAGGTTCAAGCTTTACTAACAATTTCAAAATACAAGTAGTCAAGTTTCAACATAGAGGTGACACAGGAAGATGTCCAGAAACATTGACACAACTCCTCAGATCTTTTCTTGCCACTTTGGGACACATTCTGCCTTAAACTAAAATGAGAAGTTCCTAAGTAATGCATGTGGCTACATTACTTAACAGGATGGATCTGTTGTGGCCATGAAACATCTCTATTTTATACTCAGGTAGTTGCACAATTTATTTGACATTTTCCAGGGAGCTGTGCTCCATAAATCCACACATTTTAGAGTTATTTACTCTATAAATCCTAGACAAGCCAGTTCCATCTTCTTTGTAAGCATCCCATAAATAAGGCCTAGCTGGGCATGGTAGCACCACTTATAGTTTTAGATATTTAAGAGGCTGAGCCAGTCTGCTCTCTCTCATATTGTGTTACCTGATCTCTTTGGTTTGGAGGTATAGCAGAGATTACTTTTTACTGTGACACCTGACCTTTGTGTATATCATGGCTGGTGAGTCACTGGCAAGAGCTGCAGTTTTGGAGATGGCTGACAGTGGTTGTTCACAGTGAGTCGTTATTATCAATATTATTAACATTTTACTTTGATTCTTTTCCAAAAATGGTTTATAATCAGTTACAGTCCAAAATTTCCTTCTTCTTCAAGGAAATTCACAGAAAGGACCCTGGCAAGTAGTCTTGAATACAGGTTTTTTATAACTTTGAAGATCTTACCATTGGACTAGGTAGAAACTTCCAGAACTCTAATTTCAAAAGTCGACGCACTCATAAGGATCGTTAACCCAACATCAAGCAGAGCAATAATCAATAATATGGGAATAAACTACTAGAGAACTGAAATGATTTTTTCTGATGTTTTTTTGTTCAAAATATTGCTGATTCCTCCTATGTTTTGTTTTCCGGAGTCAAAAATTATTTTTTTTCTTTTGGGCTATTTACAGCTTACTACAATTTGAGTTAAGTATACTTTTGTGAGCAAAAGTAGAAGCGTTTACCTTTCTCTCTGTTTCTTCCAGAATTCAGCAATCATATGTGAGTATTCTTAATTTATGATGATATCGTTATTTGCATGTATAAATTCAGTAAGAATGGGTTTTCTTTTGTAACAGGACAGAGTTAGATAGAGTGGTTATTTTACCAAGGCTTTGGAATGGAATGGCATATTTTCAGATATGACCGGATTGTTTTGAGGAATTGAGGTTAACTTTATGGAACCAGTAAATAGTCCCATGGAAAGACTGGCCTGGTACCTTGTCTACATGGTTTGCTTACGAGGTTTCTTTACTTCCAAGGTAAGTAAAGAATGTCACTTTTTTGCAATCCCAGCACCATAAGAATATTTTGAGACCTCAAGAAGAGAGGAATTTCACCCAATTCATACAGGTATTACAGGCACAGTTTGATGGCAAATCTTTGGCTGGGCTTCTAAGCTTCAAGGCTTTTAAAAGTCTAACCTGAAATTCCTTATAAAAAAGTTTCAATAAAGCAAACTTAAAAGAGCCTATATGGCCATATGCTATTCTTGTTGCACTTTATACAAATAATCAGGCCAAGTATAATAGTAAAACTTATTTTGAAAATGAATTGGTCCTATTAAGAGTTATCTTTTGCAGAAATGGAGAACTAGAGAGAGAAAAATTATGTTTCATGAGAAACCTATAGTGCACATTATTAGATTCTAGCCTTGTTCATTGCTTTTGAGTGTGAATTATTTTGCTGCAATTTGGACTAAATCCTGAATTATTTCTTGGTTACAAGTCTCTAAAGAAAGACCAGGTTTAAATTTTTTTCATGATGTTCTTAGTTGACTTTCTAATGGAATAGGTTCTTTTTGTTCATTCTGGCATAAAAATTTCCTTTTTAATTATACTCATTCTGTAAGTTATACTTGTATCATGTATCTCTCATTTTACTTCTTCTGAGAAAACTAAATTCATGGTAGTCTGAAGACTACAGATGATTTAACAAGCAACAGCAGCTATAGATCAATGACTGACAGGACTACCGGAAATGAGGTTTTCCAGTGATGAGGGACACCTTGACACTCAGATTTTGACCATCAGTGCTTTCAAAAAGAAAGATTTTTGAACAAATGGTAAATGAGGAGAATAAAAGAAATTTTATTTGAGGAATGTGGGGTCTTTTAAATTATCAGGCTGAAAGAGACATTGGTCCATGTGATAAAATTGCTCCACTTTCAGGGTATGGACCACAATATCCAGTCACACAAAGGTTATAACTGGTGCTCCTCACCATAAATGCTGAGTAGAGTATTAAGACTGACAAACAAGATTCTGACACACCTTACTGCTCTCAGCACTAGCTTATATTCCGGAATGATAATCAAAAATATTACTGGTCTGGCATGGAAGACAAGCAATCAGAATAGATGCTGCTGTAGGATAGAATTCTAAAGATTTCTCCCTCAGTCTTCTATCTCCTGGTTATTTGATCAAGCTAGTACAGATGCAATTATAGTTACTAATCATCTGAATGTAAGATCAGAATAGCATCCTGGATTATTCTGGTGGGACCAGTGTAATCACATGAGACCTAGAAAACAGACAAGACCATCAGAAAGATGCAGCAGAGACAAAGGTTAGATAGATTCCAAGTATGAGGAGTATTTGGCACATGATTGCTGGCTTTAAGATGCAGAAGCCCATGTGGAATTAGGGGCAGAACCCAGCTGAAAGCCAGCAAGGAAATCAGGACCTAATTCCTAAAGACTCAAGGAAATAGATTCTGCCAACAACCTGAATGACTTTGGAAGTGAATTCTCTCTAGGACTTCCCACTAAGGGGCCAATTGGCCAACACCTGATTTCAGCCTCATGCGACCCAGGTCAGAGAACCCACTTAAGCAAAACCAGACTTCTGACCTATAGAATTGTAAGATATAAAATTTATGTTGTTTCTTGCTGCTGAATTTGTGGTATTTTTTATAGCAGCAATGATAAACTAATATACATCTCTAACCAATTAGTACAACTTGCATGCAGGCACATAATTGCTAAATATCAGCCTTGGCTATCCCATGAAATGTTTTACCTGAAACTAGTGTCACTGCCTAATGATCTGGGGAAATATAGGAAACAGTTTTTGCTGCATATTTCCTCATACATTCTATCTATAATCAAATAATGAATAAGTCTAATGCCAGAAAATGCATAGTCCATGCAGACCAGACACAGTTTTACCAGTATTTGGTGGCAAAAACAAATGGCACTGATTGACCTCATAATTTCATATCTAGGACTTTCACTTGCCCAAGTAGTTCTAGAGGCTCACACATTTGACATGTGAGGCTGTTCACCACATTATGTATAATAATAATGTTTAAATGTATTATGGTACAATTATTAGCTAAAGTAATAAGCAAACCTGGAAATAGATTTTTGAGAAAATAATTGCTATATATTAATGGAAAGCAGGAAAACAAATTATATTAACAATTTGAACCTAGTTTTATTAAAAGTACAAATATAAACACTTGTACACAGAGAAGACTAGAAAGAATATATTACATTAGAGTGGTTATTAATATGTGTTAGGGTTATTAGTAATTTTTGTTATTTATATATTTTTTAAAAGTTCTATATATTACTACCTTGCAATTAGACAACAGATAATTTTTTTTAGAAAACTGATCTCTAATCTATAGAATTAGTTTGCTATTTATACATATGCCACTAACTCTACATATTACCTTGACAAATTAACCATTTTGCACCTTCAAAATAAAACTGATCTAAAAGGCCTAACATATCCTGGAACGCAAACATTCTAGGAATACCTAAATATAGACGTTTTGAGAAAATCTTAGGTCTATGATATATCACCCTGACATCATCACCTGGATTTGGTAGTTCACCATTTCTGTCCTTCATGTCATTATTACTGTGGTCCCTCATGAGCATTAACATTTAGTCTACTACTAAAGCACAATAAATAAACAGTATTTTTATTTTACACCCTAACACTGCATGACTTTTGAAGAACAGAAACTTTCAAAAGAAGATAGACTAATGGCCAAAAAACATATGAAAAAATGCTAAACATCTCTAATCATCGGGTAAATGCAAATCAAAACCCCAATGAGATATCACTTAACTCCAGTGAGAATGGCTTTCATCAAAAAGTTCCAAAACAACAAATGTTGGCATGAGTGTGGAGAAATAGGAACACTCATACACTGCTGGTGGGACTGCAAACTAGTACAACCTCTGCAGAAAGTAATATGGAGATACCTCAAAGAGCTACAAGTAGAACTATCATTTGATCTAGCAATCCCATTAGTGGACATCTACCTGAAAGAACAAAAGTCATTCTATAAAAAAGATATCTGCACTAGAATGTTTATAGAAGCACAATTCACAATTGAAAAGATGTGGCAACAACCCAAATGCCCATCAATACATGAGTAGATTAATAAAATGTGGTATATGTATACCATAGAGTTCTACTCAGCCACAAAAAATGATGGTGAACTAACACTTCTTGAATTATCCTGGATGATGCTGGAACCCATTCTTCTAAGTGAAGTATCACAATAATGGAGAAACAAGCAGCAGATGTACTCACCATCAGATAGGTACTAATTGATCAACAGTTATGTACACATAGGGAAGAAACATTCATGGGGGAATTTGGCAGGTGGGAGGGAGGAGGAGGGAATGGGTAAATTCACATGTAATGAGTGCAGTGCCCCTTGTCAGGTGGTGTTAGAAGTGAAATGAATTATACAACACTCAGTTGGTGTCCCAATGAAGAATTGCTTGGTGTGTGAGGGAAAACCCACACACATCTTGTGTCAGAAGTGTTCTGAGATGAGTAATATGTGAGAGTAGGAAAAATAGATTCGTATTTCCTGTTACAGACTGAGAATATTTCCGAAAGAGATAATCACTTGAATCAGTAGACTGAGTAAAGATCTATCTCTCTCACCAAAGTAGGTGAAATCAATCCATTGAGTGACTTAATAGGACAAAATGACAGAAGGAGGGACATATTTGCTCTCTTTTCTTGAGCTGGTGCATCCGTTTTCCTTTGCTGACAGACATCAGCACTTGTGGCTCTCAGAACTTTAGACTCTAATTGGGACCCACACCATTGGCTTTCCTGAGTCTCAGGCCTTCAGGCTTGGATTGGAAGTACACCACTAGCTTTTTTGTGCCTCCAGCTCACAGACAGCAAATTATGGGGCTTCTCAGACTTCACAATTACAGTAGCCAATTCCTCATAACAAATCCTTTCTATAGATCCATATGTGTCCCATTGGTCCTGATTATCTGAAGAACCCTGACAAATACACCTTATATTTTAATATTAGGATCTTCAGTTAATAGGATTTCAAATGGGTCTCAGAACTTTATCAATGTGTTTTTTCTCTTTTTTGTGTGTGTGTGATACCTCCAGGAAAGTTTATGTTTCCAATTAACAAATGTTTAGTACAATGGATTTGTAGGCAGTAAGGTGATCCCCCTTATGGGTATTCATTACATCCTCATAGTTAGTGATCATGATATTTTCTTATAATTTTTTTAAAGTAAGCTTGGTAAGCAGTAATTATAGTTACCTTTAAAAAAAATTCTAAACTCATTATTTATGATTCATTTCCTTCCTTTTTATTCTACAAAGCACTGAAATATAGTTTCCATCCCATCATTTCAGTGAAATTGATGTTTCTAAAATTGGTAATGGTTTTTTAATTGGTTAGAGCCCAAAGAAACTGTTAAATATTGAACCGAAAGCCAGAAAAATATCTATAAAAATACATTTTTGTTTTTAGATGCTCTGGATTTTTCTTTTAAATTTAGTAACATTTGTATCTTTAGAGGGTCATTTGACAATTGGTTAAATTAGTAGAAAACTTTAGACCTTAAATCTAACCATTTTATTTCGCTTTGTTGGTTTACTTTTCTTTGGGGAGTGGTTACATTTTGAATAAGTGATAATTGTTTGCAAAGTAAACAACTGAAATAGCCAAGCTCATCAGGTGGTGCCTGATAAAACCATAGCTAGGACTGGATGGCCTCATAGAAAGATTTAGCCCTGTGCCTCCTCCCAGGGCAGCCTGGTGCAACAGCATGCCCACTCCCACCCTGCTGTCTGAAAACAGTACTCTCTCTCTCTCTCTCCCCCCAGAAATAAAAATGAGAACTAGAACATTAGTGGGACCTGAAAATACACAGTGAGAACCTACTTTCTTTCCACCCTGATAACAACCACCCACTAGGCTTCAGATTGTGGCATGAGATTGTGGCAGATATCTTCTGACTAGTGACTTTCCTTCCCTCTGGAACTGGGGAGGTGGAGGGCACAATAAATTTGACATTGTATTTGACCAGAAGTTATGTGGCAGCACTCTTTCCTTGACACTGAGTACAAACATAAGGACATGACACCGTGACCTCAGTAGCAGGACTTGGCCACAACAGCCTCAGCTTCTTTTACTTCCTTGTAATGTGTGACACCGTTAACCACTTCCTCATACGTAGTGTCTCACACTGTAATTTCAGAAAAACCACACTTCAGTTTTACACATCCTTCTTTGTCTTCCCTTTCAGTCTGCTTTAGGCAGAAGATGAAGAAACTACACTCTTTACACATGGGCATCCCAAGTTCCCATATTTGAACCACTCCTCATGCTGTAACATTTCAACAGTGTAGGTCTGTTACATGGGTTCAAATATTGTGTACATAAATAAATAAATAAATAAACAAATAAATAAATGTTGTGTACATGGCTGTTTCACCTCTAAGAGGTAGGCAAGAATATCTTAGCAATCTATCAGTTATTCCCACTATGATGTCCCACAGGCAACTCAAACTCAATTAATGCAACTGGACTCTACCCCAAATTTCCTTCAGCAATCCCTATCTATGTTTGCACTATCAATTGCCAAAGTTGGAAACATTCTTAAGATAATTCTCTTCTTCCTCTCTCCCATATCTATTCAGTCACTAAGCACCACATTTTCTTTCTTTTCTTTTTTAAATCCCTGTAAGACCTCCCTTCTTTCTAATTTTACTAAGTACCATCTCAATATTTTAGTTCAGTATTACATTATTTTGATCTTGAATTGTAACTAAAACTATTTCCTAACTGCTTGTTTCTTCTATCATACAAATAATTTTTCACAATGTCAATAATTTAGTCTTTCTAAAATTAGATGTTAATAGTGTCCTTCTCGTACTTAAAATTGTATCATTCTTCAATCTATCCCCCAAAATAACATCCAATATCTTCTCAATAGTATTAATATATGACCTTATACCAATGGCTCCCTCCCAGGCTTCTGGGGTTGATTAGTTTGGATAATGCTAGTTGCTATAACAAATTTTCCAATAGAAGCTTATTTCTCCCTTAAGTGACTATGAAGGTGGGGGTTTCTGGCTGGTGGGCAGTTTAAGTCCTTGTGGTAGTTCAGGGTGAAGGGACATTTCTCCCTTTTAGTTCTGCTATTCCTTAAGATCTCATCATCTTCTGCATCAAGACAATGGAAGGGAAATAGAATGGTGAAGTCTTACCTACTTCTTAACAACCTTGGCATGGAGGTAACACATTTGCTTCTTCTCACATTCTACTGGCTGGAATTCAGTCACATGGGGAAACCTAGATGCAGGGTAATGTAGTTCTAACCTAGACAGTTACTTCTTAGCTACAATTCTATTCCATGGAAGAGGAAACACAAGTTTTGGTCAACAACTGTCTCACCCTCAAGATCAGGAATCTGTCAATTCCATACTTTGCTCCTAAATGCACTGCAGCCATACTTAATACTTGTATTCTTGAAATACACCATGGCCTTCTTTTGTTTGTGTTGTTGCCTTTTGTTCATGGCTATCTTCTACTCTTCTTTAAAACTTAGCTGAGAAATCTTTTCCTTCAGAAAGCCAGCACTGAACTGTTTTTTCTGGATTAATACACAGCCACCCCCATGTGATCTATATTTTCTTGTTGTAATAGGTGGTTGGAAAATCTTGCTAGGCTCAGTTCTATGCTGTATTACTTAAAGATGTCCAATTTTCTCTTTCTCAATGGGACCTGAAAAACATGGGTATTGAAATTTTGGCTCATTTAAAATGATTTCTATTACAAACTTCTAGAAATATTTTTGTTACAGTAATAAGATTTAAGATTGTGTAAATAGTTGTGATCATACATCTGGCTACTTACAGTTTGTTAAAGAGGGGCTATTTTATATTTGTTTTAATCTTTTGTGAAAATCTCCAGAAGAAATCATGAATACTTTTTGTTTAATTAATAATAAACTTATTTCTTTTTATTTATTTATTTTTATATACCAAACAGCATTCCCAACCTTCCTTGCAGTTTAGTGTGGCTGTCCAACAGCGTTCAGAACAACCAAATGTAACCAGAAGTGATATGTGTCAATTTCATGTCTAGCCCATAAAAACCTCCTGTATGCAACCCTCTTCTGCCTTTCCCTGACTACAGACTCAATGTCAAAGCCCAGAATAACCTGAGAAGCCATATATTAAAGATTCCAGAGCTTCCATTAGTATAGGTTCCTTAATGATGCTGTGAAGCAGAGTCTCCCACCACCAAAGAGGAACACTTCCATTTAGTTGTTTCTATAGATTAAATTATTTTTTTCTTTTGTTATGTTATTAAAGTCTTGAGGTTGGTGATGAACTCAGCAAAATAATATGGCCCGAAGTTGAATAATAAAGAATGTGTGAAAATTAAAATTATTTGCTAAGGCTAGTTTCTCAAAATAAAAAACTTTGCCCTAATTTTGGTGAAACTCAGGCACCCAGTTGTCAGGACCAGTGATGCAATGTGAAATCATCCTTCTGCTGCTGTTTCCCATAAAGCCTTGTTATACCAACTCCTCACAGGCTGTAGGAGTCTTGGAGCTATTGGTTATTGCAGTTAGCCTAAGCAAAACAAACAACAAACAAACAAAAAAAATGAGACAAGAACAGTAAAGAGGACTTTAGAAGAAATATTCTTAATATCCTCAGTGGTACAATGCTTTTGATTGCAAATGAACTTTAATAGCTTAAACAAAAAATCAGAAGCACAAAGAACTATAACCATAGTATTAAATTTAAAAGAAATAAATCCTACTATGTAGAAAATGATAAACTTGTTTGCCTTGAGTATGAAATTAAGTGAAGAACAAAGATAAATATCATTAGATTTTACAACCACAAGTCAGCCTTCACGTCTCAAGTTATCTGGAGCTATTAATACAGAAGTGTAGGATCAATGTAGCAGGTCATCAGTGCATCATATTCTTGGGCTCTTTCCTCATTTCAGTTCCACTATCTTTAATACATGTTCTCTCCTGATCTGAATATGGCTGTTGCAATTCCACATATCACTGGCTCATAAAAGAGAGGAGCCACACTCAAGAAACCTTGAGCAAGTGGACTCCCTGTAGTTGGGTTACAGTTTGGTTTTATACATTTCAGGGAGACAAGGGTTACAGGTAAAGTCATAAATCAATACATGGAAAGCATACATTGGTTTGGCCCAAAAAGGTGGGCCATCTCAAAGGGCAGGAGGGGCTTACAGGTTATAGGTGGGTTTAAAGATTCTTTAGCTTGTAATTAGTTAAAGACATGAAGCTTTGTCTAAAGGCTTGGAATATTTTAACATATGATGTGTTTATCAGAGACAAGCCACCAGACATATATTTGTTGTGTAAATTGAGGACTTGCAGGTTTGTCTTGCATACCCTTAGGCCTGTTAATGGGTTACAAAGGATGTCCCCAAGAAGGGAGGGGGGCATGAAAAGGCATGTCTGCCCTCCTTCTTCCTGGCAGGCGATTCAGTTTTGGGATATTCCTTTGGCCAGAGGGGGTCCATTCAGTCAGCCGGTGGGGGCAGGGTGAGCCTTAAAATTTTATTTTAGTTCACAGTCAAAGGATACAAAGTAGCAAATATGTAGGATAAACAAGTCAAAAGACCTAATTTACAACATAAGGGCTATAGTTAATGATAGTGTATTGTATTTAGAATTTTTGCTAAATGAGTAGATTATAGCGGATGATTGATATACTAATTTGTTCCACAACAGTTACCATTTAACTGCATATGCGTATCTTATAAACTCGTGTGTATACCTTAAGTGTACACAGTAAATTTTATTTTTTTAAAAAGTATCTAGGCACAATATTTACAAAAATTAAGTAAGCTCTTAAAAAATTAAGATAGTGATTAAAATAAATTAAAAAACAGTAAAACATAAGTTCGTTGGAAGGCAAGAATGAGCAAGACAGCAAGAGAGGGAAAAAAACAAAGAAAAACAATCTTGAGCCCTGCTCATTTGTACTCTAAGCAGCCCTCCTGCTCCCCTGCTTTGAAAAGCCACAGGAGTCTGAGCGATTCAGGTCAAGGCCAGAATAATGGAAATTCCCTAGCAGAGGCCACTCCCCAGTTGTTGACTTTACAGTTCCAGTTGATGTAGAGATCCCAATTCATCTCTATTCAAACATTTGGGCATCTCTCCAAGGAGCAAGAAAGCAGGCGGTGGGGCGGATCGGGGTGGGCGAGGAGCAGCACCCACTCCCCCCTTCAGCTTGGCCGCCCTCAGGAGCGACGCAAGACCCCGGGGACCAGCGTGGGGACCAGCGTGGGGACCAGCACAGAGACCAGGGAAGGAAAACTGCGCTACACGTCAGATCCAGGAAACGAAACCGGGAGCCGTGTCAGCATCAAGATTACTCCCAGGTTACTCCTTTTCCCGCTGACTTCAGAGGAGGTTGTGCGACATTTGTGCCGGGCGGTTAAAGGGCAAAGGGAAAAAGAGTCCCCGCCCGGCGCCCAGGTCCCAGGACTTTGGCTTTCTCCGGGCTGCGCGGGAACAACTACAGCCACAGGTAGGGCAGCAACTTTGTCTTTCGCCTTCCCCGGGGCGAGGGTGCCTACGCGGAGTCTGCGCAAGCCCCAGGGCCAGGCGCAGGTGGTGGGGGAGGTTTATGCGGAAGGAGCCCGCGGCTTGTGCTTGCTCTGGAGAGGAGAATGGGAGTGGGGGTGAAATTTGGGAGCGGGGGTGAATTTGGGAGCAGGGCTCCGAGAGACCCCGGAAAGGGACCCCGGAAATGGAGCGGGGAAGTGGAGCTCCAGCTGGCCCAGCGGTACCCATAGTCTGCCCCAGAACCATTCTGATGACAAGTGTCCTGCCTGAAAACACCTCGCAGGGCTCTGCTTCCCCTTAACTGCGCTGCTTTACAAGCAGAGAGCAGCCTGAATCACGCATAGTGGGAGTATTAAAAGGAACGATTAATAGAGCCTGCTGTCATTTAACAATAAGTATTAACTGGAAGTATGACTGGAGCCCCAAACTATGCTATGCTCTCTACAATATCAAGTCAATCTGAGAAGTGGAGGCTGAACAAAGCATAATGGCTGAGACCAGTAGTTCCAGAGCCAGGCTGCCTGAGTTTGAATCCTGCTTCTACTATATTTCACGTCTGTAGATTCTGAGCCAGTTTCTTCTTATATGTTCCTGTCTTTGCCTCATCTCTGAAACTGTGTAACTATTAAGAGAATTACAAAAGTTACAGAGTATTACATGTATTGATGTAATATTATTCGAGTGGTGCCTGGCACTGCAGGAAATACTCTGTGAAAGTTAGCTTTCAATATTTTAAATATTTGACAAAGTCCCTTCTTCTACAAGCTCATTATCTGCCACCCATGTGGTTTTATTCATGTATTATTATTCCTGAAAGTCTTGGCATGGTTCCTTCTTAGTTCCAGGAACAGGCAGTCATTGCTTCTTCTGGTTTAGCAATTTGGGGTACATGGACAGTACAAGACACACTTGCTTAATGAGAATTGTCAGGAGGTTTGGGGTTCCTTTTTCTTTCTTAAACTGTCCTACAATAGACACTTCTCTTAATAACACAACAATAGAAGGGCTTTGAACAATGAACAAATGCAAGGAAATGAAAAATAAAATGAGTGGATTTCTGCAGTTGGATAGAAAAGTGGCATTTAAAATAGCTGAGTTGCTATCCAATTTTCCCAGCACCATTTATTGAATAAAGGATTCCTTGGAAACTATCACGAGAGCAAACAGACAACCTACAGAATGGGAGAAAATATTCACATGCTACATATCCTATAAAGGGCTGATAACTAGAATCTATCTATATAGAATTCAGGAAAATCAGCAAGAGAAAATCAAACAACCTTATCAAAAAGTGGGCAAAGAACATGAACAAAAACTTTTCAAAAGAAGACAAGACTAATGGCTAACAAATATATGAAAAAATGCTCAACATCTCTAATTATTAGGGAAATGTAACTCAAAACAGCAATGACATATCACTTAACTCCAGTAAGAATGATCTTTATCAAAAAGTACCAATAGAGTACATATTGGCATGGATGTGGAGTGATAGGAACACTTACACACTGCTGGTGGGACTGCAAACTAGTACAACCTCTGTGGAAAGTAATATGGAGATACCTCAAAGAGCTACAAGTAGAACTACTGTTTGATCCAGCAATCCCATTGCTGGGCATCTACCCAAAGGAGAAAAAAGACATTCTATAAAAAAGACATCTGTACTAGAATTTTTATAGCAGGAAAATTCACAATTGCAAAGATATGGAAACAACCCAAGTACCCATCAATACATGAGTGAATTAATAAAATGTGGTATATGTATACCATGGATTTCTACTTAGCCACAAAAAACAATGCTGATCTAGCACCTCTTGTATTATCCTGGATAGAGCTGGAACCCATTCTAATAAGGGAAGTATCAACAAGAATGGGTAAACAAGCATCACATGTACTCACCATCAAATTGGTATTAATTGATCAACACCACTTGTGTGCACATAGTAGTAACATTCAGCAGGTGTCAGGCAGATGGGAGGGGGGAGGAAGGGATGGGTATATTCACACCTAATGGGTGTGGTGCACACCGTCTGGGGGATGGACACGCTTGAAGCTCTGACTCAGGTGGGGCAAAGTCAATGTATGTAACCTAAACATTTGTACATGAGCAAATACAAGGAAATGAAAAATAAAATGAGTGGATTTCTGCAGTTGGATAGAAAAATGGCATTTAAAATAGCTGAGTTGCTATCCAATTTTCCCAGCACCATTTATTGAACAAAGGATTCCTTGGAAACTATCACGAGAGCAAACAGACAACCTACAGAATGGGAGTATAGTATGCTGAAATAAAACATAAAATAAAATAAAATGGTAATAAAACTGAAAAAAATAAAAAATAAAATAGCTCGGTTGCGGATCACACAGCCTTCTGATCTGTAAAGGAGCTTAGAGTGCAGATAGAGAGAAACTAAATATGTGTGAACTGGCCTCTGAACACCTCTCCATCCTCATCTCTAAGGATCTCTCCCTCTTCTGTTCTGTACCCTAACAGATCTCTCATTTCCTTGAATGAGCCAAGTTCCCTCCAGCTTCGGGACTTCTATCTGTGAAGTTCTCTCTGTCTGTTATACCCTACTTCACAGCACCCCCCACTTAACCACACCTTCATAGATTAGTGATTTTCAATTTCCTTCACCTCTTAATCTGACTTTCCTGATAAGCCTCTGCCCCACCACCATCTAAGTCAGTGTCCCCCTTAACCCTTTCTTATACCATCATTATTTTTATGCATAGCACCTAGAGCATTTTCAATAATATATTTAATTGTCTGTCTCCCCTAGCACCTAGGTATAGTGCTGTGGTGCCTGGTATAGAGCCTTGCATGCTCTACGCCTTCAGTCAATATTCCTTGAAAACCACACAAGCTTTATACTAAATTAATATTTATATAAGAAGTGTGTTTTATGTATACATGTGTATGTGCATGTATATGTGCACACTCGTGAGTGTTAAATTTAAAAGCCAAACACTTTACTTAATCAGTACTAACAATTGTTTTTTTTCCCAAATTTTGTTTTAATACGTGCTTAGTAAAAACTTACCTAGTATCTTACCCTGTTGCATGCAGCTATAACAGAATACCTGAAAATGGAAAATATATAAGGAAGAGATTTATTCCTTATAGTTCTGGAGGCTAGGAAGTCCAACATAGTCATGTATCACTTAATGGCAGGGATACATTTCTGAGAAATGCATCTTAGGCAATTTCATCATTGTGTGAACATCTTACAGTGTACTTACACAAAGCTAGATGGTACAGCCTATTGCTCTGGGCTACAAACCTGTACAAAATGTTACTGTACTGAATACTGTAGTCAGTTACAACACAATGGTTAAATATTTGTACATCTAAATGTATATAAACATAGAAAGGATACAGTAAAAATATGGTATTATAATCTTTGGGGACCACTGTCATATATGCAATCTGTTGTCGAACGAAACATCATTATGCGGTGCATGGCTTTCTCAAGGTGCTGGCATCTAGAGAGGACCTCCCTGCTTCCCCATCCATGTCAGAAAGCAGAAGGGCAAGAGAACGAGAGGGGATAGAACTTGCTTTCCTCACCAAACCCACTCTGTATTCTGGTGCTAACTCACTCACTTCCAAGATAAAGACATTATTTTATTCATGAAGGCAGAGTACTCATGATCTAATCATCTCTTATTAGGCCCCATCTCCCAACACATGAACTTTGGGGGATGCATTCAAACCATAGCACGTGGCCTAATAAAAACTAAGGGACCACAGTAGTAAATTAAGATTCAAGACTTTTCTGTCTTACATAAGAAAGATACTTTAAAGATAGTCATTTAACAAATCTCACTGAAAGTTAGCAGTCCTTTTTTTTCAGTGAATGAGTGCAAAGAATATGAATCATCAGTTATCTCAGTTCAGCTAGTAGTAATCTATGTGACACTAAATAACATTTTTATGAGTTTAGTTTCATCATATATAAAAATGAAAAGAAACAATTCAAATTTGTGAGGGAGCTCTGGGTTTTCAGGAAAGGATTTTCAAGAGTAATAGAGCAATCAAATGAGAATAACTAACGTCAATGTTAGTTTTTACTTCTTTTATCTCTTTGGTTTAGTTGTCTGTTTTGTAGAACACTTGACCATTACCATCTCAGTTGGTTCCAGTTGATATATTATCTGCATTTTTAGTCAAGGTTTATTATAAAATACTATTAAATATAAAATGCTATACCAAATTGTTTCTTAAATATAAAATATAGAAGTGGATTTTTTTGCTAAAAGGTCCTTTGTATTTATAATTGGCCTCAGTTACCCCTTCCATCCTGTACCGTCCTGTATGATGTGCTGGCGTACTCAAATGCTCACCAACTCCTCACTCCACTTATTGTTTAAATGCATCTGCTCTTGCTCTGCTTAACTTTTACCAAAACTGGAGTTCAGCAGATGAATTGTTTTCCTTCTTAGATGTTAACTAACCTTTTTAAATGCACAAAATTTACCTACAAACATAACCTGAGCAATATGAAAATTATTTGACTTGTGACTTACCTCTGCAATGTTAGGTTCTGCTCCTGGCCTAATATTACTCCCAATCCCTCCTCTCCACCCCCACAAGCTTAGTATCTCATTCTCACTTATTGGTAGGAAATTAGGGACCTAGAAGACTTGTGATTGATTTTAGAGAGGTAGAGTTTTGTTAAAATAATTCAGAATATGTATCTCATATTGGGGCTTAAGAAGAATGTGAACTAGTTTATCATGTGTTTTGGGGGGAGATTTGTTCTTAGGCAATTAATAAGTACATTCAGATAAATAACCCATATCTAGTTATGTCTAGTTTGTTAGCACATTAGCTTCAGGATCTCCTAAAATTAAGGATGCTTCCCCTTCAGGTTCCAGATTTTGCATTAATGCTGTTTGAAAGCAATAAGAGAAATTTCAGGACTCCAAGAGATAAGTCAAATGGGTTTTACCACAATATGAATTGTGAAGTTGTAACTGAAAATCCCTTGTGCTGTTTCTCCCTCTCCCTGGTGGTAGAGGTTTATAATTATCAAATAGTCTAGAGCATCAGTGGGAACTTATGATTTCTGATCAAATGATTTTAAGAGAGATGTACTTATATGTATACAATGTACATATAATGTAGGATGCCTCTATCCCTTCTCGGCCTTCTCGGATCAAGTGTAATGTATGAAGCCTCAATTTCCTCCAAAGCTCTCCTTTAACAGAGTTAGGTAAAGTATGTAGTAATTATATTTTGAAATTTTGTTACAAATATGTAGTAATTATATTATATTTTGAAATTCTGTTATCTTGGAGTAATTATGATTGCAATGGTATGATGTATAATATCACATTATTACAGACTTTTTCTTCTTTTGGGACAGCATAAATATGATTTTCTCTTTCCCTAAAGTATTTGTGAACTTTTTAAAAACTAAGAATGGTAGAAGCCATTATTAAAGAGTTATCATGTTAAATTAATTAACTAATTAATTCAACAAGAACATACTCACTTATTCCCCAAACTGAGTGACAGATGTCTTAGAATATACTCATTAAGTTTGAGAGAACCAAAGGATCATTATAACAGCAAACACAGTAGGCATCCACATGGTGGATGACTTTATTCATCTGGTAGATAGTGCTTTATTTTACTTGGCACAGGTACAGGTACAAGGATCACTTAACATTTTGCATAGAGCTTATAACATACCATTTTCAATGCTTGAGATATTATGTAATTGTTAAAATTCTAAAACTTATAATAAAGTGAGGACCCGGATTTTATTCTGTAGTAGTTTTGTCATAGGTATCATACTCACTAACTTATATTTATGACTTTAAATAATATAACTAAATGGGAAGAAAAAGAACAAATATGAACAGATGAGCACTATTATATAATCTGCTTAATTCCCCTTCCTGGGAATTCTGTGCAAGGAAAGAATGAGTTCTGAGCCCATGAAAAGTAAGTGCTGTGTGTATTCACAATTAGTACTCATTTGGCAAGGACTTGGAAACTTATGACACTCCATGCTTAAGATCCTCCACCTGTTCTTAAAAGTATGCATAGCGTTAGTTTATGAATTCCCTATCTTGCTAGCAGAAAGATTCTTTTATTTCTGGCTTGCACTGGACTTATCAGGTAAAAACAGCTAAATGCAAAGAAGAAATATTTTTTAAATTATAACAAAAATATTGTTCATCTGAAATATATAGATTTGCAATATAGAATTTATGAAATTGTTTCCCAATTCAATAGTATGTTTGTAAAAAATAAGAAATAAACATTTGTCTGTATTTCTCCTCTTAGATATATCATTTAGGATTTTTCATTAGATGTTACTTAGTGCCTTTCTGACATTGTAGGCAATGTAAGAATGCCTGAAACAATAGTCACTTAAAATTGCTATTAAAATTATTATAGTTAAAGGCCATACAATTCTTTTTAAAACTAAGCATATTAAAGAGTGGTGTCCTGTAAAAAACTTGAGTTAGATAAAAACTTTAGAGATGTGTAGTCCAGCATGTTAATTAAGGAATACTACCTATTTCTACTCCAGAATTTATCAGTCTTTTTTATTTTTATTTATTTATTTTTTCCTTTTATTTCATCATATTATGGGGGTACAAATATTGTTAGGGTTACATATATTGCCCCTGCCACCCCCCCACGTGCCAGAGCTTCAAGCGTGTCCAATCCCCAGGTGGTGCACACCACACCCATTATGTAAGTATACACCCTTCCCCCTCCTCCCCCCTCCCGCCTGCCTTCCACCCGATAAAAGATTTTTTTTTTGACATTTTGGTTACATTGTATATCTTTGCCTCTCCCTAAGAAGGGTTAGAGGTATGCCCTCCCCCGCCCACAATGCTCAACACATCCCTATGATATGGGTCTACCCTTCCCCCATCTCTGGTGAACATTACCACCATTTGAGCACCATAGTTTTAATCAGTCAGTACCAATTTGATGGTGAGTAGATGTGGAGCCCATTTTCCTGGTCTTGTGTTGCCTCGCTTTGGATAACAGGCTTAAGCTTAATCCAGGATAGCATAAACGGTGCTAGCTCTATCAGTCTTTTTTATATATCTGTTAAAGTAAGCTTAACGTGTTTTAAGAAAATGGGTATTCATTTTAATGTATATCCTTTGATGATGGAAACATGAGCTTGAGAAAAATAACCTGGCCTTTTGTATGTATAAATTTGGTCTCCTTTTATAGTTCTTTAGAAGATGGAACCTAAAATACAAACATAGTTTGAAAACTTTTAGTCTACTTTGGTTACACATGTTTATTAACTTATTATTTACCTTATAGATTAATTGCAGAAAATATAAATTTTAATATTTCTGCCCTTCTGACTTGAACACAGCAGTTGATTTCTGACCAGTTAATGCAAACCAGGGTTCCTATTGTTCAAAGAAAATTCAGGAAGTTAAATCAGTAACACAGACACATTTTTGGATTTATTCCAGGGTCAAGGAAACCCATTCAAATTATTCAACCATTGCTGAACTTCCTGAATAAATATAATTCAGAGGTGACTATAATTGGAACAGTCTTAAAAGTTTTACCAGATTTTGAAATTTTATGCTTAAAGTTGGCAGTGATAAAAAATAATTTTGAAACACAGTGGAAGAAAGTGTTTTCTTCTTGAGAACACTAGATTTTAGTTGAGAGTGTAGAGGGATCAGGTGACTTAGGTAACATTTAGGATTGTTCAGTAGGAGGAACTGGCGAAGGGCAGCCAACACTGGAGTGTGCCTGGGAAGGGGAAGGGCTTTGGGGAAGAGTGTTTTTGCCTGATGTGTAAATTGTAATTAACAAGCATGAATGGGGTTGGGATTCACAATACACAGAGAAAGTAGTGACTGGATAGTAGTGGGAATGATTAGGATGGGATCAAAGCACTGGAAGTCAGGGTATTGAGTAGATTGTTTATTGTTATTTATTCTGTAGAAATAACCAAGTACAAAGTTTCACTTGGATTGTCAAGGTGGTACAGTTAGGCCAACTCTGGAGAGTGGGTTATCTGGTAAAAAGCAGCCCTTGATGCAAAGAACAGAATGTCAAGCCTTCTCAAATTTGCTATTCAAGTTGGGCAAAACAGGTCCACAGGACCTGGAATTTCCAGAGATAATTGCAATAGTGTGCCCTGAATTTAACCTTTCCTGCTCTCCTGCTGGATGGTTCCTGGAGCCTGGCTGAGAGGCTGGGCACTGGATTACATGTTTCCTTTAGTTGTGTAGGTTGTGAAGGCTGTATTTTTTTTTTTTTTTTAGCGTGGTTACCATTTGAGTATAGTTTTTTTGTTTGTTTTGTTTTGTTTTGTTTTGTTTTTGAGACAGAGTCTCACTCTGTCACCTGGGCTAGAACCTACATGAACCTAGCTCACAGCAACTTCAAAGTCCTGGGCTCAAGTGATCCTCCTTCCTCAGCCTCCTGAGTAGCTGAGACTACAGGCAGGAACCACCACGCCCAGCTAATTTTTTGTATTTTTAGTAGCCTCTTGCTCAGGCTGGTCCTGAACTCCTGACCTAGAGCAATCCTCTCGCCTCCACCTCCCAGAGTGCTAGGATTACAGATGTGAGCCACTGTGCCCAACCCATTTGGGTTCTTAAGTTCACAATGTTCCTTTCTGGCTTTCTGGCTTTCTGCTTCATTGAACCCTCTTCCCAAAGACCTAGAAAGTGTTCACCATCATGGGCTGACCAACATCTTCTAAATTGCTACTCAGAAGCACAGTAAAGGGAATGGGGTAAAGCCCAAAGGATTTAAATGACTGAATAAAGCTTAACTAGATGAATGAAGAGAAATATCCTGTGAGTGTGCCCATGTAGTTTTAGAGTATCTTGTTTCAGCAGTCATATTTGGCCTGTAAATTTATAGACAATATGTTAATATCAGATCTTCTTTTTCAGAACTATTTAAATCATGGACAAAAAAGGTAAGTGATCTCCTTTAATATACGTTTCTCCCTATAATATTAATCTGTTGGTAACTTGTTACCTGTCATAATGTTTTATTCAATTTCATGTAATTTGCTTTGTGTTGTTTATACTCCAGAATCCAATATGTTATTCAGTATTTTGAATATGGAGAGATGTACACAAATATCCACTATTAGTAATTTTTTCATTAAAATAAGAAAACTTCAGGGAAAGCTAAGAAATTTTAGGTGTATTGGGAAATATATTGTATAATGTATGCTATATTCCATCCAAAACAATTTTCTCTTTTCTCTGTGCATTTTATATACATAAAGATTATTCAAATCATACTAATTGACAGATAATAAATTTAAGATATCAGTTCATTGTAATAAAATTCTCAGCTACAAACCTTGATGTATATTTCATTACATAGGTTTAAATAAATATCAATCACTATGTTCTGGCTTTTCTTCTTTCAAGAGAATTGTAAATAAGATGGGTATTTATTTATCAAGCATGTAATGAAAGACTTTGTCTTAAATTTTAAGGTTTGGAACAGAAAAATACAACATAGCAAAAATATAAAAACCAAAATCCTAATTTTCTGAAATGTTTTTTATTCTCTTTTTTATCTTTTTTGACATAGTCAATAAATATTTATCTTTTACTATAATGTCAGCCATCTAGGTATATTGGATAATTTTTAAAACTAGACCCCTTACTTTTCCCATGTGAAGTTTTATGATCTTTTTATTTATAAAACTCAAAACTTTTGAAATGTAAATTTACATAGAATTAACCTATTTGCTACAAGCTCTGAGATGCTTCCACTCAATTTAAAATATTCATTTGGCCATGGTCATAGTTACCTTGTAACTCTTCGGTTTTGTGTATATAATTGTATGTGTGTATGTATATATGTGCAAAAATAGATAAAATGTGTGTATGTATAACAATAAATATATATATAATGTGTATATATGTATACACATATAGAAGTAAAAATAAAATATCTTTAAGACAAAGTGATAGTCCTATGATTTTTATAAGCTATTAAATATTTTAAGTTGCATTCACAAATACAGAAATAAACCTGTAATTCATATACTCTTTGCTCTACTTGAACTCCTGCTCATTCACTTATTTTCTTTGTATGAATTCCTGCTATAATTCCTAAAACCAGGATATTGCTCTGGTACTAAAAGTGTCTGTCCCAGGAAAAGTCCCTGCAGTGTATGTCTAGGGAGGAGTCTTTATTTGAATAGGAGAATCTTTATTGTTTGAATTTACAGTCTCCACGGACTGCATTCTGCTGAAGTTATTATGAAGCCAGTTGAATGGAGAAGTGGGGGTAGGGCACAATCCAGCCTTCCTGATAAAACCACATGATTAATGAGTTGAGTGTTCTTTGAAAGTTCATAATAGAGACACATTCAGAAAATGTGTCAGATTGAAAGTTTAGCCAGTATATTCTTCCATATTGATGTCATGCCTCCATGGTTCAAAAATAAGAAATTTTGAAGTTACAATTAGTAGTCCATAAGGAAACAGGAGGAGATAAGTATAGTGTCTACTAGACTAACAGTTGTAAGCAAAGCCACTGTAGCCCCAGAGCTTAACTCAAGGGTGACACAGGAGAGGCTCAGTAAATATTCAGAAACTGACTGGGGTGAATAAAAATGACTAATAAATAAGAAGAACTAGGAGTTTGAATCACTAGTGCATATACCAAGATTCCACAAGCCTTATTAACTAGCAGGTAACAAAGTTTAATATGTTAGTTTATTGTAATTAAATGTTATGGTTTTTGTAGGTCAAAATCTGTCATGTTTTGTAAATTTCATATAGTTAAGCTTATTAATGTAGTTCCAGAGTAAGCATTAAAAAGATAATTAAATATTGAAGTATATACATTATTTTAAATATTTTTTATAATTCATATAACAATGTTTAGAGATAAATTACCTGTAATCTTACCACTACTCACATCCAACTAGTTTCATTTATCTCTTTCTTCATAGTCTATATGTGATTTTTAAACTACATTTTTTTCTAATACCAACAAAATCAAAGCATGCAACTGAACACTCATCTAGCATATTTGAAAACTGTGCATTCAGCTCCAGTAACTCAGCTATCCAATTTTATCTAAAAGAGAATTTATTTGAAACAGGATTCCACTGCAAATTAGCTCTCATGACAGGCACAGCTTATGTTAAGTGAAGAATTTACCTATTTCAATACAGCATAAGACCACACAAGTGAAAATTATCTAAAGACATTGCATTTTTCTTTCTAATGTATATTTTATTTAAGCAGACAAATATTTACCTCTCCTTGAATTGCAGACATGCAAGTGAATGTTCCTCATCCAGGAACAGATGTGCTGCCACCTGGGTATCCTCCTCAGTATCCACCAGCAGCATTCCAAGGTAAAATATTTGATTAAAGGAGAAAAAAAATAAAATTAATCAATTGATATTTCCCAGGGGGGATGTGTGTGTCTTTTCTATTTAGTAGTTCTTTTTCTTAAAATCACATTAATGAAATTTTGGCAGCCTAGCTGTTCTTGATTGTTTTTTATTTGACTACCTGTTTTCCATAGAAACAATTTTTATTTATAGAGGATGGTAAAGGTGTAAAGGAAAACTAATGAAAACAGTAGTGAGGTTATATTTAGTAAAAGCTGCATATAAATCCGAAAACACTGATATAAGTAAAATATTTTATTGATCCTCTATCTGTTCTGAAAATTGTGGTTATTTAATCATACTTAGGAAATTTATCCCTGGGTGTTTTTGAGTAATATAGTAGCTGGTATTGTGTTCAGTGAGAGTCACAGAAAAAATGATAAGACTGCTTAAAAGTGAAAACAATAAACATGTAGTTAGTTACCTGGGGATAATTCTCATTTTAATTTTGTAACATATATGAAAGCTTCTTTTTTAATATGCTGACTAATGCCTTGTGTTTACAAGGAAAGTAATTGAGTCATATCGCTACATACCAGGGAGTACATTTTTTCTTGTGAACCAATGCATAAAAAAATTCAGAGATTTTCAGTTAGACAAATGCAGTTATCAAAATTACTAGAACATTACAAATGGCAAATTCCGTGTTGTGTCCAGATTTGCTTTGCAAGTAGGCAAGCTATCTACATCTTCTGAAAGAGCATCTGGGGATTTAGATTCAAAGGGAATGGGATTTGGACAGAACAATATATATATATATATATATATATTTAATAAACCAATCTGCTGAGAGCTGAGTGTTCTGTTTAATTGTCAAGCCAGAAACCTCCCTGTGGGTCTTGGATCTTATTTAGATGCAATTAAAAGAAGATGAGCTAAATAAGCCCCAAGACTCTAAGGTGGTAGTTCTCAACTGTGACTGCACTTAAGCATCAGCCAGAAGCACTTAAAATTACTAGTGTCAGGGTGCCATTCCAGAAAAACAAAATCTGAACTTCTGGTGGTGGGACTCAGAGATTGGTAATTTTTACATACTCATGGTGATTCTAATGTGAAGTCGGGGTTGAGCATCCCTGCTCTAAATTCTTATAGGGTTGGAGTTTGGAGAACTATTAGCAAGTCTATAAAGTTTACCCAACATACATAGAGAATGATTTAACCCACTCCATAACTAATTAAAAGTAGATACATACACATAATTAAATTTAGATATCATCAGACTTAAAATAGCTTGATTTTATTTCTCAAGTCCAAGGCCATGTATCTCAAAGGTCTTGAGATGACAATGATATGAACAATAATGATAACTTAAAATTAAGAGTTTACTGTGCTTTTTAGGGATTGTTCTAAATGTGGAGTTAATGTTGATTAACTTATTTAATTCTCCGAACACTCTTATGAGGTCAACAATATTAATTATCCTCATTACATTTGTGGGAAAAGTGAGACATAGAGTTTGGATCAGGCTTCAAGTTCTGCCTTCTCTACTTAATAGTTGTGTGGTTGTCTTAAACAAATCGCAGTACCTTGAAGCCTGAGTTTTCTTATCTGTAATTGGGGATAATATTTTCTAATTTAGATCACTTTGTAAATTAAATGAGATTATATGTAAAACACTGAGAACAATGGTTGCAAATACTAAGTGACAAGTATTTGCTAACTAACCTATTAATAGTAATAATATGTTAAATCAATTGAACTTTATATAAATGAAACTGTTATCTAAATTTCAGGTAATTCTAAATGCTTAATCCATTGATTTGAGGAATAATCAACCATATTCTCTCTCTCAGAGAGTTCTAAGAGGATTATGATGATGTTAATGATGTAACAAATCAACTCACATCTCCACAACGCCACTGGCTTGCCTGTGGTCTGATCTCTGCACTGAAGCCAATGATCCTTAAAAATGTCAATCTTTTCATATTGCAAATGGTGTTCAGCTCCTACTTGATAAGCTCCCATTACTTTTAGGATAAAGGCCAATAATAGACCCTGGATGACCTTTTTCCTGCTGTCTCTTTAACTGTCTTTTAAGTCTAGCTCACTACTATCCAACTAAACTGGCTATTTTTCAGACTTTTAAAGGCCTATGTTTGTTGCTATCACAGGACTTCTCTGAGAAATGTTTTTCTCTGCTCCTGGCATGCTCAACTCCAATGCATCCTCCAGGTCTCAGTGGAAAGGTGATCCCTCAGGAATCTGACCATTCTGCTTCCCTTCCCCTCTCCCCATCTCAATAGCTTCCTTTAGCATATGTAGTCATAAGACACCAGTCCCTTACTTCAAAGCACTGTCACCAATTCTAATTAATCAATTAATCACATGATGTTGTAGGTCTCTAGAATAAGGGGGAGTATAAAATCATTTCTCTTATTAAGTAATCACGGCAGAGATTGCATCTGTTTCCTTTTGTAAATCCCAGTGCTCTGCCCTCCTGAAAATATTGTAAGGTATAAATGAGATCATGGAACTCACCCTTTTGCTTAAAATCTCCCAATGCTTGTCAATCACACTGGGAACAAATCCAACTCATTAGTAAGGGCCTACCTAGATGAACTGCTTCCTGTTGCTTTAGTGGCAGCCATTCCTAGACTTTCTGTCTCTTATGAAATTCCTCTCTCTTTCACAAACATGCCAAATTCATTCCAAAATCAAGGTTTTTATATCTGCATTTTCTTCCTCCTGGAGCATCTCTCACCAGATCTTCACATAAAGTTTTTGCCTTCTTACCTTTTAAAACTCAATGCAAATTATGTCTGTTTAAAGTGACTGCTGTCTTGTCCTCTTCCTTCTCCCCCATGTATTGTCTCCATCATGACAGTATGAAATCTTTTTGTTTTATGTTTATTTTTTGTCTCCAGGAAGTTGACTGTGCTCTGAGAGGAGGTTGCCTCCTTGAGAGCGGCTGTTTCCCTGATTCTGCAACAGACCCAGTTACATTATAGGTCATTTGTACATATTCATTCAATATAGAAGGAATAAGTTGTAAAAGCTATATTTAAAAAATATTGTTATGAGGTTTAATCTGTTTTTATAAGCCTTATTTATTAATGGTATATGAATTTTGTTCTAAATACTCCATTTAAAAGTATTTATAAATTGCCTAAGTATAAAATTTTCCATGGCTTTTAATGTTAAAATATTGAGGAGCACAGTCCTTTGAAATTATATTCAATTTCTGTGGAATTGCTACTCTGTGGACTATACAAATAAACTTATGAAGCTTCATTGTAATTATATATTCACAGAGATTATAAAGTATATACTTATTAAATTTATGCCTCTACTCTGCCTCTTATAAGTTTTGCCTTTCTTCCTTCTCAAATTATATTTTCCAGAGTGAAGGGCGCTAAATAGAGAAACTTAAATTTCTAACTTAAAAATCATAATGAAATTTTTTTAATAGAGAGTGACTTAGGAAAGGAATACACCATGGATTAAAACTCCAGGCAAACTGTTAACTCAAACAAATATCTAAAACATACTAGAAGAAATGACATGCTTTTGCCTCCATATCAGGGTTTCTCAACACAATAATATTTTGATCTGAAAAATTCTTTGTTTTCAGGGGGATGTTCTGGACATTTTAGGATGTTAGGCAGCATTCCTGACTTCTATCTAACAAATGCCAGTGTCATCTTCATCTCCACTTGTGACACATTAAAACATCTCCAGACCTTGTCCAGTATCCCTTGGGGAGGGAAGGGGCAAAACCTTACTTCTCTATATAGGAGGCGCCATTTGTTAGAATTCCAGAATTATCACTTTTACCAGGTGTCTTGGCCCTAAAAATGCTAGCTCAAAGCCTTTATTTTGGGCCTTCTACCTCATACCATCTCTCTTTTCCATGAAGGCATGCCAGAATCTTTACATAGGTGACTCTAGATCATGGTGGGTTAACTATCACTTACCCCAGGTATTAAAGCATATTTTCCAGCAAAGTTTTGAATGGTGAGGTTTAAGGCTGTGGGCCAACTCTATTCACAGCCCACTACCCTCAAAATGGAAGTAGATAGGAAACTACAGATATTTCACTGAAAAATCTCTGAAGATAAAAGCACACATTAAGCTTCACAGATACAGGATTTCTGAAATGAGAAGTCAGTTTGTAGATAGCTGGGGTAATCCTAAAAGAGTTGATGATTTTTTTGTGTGCACTCACGAATTATTTTACCTGTTGCTATTTCAGGACCCTCAGGCCATACTGGATACCATGAGCCCCAGGCTGGCTACCCAGTCCCAACAGCTGGCTACCCAGTCCCACCAGCTGGCTATCCAGTCCCACCAGCTGGCTACCCAGGCCCACCAGCTGGCTACCCAGTACCACCGGCTGGCTATTCACATGCTGACCCAGCTGCTTTCCCTGTTCAGAATCAGCCTGTATATAATCCGCCAGGTGGACCTGCAGGGGTACCATGGATGCCAGCACCACCACCTCCATTAAACTGTCCACCCGGATTGGAATATTTAAGTCAGGTAATTTCAAATACTCAAATTTTCATACAAAACAAAACTGTGCTTCCAATTTACTTAACCAAATTAACAAATGAATAACTCAACAACGTCTGAAATGGTAAGACCAAATTACCTGCTAACAGATTACTCCGATTCTTCTATGTCAGGTTCTTTTTTAAAGCAAAATACAAATGTCTTAGGAAATTGTGTTTTCTGTGACCTTGATCTATGATAATAGCCAATAGCAAATATTTAGTAAGCACTATTCTCCAGTATTTGTCCTAAGCATAATACATATAGTAACTCATGTAATCCCTATAGAAAATGTATGATGTATAGGTGCTATAATTATCTCCATTTTATGAAAGAGGAAACTGAGGTCCAGAGAAGTTACATAACTTGTTTAGGGTCAAAAACCTAAGGAAGTAGGGCTGGCTTTTAATCCTGGAACTTCGGTTCTGAACCTCATGCTCTTTTATCTCAACACTGCAAAATTACCCTGCAATTTGAAAGAAACTTTAAATAAAGTTTATTGTTGAGTTGCAATAAGTGACATCGAACAAGGAGTTAGTATTTTGTGTGTGCTATGACTCACTTTTTTATTGTAACTAATAAAACTACATTTTTATTATGCTGCTTTTATTCTTCGGAAGACTGAATTTTATAAATGTCATCAATAGGGGAATAAAAAATTCCAGATTTTGCTGTACTACGTAATAGTTAATCTCAGCAATATGAGGATTAACATTTATTTGGTGTTAGAAATCAGGTAGGTAAAAATAGAAATATGAATCTCTGTGCATCCTATAAATATGTAAACAAAGATTCTTGTGATATCCAACCAGTTTACAGTCAATCCATTCTCTCCTTTGCCCTGTCTATACTAACTTTATTTCCCAGAGTACACTCAAAAAATCACATATTATAGGAACTTTTGGTCACTATTATATTCTCCAAGAAACACATAAAAATAGATATTTAAAAAATCAGTATTTCACCAAATACATAGGGGAAGTTATCACCCATTACAAATGATGATATCAAATATACTTAAAAAATTTGAAACTTGTTAAAAAACTCTTTAAATGAATAAAAAATTATGATACTTCTTAAGCCTCTTCTAGAAGGAACATTGTTTTCTAATTTCTTTATTATTGTTTTTGATATATAATAATTGTACATACTTATGGTGTACAATGTGATATTTTAGTACATATAGCTATGTGTAATGGTCAAATCAGGGTAATTAGCATACCTACCACCTCAAATATTTATCATTTCTTAGTGTTGGAAGCATTCATAATTCTGTCTTTTTGTGTTTTGAGAATGTACAACAAATTCTTGTCAACTATAGTCATCCTACAGTGCTATAGAACACTAAAATTTATTTTTTATATCTAGCTGTAATTTTGTTTCCTATCGCTATCTCCCCTCATCCATACCCTTGCCAGTCTCTAGTAACCACTATCGTAATCTCTACTTCTATGAGATGACCTTTTTTAACTTCCACACATGAGTGAGAACATGCAATATTTTTTCTTTCTGTGCCTGGCTAATTTCACTTAACATAATGTCCTTCAGGCTTATTCATGTTGCTGCCAATGGCAAGATTTCATTCCATTTTATGGCTGAATAATATTCCATTGTGTGTATAAAGTGAATTTTTTAAGCATTTTTCTGTTAATGAACATTTAGGTTGATTCTATATCTTGGCTATTGTGAATACTGCTATAATAAACATGAGAGTGCAGATATGTCTTCGACATTACTGATTTCCTTTCTGTGGGGCGAGAGTAGTTGAGGCAGGCCCATGAGGAGCTCAGCTGCTTCTCCCCATGGAGCCAAGTCCCTAAGATAGGGGTCGCCACAGAGGATAAGGAAATTGATAGGCAACAGAGAGAAATAAAAGGATACACAGAGACTAAGGTATAGTTTATAGTTTTATATATATATATATATATATATATATATATATATAAAGATCAGATATAACACAGTGGGAAGTTCCTAGGGGACTGGCGTATCTCCATAAACACCAGCAATATGGTTAGATTCATACAGGTTTTTATAATCACAGACATCAATTACCAGTTGTCAGGGTAACATATTCGCATATCAGGGAATGCAGTTGCTAGGAGATACAGGTAGTGGGTTAGGGTCAAAAGTCCTCTCAAGAGGCTTCTAATCTAGGTGAACAAACAGGTACAAAGTCTTTCAGGGGCTAGCTTCTAAATTCTAAGAGGTAGTTGTCAATTAACAGAGGTAAAACAAGAGGTAAAACAGAGGTATAGTGACTCAATATTTCTTTGATTCGTTATGGTGGACTTAAAGGTAGACAGATAGGAGAGAGCAGGAAGCCCATATCTAATAAACAGGTTGTTTATAACCACGGGTTGCTTCTCTGGGCAAAGTGCACTCATTGTCTCTGGCTCCCATCCTGTGGGCCATATTCGCCTTGCCTTGTCTTTCAAGACACAGGGAAGCTCACAGGTTTTGAGATACTGGGAAGCCTTCCTGGAAAACATCCCCACCGGAGATTAGAAAGCTCTCCCATGATAGCAGCCTCTAATAAGTGAACCACTGAGTCCACACATTCCTTCAGGGAAAAACCCTGCAAACTCCTGTTTCTGTCTTTAATATAGTAATATAGGGTTATACAATAGAATAATGATCTATGAGCCACAATTTCATTAATTCCTCAATCATATTTCTCAACACCTTTCCTTTGGATATATATCCAATAGTGGGATTGCTGGATCATATGGTAGTTCTATTTTTAGTTTTATGCGGAACCTCTGTACTGTCCTCTATAATTGCTTTACTAATTTACATTACCACCAACAGTGTCTAATAGTTCCCCTTTCTCCACATCTTCATCATAAGACATGAAAATAAGACATCTTATTTTCTGTCTTTTTGATAAGAGCCATTCTAACTGGGGTGAGATGGTACCTCATTGTGGTTTTGATTTGCATTTCCCTGATGATTAGTGATGTTGAGCATTTTTTTCATGTATTTGTCCCATTTGTGTCAATTTTCTAATTTTTATAGGTATTTCAGTGTAAGCCAATTGTATTTGACCTAAACTTTCACACATTAATAGTGAATACTTTCAATAAATGTTTTTATCAATTAAAAACATTAACTTTAGGTTTACACTAAAAAGTAATATAAACTATTAAATATCGATAATCAATTAGTTGTACTTTTTAAAATATAAATACATGCATATTAATTTGGTTGGCTTAAAAACCTTCATTTAACATATACTTACCACTTAATTTTCTTTTTTCTGTAATAGATAAATCAGGTACTGGTTCATCAGCAAATTGAACTTTTGGAAGGTATGTATTCATTGTATTCATTATGCTTCTAGAAAGAGAAGAGGTTGATGAAGAGAAAAGCATGTCAACCTCCACAAATATAACACTAAATCATGTGGGACAGTTAAACCTATTAAACCTGGTTATTTACAAACATCTCTCTGCACAGTAATGAAATTATGAACATTGTCAGCAATCCACTTCTAAAAATTAGTAGTCAAATGCCAAAATACTATTATGCTAGGCATCTGTCCTCATGATACAGACACTAACTTAGAAAGAAAACGTAACTTACTTTTGCTCTTCTCTTTCTTTATGCATCACTTTAAGTGATTCTATCATTTGACCTGAGTTTTACCACTTCAGCTATTTTCTCCCCAATTGCAGTTATCTTGACAATAGCACAAAGCCACATTCCAAAGGAAATGGTCTTTTAGAATTTGGATAGAGATGTTTTGGATAATTATTTCTCACGCCTACAGTTTCTCTTGCGAGTTTAGATGAACTCTATAAAACCTTTGTTCCATGGGCTGTAGATTGATTACCAGCCGGCATGCAGGGGCATTGCAATATTGGAGGATGCTGACCAGCAGGCCTGCAGGCTTGGCTTCCTAGAAAAGCACTGCTGCTCCTGCTGAATGAGCCTGACATTTCCTTGGGCCCAGTGCTCCTAGGTGCAAGAGTAAACTTAGGGAGCCACTAGATGCTTCAGGACAGCTGCCAGGGGAATGAGACTCTGGGTGGATTTATGAACCTTAGTGTCTTTCTTCTAGATATAAAGGATTTAGTGAAAACTCTTATTTATTGGTTTATAGAATATGTCTGTTAAATCCATCTTCATCTATCTCCAAAGTTTCTTTCCACTGGTAGAAATTAGAATATGAATTGTACAAGCAGAATAATGGATTTGGCTAAAATATACAATTGTCACCTCTTCCATTTAAATTACTTATAATGTACGTTATTCAATATTTGTAGTGTTCTTGATTTTGCTTAGTTTCTTTAAACAAAGTTATCTCTGGAAGAGAGCTCTTTGTTGTTTGATAATTTGTATTCAGGAATTTTTTAATGTTTATTTTATGGTGTATACTATTAAAGTTATGAAATTTAAGCAGACAGGTACCATACATTACACAGTTTACCATTTAACCTTTTTTTAGATTTATAAGCTGTAGAAATATTTGTAAAATACATGTTTTAATCATAAAATATAAAGTAAGTTCCAAATTTACTAGTCTTTAATTCCGTAGTTTTTAAAAAAATATGTCTCTAATTTTCTTGCTTTCTTTTTCTCCCAAATTGAAAATCTATATTATTTTCACATATTACAAGTAATATAAAGAAGATGAAGAGTATTCATTTTTTTAGCATATGAGCATGTAACAGGCATTGATATTTTTTGTCAATTCAAAGCATAATAGACAATAAAGATGTGAACAGAAGTCTAGTGTGCTTTCATTAAGTAATTACAAAGAAATGGAAGGATTATGTAAACCCATGTTGGTTTACAAATAAACAAACTGGAGATTTTTGAGATTAAGTTTCTCAAAATGAAACAACTGTTAGATAATATATGTTCTTTCAAAACAAGTTTACTTTTTTTTTCACCAAACATTTCTTATAAATGCAGAGTCCAGGGCCTTCTAAGTCCCACCAAATACCTTAAGGGAGCTCTAAACAGGGAGAGGTTTCCAGTGTGTGGCTCTACATGGGAAGCCTTCAGTAAGATATCATATGGGTGTCAGCACTTCTCATTCCTCTGTTCCCTCCATGAAGAGATTAGCCTATCTAAGGTGCAAAGTTCACTTAGGCTGCCCAGAGCCTAGTTATTCTATGAGTTAAAGCCCTGGTTGTCAAGCACTTTTCCTCTCTAACACCCATCTACTACTTCTGAAAAACTACTGCTAAACTAAACAAGGGTGCCCTGGATCCAAAGTGACATTCACCTTCTATTTTCATTCACTCCCTTTTTACGTTTGTGCATCGAGAATAAGCCTTCTCATTGCCTTCCTTCAAACGTGGTGCAAAAATTAAAACGTAACTATGGCTTATGAAACAAAATCTCAGACTACTTGATTTAATATATTTCATAGAGCATAAACAGCAATCATCATATATTTCCCTCAATAATACATGAAAACTATACTTGGTAAGTGGACATTTTGTCCATACAACTAGCGCCAATGTGTCCAGCAGTGATGTCTCCTTTTTGACAGGAATTTATGAAAGTAGGAAGGTAGGACTTGTTTTCTTTTCCCTGTCTCATGTAAGCCCTCTTTATTTCTCCATACATTAACAGCCTCTCGTCCTCCTTTTCCTTTGCTTTTTTTCTCTGCTTGGATCATCTCTAAACACCTTTTCTTGAAATATCATCTAAAACTGGTATATTTAGATATTATATCTTAGGATACATTCAATGTTTTTAACATAAAGGTGATTATGATTTTCTCTTTTATATTTTTAGTCTTAACAGGTTTTGAAACTAATAACAAATACGAAATTAAGAACAGCCTTGGACAGAGGATTTACTTTGCAGTGGAAGATACTGATTGCTGTACCCGAAATTGCTGTGGGCCATCTAGACCGTTTACATTGAGGATTATTGATAATATGGGTAAAGAAGTCATAACTCTGGAGAGACCACTAAGATGTTCCAGCTGTTGTTTCCCCTGCTGCCTTCAGGAGGTCTGTGAGCAATTACCAGGGCAGTTTGTAAAGTAGTTCAGCAAGAATTTTCACCCTTTCATTGAACTTTTTATTGAACCTAGATATCACAATGATTATCACATTTACATATATTCTTTTGTCTTTATAGATAGAAATCCAGGCCCCTCCTGGTGTACCAATAGGTTATGTTATTCAGAACTGGCACCCATGTCTGCCAAAGTTTACAATTCAAAATGAGAAAAGAGAGGATGTACTAAAAATCAGTGGTCCATGTGTTGTGTGCAGCTGTTGTGCAGATATTGATTTTGAGGTAAGAGATGTCATAATGTTTATATGATTTGCTTTCCTAATAAGAAGAATGTAATTTTGCAGGATGTTACAAATACATTAACTAATATTGTGTACTAATATCTCAATAGAGAGATAATGTTCTCATATATTTAACTTTGGTCAGAGTGGTGGTTACTACTCTGATTAAAGGTCAGTGTTAATTATAATAAATGGAAAAAAAAGAGAAGTAGAGCTCTGCAGTCAAATAAAAATAAGGAAAACATCTAACATTTACACATAGTGGTTTCTATATGACACTGTACATTATCCATTTTAAATAGATCATTAACTTTGTTATCTAAGTTTGATTGCCAAAACATATGGACCCTTCCTTTAATCTGAAATATAGGCTGCCATTGCTTGAGCTCATGTTCAGAAAGTCTGACATCATTGAGTTCCTGCAAAAAGATCAATCATGCAGACATATTTAAGAAAGTTAGTACAATATGTACTACCCAATTATGCTTATCTGTAGCCTCTTCTTTATCCCTGTATTAAATTAAGTCATTGGAAACCACAATATATCCGTATACAGCCATTCTCCAACAAATGGCCTAGCTTTACAACCTGAGTTTTTTGCTTGCAAATGCTTAACAATTGGGAGATTTTATGAATTAATCTTGATTTCTTGTTTTTCTTGAGAAATCAGAAAATTGAGTAAACTACCTTTCCATGGAGGGGGCAGAAATCTGCTAAAGTTGAGTAGGGCTGCCCGTTTACAATATGACGAGTGAACTCTACCACTATCTCCACTACTTCCTTAGGTTTTCCACTATACAGTGTCATTCACTTATATTATCTTCCTGCCTTCTTTAATCATATGGCTTTCCAATCTTCTGTTGGACTCTGGCTATGCAAAGATGAATCTTTCCTCTTGTTAACTTCATAGTCTAGTGACAGAGATGGGCAATCCTAAAAAAATACACACATGATGCAGAAACTTTTAAAAAGCTCTCATAATGGTATTTGTGTAGTGTATGTGTGTGTAATATGCATGTATACAGATTTTATATAGGGGTATGAATAATAATAGTTCTCCACTTAGTGGATGGCATACCTATTGTAGATCCAGAGGAGTAAAAAGGTAATTGCTCCTTCAAGGAACAATATTAACAGAAATTTAGCTGGCACATAGTTTATTTATTTATTTTTTTTTTTTTTAGAGACGGGGTCTCGCTCTTGGTCAGGCTGGTTTCGAACTCCTGACCTTGAAGCTATCCACCCGCCTCGGCCTCCCAGAGTGCTAGGATTACAGGCGTGAGCCACCGCGCCCGGCCTGGCACATAGTTTATTTTTAGGAAATACATATGTGAAAACACTGGAGAAGCATTGTGAAATTCTTACATTTGATGCTAAGAAATTAAATTTCATCCAACAACCTTTCTTGATGGATGTCTTAAAGCATCCATTACATGTAATGCATTAACTTTTCTTCTGTTCATCTAGAATGATCATATCTAGATACCGTCTTGGAGAGAATTGATAAACAGTCACTTGAATCATTTCCTTTAGGGTTGATGATGGAAAGTTTGACAACTTAAAGCAGAAATTATCAGTATGAGGGATGAATGAGGAACATGGACTTCATCAGGGTGTCACTGAGCATGGGAACTTGAAGTTAAAAAGAGATAAAAACCTGATCAACCTGACAGCAGGGTCAGAAGTCATTCTAAAGAAAGCAATAATTCAAGAGACATCCATACATGTATTGTGGGGGACTGATTCATGGATTTGATGTCAATTGAGGATGAAAGAAAACTTGGAGATGATTCTGATGTCTTATTATTCTGCTGTCAGATGTTCAAGGAGGTTAATGAATAATGATACCAGTGGCCAAGTTAAGAATCTTAGTGGAGAAACACTTTATTTGTGGGAAGCTCATGATTTGTACTTGGGTCATGGTGGATTTTAGTTATGTAGGGGAAAAGGATGTAGAGTTTTCAGCATATGGATAGTAGTTAAAGCTGTAAGAATATTATCACAGCAGTGAATAGGAGAGAGCCAGGTAGATCTTCTATCCAATGTAGATGATAAGGGAGTCTGTCTCCTTCCAGGACTCTTGATAGAGGAAAAAATATGGCCACATGAAACTGATATCCCAAGTCAGTCCTGTCACCAAGGCTTCTCTCTATTTCTATCCCAAAATCCTATCTGCACATGAGAGGATTGAAAAATTACATATAGTTTGAATATCCTTTTTCTAGAAATCTTGAGGCCAGAAGTGCTTTCAAATTTAGATTTTTTTTTTCAGATTTTAGAATATTTGCATCATGCTTATTGGTTGAGCATACCTAATCTGAAAATTTCAAGTCTGAAATGTTCAAATGAGCATTTTCTTTGTGCATCAGGTCGGTGTTCAAAAAGTTTGGATTATGGAGCATTTAAGATTTCAGATTTTCAGATTAAGGTTGCTCAACCTGTAACAATTTAGGAACTAATCCATCAAGAACAAAAGTCAATAGACAAAACAAACTGTATGTAATAGAATAATCTTCAACTAATCATAAAAGCTATACCTACATAAATATTAAACATACAAAAGAAGAACAAAACAGGCCATAAGAAAAAATGAGACTATCAATAAAGGACAAGAAGACTTGGAAACAAGCCAAATAGCATCTCTGAAAATGAGAGATGGTCATTGATAAAACCTTGTTGGAAAGGTCGAACTGCAAATTAGATACAAGTGAAGGGAGAATTAGTAAACTGGATGATTTATATGAGGGAACTATAGATAAGGAAAAATAAATACAAATTTGAAGGAACAAATAAAACAAAGGGCCATGGAAGCTAGAATAAACTACTCTTGCATATGTCAAAGAGAATTATATAGATGTATAAAAAGAAGACACAATGTGTTGAGATAATATTCAAAGAGATAAATGGCTAAAAATTTGCAAACTTGATGTCATAGATACTCAGATTAAGAAAGTGCAAGTAGTTCTGGATTTAAAAAAAAGCAATGACACTCAGGTACAAATTAGGTTAACTGTGAACTTCAAACCAATAAAGAAAATTTAAAAGCAACAGAGGAGGGAGGAGGTTATTTTTACTTTCTTGTCAATTTATTAAATAATTTGTATATTGGAGATATTGACTTTGTGTCTATCCTCTGATATGCAAATATTTCTTTAAATCTACCTTTTGTTTTTAGACTTTATATTACACACACACACACACATGCTATATAAAAATATTTATTTTTATGTAGTCAACTATAACCCACTGATTATTTTTTGCTGAACCCTGACCTAGATTTTTATTAGTATTTGAAACATAACTTTCTAAAAAGCAGAATATCATAATGATCAAGAGTACAGAAACTGGAACCAAAATGCCTGAGTTTGAAACCCATCCCCACAACATCTTAGCTGTGTGACCTTAGAAAATTTAATTTCTCTTTGCTTTAGTTCTTTCTCATGAAAATTGGGTATAATAATAGTACATATTTTGTAAGTTTGTTATGAAGATTAAATTACTTAATAATTGTAAAGTCTTTGTCTTGCATTTACTGAATGTTATATAAATGCATCATTAGTAAATAAATAAAATATCTTATCAACAACTGTTGATACAATCAAATATTATACTTTATTATGTTATATTCCTTTAATATGTAACTAGGTTCTATGTGCTATTTTTATATATAATTTTTTTGTATTTATATTTACATTGTGAGATGAGTCTATGGGTTTTTAAGAATACTTTTGCCAATTATTGATATTAAATTTATGGATTTAAAAGCTTAACATTTACATAATACCAATTTATTATATCCAAAGGTTGAAATTTTGTTATAGGGATTTTTCTGTTTTTAAAATGTTATCTAGAATTTGTTAAAAATGATCTAGTGCTAATGACTAGATAGTTGGTTTAAATCATCATTTACACTTCTGATCCTTGCCATAAAAAAACCTACATTTTCTACTTGCATAAATTTTGGTGAATTTTTAAACTTATTGCTGTAGTCATCAAAAAGGGAAAATGGTAATATCTTTATCAGTGTAGAGTTTGGTTTATGGTGGCTGATAAGTTGTCAGCTGCATTTTTCATTTTTAAAAATATTTCACAACTAAAAAATAAAATGTAAGGTTTTCATCACTAGATTCAAGTACTTAGATGACAGCTGTAAGCAGATAAAATACTAACATGGACGAGAAAGGGTTTGTTTTGCCACAATAGTGTTGCGTAACACATAACCCTTGAAACTGAATGGCTTAAAACAAGCATTTATGCTCATGCTTAAGGCATCTGCAGGTCAGCTGTGTTTCAATGGATATACTTAGCTTCTGACTTAGGCTGCAGGTTGGCCTCAGGTCTGCTCCAGGTTTATTTGTTCTAGGGGTGTAGCAGCAGCAGCTACCTGGGTTATGCCTTTATGGTGGATTATCAGTGGAGAACAAGAGCCAGGCCAAAGCACTTAGCCATGTTTAGGAACACTACTCATATCACATCTGCTGACACCCATCAGTCAAACAAGTTGCATGACCAAGGCTAATTATCAATGAGCAGAAAGTATACTACAATATATGTGCCTACAGCTGGGAAAGGGAATGAAATGAATATTTGACAGACAGTAATCCATGCTATCAGTTTCGTATTAGACATTTATTTCAGGTTTTTTAAGAACCCATCCACCTTTACCTACATAAAATGAGTCAACTGTTTTTAGTCTCCCCACATTTATTTAGCTGGTATTAACCTAAGGCAGGGGCTTCAAACGATGTTGCTAGCACATGTGGTGCCTTGTGTACATTTGAAAAGAACACTCCTCCTCCTTGGTTATCACAACCCTACCTGTGTATATAGCTTAAGGAATGCTGGCTATGCTTAGCTCCCACATGCCCAGTTAAGGATTTGGTTTAGTCTGAGCACAATCTGTTCAACTCCATATGATGGCCTTGGACTTTCCTCAGGCAGATTTGTGAAATTAGAAAATATTTACTTTGAAGCTCTTTTTTTAATGCACTCTTCTTTTATTGTTCACACCTCAAGGTGTGAACAACGGTTTTTTCATTGTATCTAAATAACTATGGGAGCTTATTTGTATCTAATGAGGATTATATGTTCATGGTTAACATAGGGTACATAATTTTAACACGACATTTATTTCATTTTACTCCAAAATTGAAAGTACTTTTGCTATATGTTTTCTAGAAATATTTGACCTTTTTTTTTCAATTTAGATTAAATCTCTTGATGAACAAATTGTGGTTGGCAAGATTTCCAAGCAGTGGTCTGGGCTCTTGAGAGAGGCATTTACAGATGCTGATAACTTTGGGATCCAGTTCCCTTTAGACCTTGATATTAAAATGAAAGCCGTGATGATGGGTGCCTGTTTCCTCATTGTAAGTCTGTTTTTATATAAAAATCTTGATTATAGATGGTTTCTCTACTATCATTCTGAAATGATTCAGTATACTGTATATTTCAAAATGACCTTCTTAAATATATAGATTTTAAACAAGGGTTCCCATTTAGATCTAGCTCTAAAATTTCATTTCATCCTAACATTCCAGACTCATAGGTGACTAGTTTTTGTCTAGAGTCATTTTCACATGGCAAGAGAAAGATTGTATGTACTAAGGAATGGTCCTAGTCTTGGGGTTTTTATTTAAAAAAAAAACAAAATTGGAGCTTTGGGGAAGAAGTTCAATCTGGGCTTATGTGGGAAAAAACTCAATGAAACAGGGAAACTTTGTCCTGGCTCATTATTAAATTAATTTATCTAATATAGGCATATAAACTCCAATAAGAATATGCAATCAATTAAGCCTTGAGCTCTACCAATTTACAGGAAATACTTGGGATAAAGCAATGATTCTGAACTTATCTTCACATTAGAATCACCCAGGGAGTTATAAAAAACCCTAAGCACCAAGCCATACCCTAGTTCAACTAAATCAGAAGCTCAGAATCAGAAGTTTGTATAGTGCCCCAGGTGGTTCCAAAATGCACCAAAGTTGAGGATCATGGGGACAGAGGAATGGTCTTCAACCTTAGCTGTGCAGTAAAAATACTCGGGTAACTTGCAAACTCTCTATGTCTAGATTGTATCTAAAATATATTAAATCCCAAATCTTTGAAACTGGGACCAAGCCTTCAGTCTGTTTAGAGCTCCCAGGTGATTCCAATGTGCAACCAAGGTTTGAAACACTAAATGAATATCTTAAACATGATTTGAGAATGTAATCAGAAAAAACTTAACAGATAAGAGAATATATAGCAAACAGGACCCAGTTCCTTCAACAAATAAGTGGCAAGGAAAATAAAAAGACAAAGATAAAAAGAATGAGAGAGAATTAAGAGATATCAACTTAATACATTTTGTTGATCACGTTTGGATACCAATTCAAACAAACCAATGTTAGAAGACATTTATGTGGCATTCAGGGAAATTTAAACATTGACTGGCTATTTGATGATATGAAAGGATTTTAAAGTTTTTTTAGATGTGATGATAATAGTGTTATTATACCAAAACAAAAGAGACTCCATATTTTTAGAGGCACATTCTAAAATATTTCAGTATAAAATGGTATGAAATCAGGGATTTATTTTTAAATAATGGCAGTGAGGGCAGAGGGACCTAGAGGATGGAGTAATAGATGAACTAAGACTGGCCATTTTAATAATTTTTGAAGCTGGGTAGGTGGTTTCTGAGATTATTTTATGTTGTTATATCTAATTTTGGATATGTTTAATATTTTCTTATACTAAAGTTTAAATGTAATTAGAGTTGTATGTAAAAATTGTGTTTTCAATGTGTTCATTTCACATAAAAAGCAAATGTTAACCTTAACATCGAGGGAACTGTTTAACCAAAGGCAGGGCATGTGAAAGGTATGGTGTATTTTGAGGAAAGAGCAATCTAGAGTGTTTGGAATGATGGAAAATAGGGCTGCAAATTGTGGAAGGATTATTAGGAAATGACTATGGACTTCTAAAGAAGCTCTAAAGATTAGGCAGCTTTTTGTAGACATTGGTTAAGTCATTGAAAATTGTTTAATTGGTTGGTCTTAAGCTAGGTTATTATAAAATAATTATAAATCCAAATTTTAGAAAGATAAATCCTAGTGACTATGTGGGCAATGGGTGGAAGAGAGGTAAAATTGCAATAGTGCAATGCAAACGATTGGTAACAAGGGTTAAATTATTTCTCTTGAAGGGGTAAAGGAAAATAATGGAAGTATGAGGAATAAATTTCATAGGATTTGACTGAAGTCATAGAGGAGAGGATCTAGCTAGACACTGATAGAATGAAACAAGCTGGGGAACATAGCAGACAAGTTTGGAAGAGAAATGATGAACCCAGCCAAAAAGTTCTAAGTCTAATACTTTCTACTCTTAAGATGGCTGTCATTCTCCTGAAAAAATTTAACGTTGTATGTGGAGCTCTTAGTCACTAAAAATTTATATTATTAGAAAAGGACCACAAAAAGTTGAGGAAGAAAGCCTGAAGTAGAAAGATTTAAAGAGGGATGAGAAAAAGTGACATTTAGAAAAATTCAGAGGATTAATTAAACTCATACAGGTATCAATAAATGAATAGAATTATAGAATTTAATTACTGTTCAAATAGAAAACTGAAGCAAGATTTATATAACTGTAGGCTTTTCCCGTATCTACTTATTACAATTAATTTTCTTGCTTAACAGATATATTACTGTGTTTCGTTAGATCCCTTAGCAGTTCTGCACCTGTGAATTGATCTATGTTTTGTTGCTGAAAACTCATTTCTGTATTTTTGTTTTTATCTAGGACTACATGTTTTTTGAAAATACTGGAAAACAGGAACAAAGATCAGGAGTGTGGCAGTAGATTGGTGAAAGTGTCCCCAGACATTTACAGTCTGTATATTGGTTGGGACTATCTAAAAAGTGTGTTCCTCCTCTTTTTTTGTTTTTTTTAATTACTGACACCTGTCTGAATTCAGCTGTGATGCCTTCACCTCTAGTTGTATGATTTTTCTTTTACAACTATAGAGTTTATTTCTGTATCACTGACTTATAAATGTTTTTATATGTTTTTGAATATTCATTGAGAATTTGGGAGAAAGGACATAGGAGTTTTTACATTTATAAATGAAACTTCCTATAGAAAATTGCTTTGAATTATAATCTCTGATTTATTTTCCATTTTCATAGCACAATTAAAGCCTTATTAAAATAATCTTAATAAAAATTATATTTTACTCTATTAAATCTAGTTTATACTTTATTTCAGACATATCAACTAGTGTTATTTTGCAAATATTATATATTCAAAAAAGTTAAAAAATAAGTTTTTTATCATTATGTTCAGATAATACTCAATATACATCTTATCCAGGATAATTAAAATGTTCATTTTTTTGATCTTCAGAATATCACACTATGTTTAACTTCTCCTATAAGCTAATCTATTATTATCGTTATTTTCATATTGACAGGACAGTAAATTACTCATTTTTAAATGGTTTCAGTATAGAAAAAAAGACATGATTTTCTTCCAAAGAAAGACATATTTTAAAGATTCATTGGCTCTAAAACTTTGGTATTTTATGAATTTTGATGTTATTATTTATACATGGAATGTTTAACTCCTATATTCTATCATTCCTAAAACAAGATAATTGAGATTACTCAAGTATTAATTAAATAGAACATATATATTTCTTCACAGAGGATAAATCTAAATAATAGTCTATTAGATTATTTATACCAATAAACAAATATTTTTTAAAAAATCTTGTTGATATATTTTTTGCATATGTGATTTTTGTTTTTAAACAAAATGTACTTAATCAGTTCAGGTGGTATTCTGAACAGTCATTCAGTTAAATAAGGGCACATTTAATTGCCCTTTCCATTCAAATCTCCTTTAAAAAGAGCAAAAGCATATGATACCTTTGGTAAAACCTGTAGCAAGATTGGAAACTAGGATTTCTACCTATCAGAAACTTAAAGGAATTTTGTAATCTGTTTTGTAGGGAAGATTAAATTGAGAGAGGAGATGATCAAACACAATTTGCCTCATGCAAAGGAAAAGTGTGCTTAGGAAATAAGGGCATGGGGAGAGACCCCCTTCCATCTTCAGCAGAATGCCTCCAACAGCCACTCTCCTCCTAAGTGTTAGCGACGGCAGAACTTCACCAACACTGTAGCTCCAAATGGCAAATGAGAAGGACATTGGTATGGCAGGTCAGTTACAGAAATAAAGCAAAGTCTAGATGACCTCCCGAAAGCCAAAATAATTCACCAGATGCCAAATTCTACTGGTGAGGTGTACCATGGCACTTTCTCTAGCATATGCTTAGTACAGACAGCATGCCAGTAAAGTGGTGGTACTTGCATAGCTGGAGCCCAGTGGCATTAGTTACACCAGTTAGAGAAGGGAAGGGTTTTCCCTTCCATCAGGTGCCATCAGGTGCTTGCCATCGGGTACCAAAACCAACCCTAAATGAGGTTTGGAGGTACTGACATTATCTCTGTGGCAGCTACATCTTACTTTCACTTTCAGCTAAATTGCCAGAAAATCACTCTCTGGGCTCCTGGATAGTTAGTTAGCTATTCTCTGTAGGTTAAGTGTTAAAGTTTTAACTGAGTTTTGGCTCAAAAAGAGCTACTGTAATTTTAGAGTAGTTAGAAAGAACTCAAGAGAGGATATCTGCCATCATTTAAGCAAAGAATGATTTCAAATCCTTCCAGGCACAATTAATTGCTCCTGGTACTGTGAAGAGCCAGAAGAGTATATAGAGGGTCCCTCCACATCCTGCCTCACTCCTGTCCCTGACCCTGCCCACCATGTACTAGCTGTTGACTTTCCTAGGAGAATGTTCCTGTACCTGACCCTGTCTCTTTCAAGCTCTGTGTTCCTCCCTGTGCCTTAGTTTCTCTCAACTGTCAATAGTATAGTATCTACCTCATAAGATCAGTGTGAAGATTCAGTGATCTATCTACTAAGTGAAGTATCCCAAGAATGGAAAAACAAGCACCACATGTACTCAC
>VBSM01000272.1:6661171-6672779 GCA_008086735.1 Cheirogaleus medius | reverse complement strand
AAAAAAAAAAAAAGATTCAGTGATCTAATACTGGTCCAGGAACATGAACAGGTCCCTGCAGTAGAACTAGAGTAGAAAATGAGAATGGCTGCATATTGGTAATGATCAGTGGTTTTCAAAACACAGGGAAGTGTGTCAAGCAAATGTGGAAGATTTTGACTAAATTGGATTTCTGCATTATAGCTTTGGATGGCATATACAATTTATTCTGAACCCTAAGATGAATACTAAGTCTCCCTTCAGAAGAGAGAAGATGTCTCCACACAAGATAACAAATGAGGAGATAATTCTCATCTCACGGAAGGGTGAAATATTAACTGGCCACAGTGACATTGACTTCCTTTCCTAGTTTCAAAGCCTCAAAATGGGACAAGCCATTGAAGGAGAGGAACAAAAATCTGGCCCATGCAACGAGATGAAATATAACTGGACAATATATAATTTGAACTCAAGGCTCTGGAATTAAAAGCTGAGAGGGCCATAGTTTGATAAGCAACAGAGTTAATTGGTCACAGGCTCTGAACTTAGCCCTCCCCATACCAAGCATTCGGGTTAAACTGTAATCTACTTTTAACATTTATGTGGTGGTAGAAAATGTTCTATTTGTATCCAAAAGGTAGCTTATAAATTTACCCAAGTTGAACACTGTTTAACATACTTTTAACATTTATATGGTAGGAAATGTCCTGTTTGTGCCAATGATAGCTTATAAATTTATGCAAGATTTGGGAAATATGCTTATCTAGTAAAGGCAATTTGTTTCTGCCTGTGGGTTCTGGTTTTCCATCATTAATATATTGAGGTTATTCTGCCTGGCAGTGATAGGGAACAAACATTGGCTTATTTCTTCTTGCAATAGAAGTTTCCTTTGCGAATCGGTTGGTGGGAAACACTTCAACTGTAATCAAGCATTGCCAATATACTGCAGCCATCTAGAAATAGTTCAGAGAAAGTCCCTGTCATATGAACTTTACAGAGTAAATTAGATCTTGGTCTACTATGTATCTACTGTCTCAGTCCATTTGTGCTGCTACAACAAAATATCTTACACTGGGTAATTTATAAAGAGCATAAATTTATTTTTTACAGTTCAGGAGGCTGAGAAGTCCAAGATCAAGATGCCAATAGATTCAGTGTAGGGTGAAGTGTATGCTGTTTCCAAGATGGCACCTTGTTGCTGCATCCTTACATGGTGGAAGGCAGAAAAGGGACAAATCTTGTGCCCTCACATGGCAGAAGGGAAGAAAGACCGAAAAGGGCCTAGCTAGTTTCTTTGAGCCCTTGTTTAAGGTCATCAATCCCATTCATGAGGATGGTGTCCTCATGACTCAATCACTTTCTAAATGTCCCACATCTTAACACACATTGGGTCTTAGTTTCTAGCATATGAATTGGGGGGGACACATAAAGAATAGCACCCACTCAGTGTATTTCTGTTAAATCTTACTGCCAGAACTCTCCCCAATACTGCTATTCACAAACAGAAGAGGATTTACTTGCAAAAATAATTTCTTTTCAATCTATTTTATTTTTTTCTGAAATAGACTTGAATAATCCACATGAATGTATTTATAGCTTTGATTGTATTAGAATTGAATACAAATATAAAAATATAAAATTGATTAATTTAGAGGCTAAAACTAGTCATCAGTTATTTAACAAATACATACAAAACTGCTATACTGGGTCAGTGGCTATGCTAGGTACATTGGTTGAAATAAACAAAAATTATTTGCTACAAGGTGCTTCAGGCCAATCACACATGAGGAAGGTTTTATGATCAGGTACAAGGTACAAGATGTTATGAAAAGTAAGCAGTAGGGACACTTAACTCAGTTATAAGGGTCAGAAAATTAGGGGAGTGACGTTTAAACTGAAACAGGAAGTTTGCTGGGCAAAAAAGTAAGGAAAAGAGTGTTTCAGGCAGAGGAAAGAGCGTAGGTAAAAGTTACAATAGGAGTCTCTAACGTGGCTGGACCACTGGTGGTGTGTTCACGTTTACCTTGTGAATGAAGAACAGGGAGTGGGTGGGACAAGTGAAGGCGGACGGGGTCATGCAGTACCTTGTTAGCCACATTAAAATTTCAGGTTGTATCCTGAGAACAACAGTGGAGGGTTTTAAGAAGAGAAGTAAAACTGGAGGGTTTTTAGAAGGGGAATGGAATACTACCTGCTGGAGTGGCCACATGTCTCCCACATCTGGATGGAAGATGTAATATTTACAATAGGGATTTTTATATTCTTTGAGGATAAGGCATTTTACACTATGACTTTTATTAAGACTCTTAATAAGAACTCCTTCTTAAGGACTGTGAAGAACTTCCCTTATCATAGCTCCATATGCCTTAACTAAATTGCAGTACCCACCAAAATCTTTTCCTATAATTATTCACTTAGTTTTATTTCCCATTTGTTGCCCATATGAGAATTTAGTGAGAAATTCAGCTTTATCTCATTTCTCTACTTGAGCATTCTTGATTTCCTTTCTTATAGATGCACCATGATCATTGCTACCCCTGGCTTAGCCATGCTGTTCCTCTTGAATGGATTGTCTTTCTTAGAGCTTCCAACCATTCCTGAAGGACCAGATCAATGTCCCCTCCTTTAGTGACACTCACTCTCAGTCTCCAGGAAAACTTGATGATGGACTTCTCTGAAACTGTACTTTTTGATTTTTCAGCACCATGGCTTGACTAATTGTTTTCTAGGAATTAGATCAGTCTCTTCAGCTAGAGAAGTTCTTTTGTGTACATAAAAAATTTCTTATAATGATTTGGTATTTCCCTCATCACCAAAAACCAGATACATGATAGATGGCCTAAAATTGTTGAATTACCTATCTTTCAAATTTTCAGGATTAATTGATTCATGCCACAAGTTCTGAGAGTTCTCAAAATAACCAAAGCCCATTTATCTGAGGACATTGGGATTAACAATTGGTTATTTAAGTAAAAATATCAATAAAAGATGAGGAATCATTTTTTTAAAGATGCATACATTCTTTAAAATAAATTAAGGATAAATTTTATTATTATTATTATATCATTCATTCATACCAATCTTTTGGTGTAGGGCGAAAGGTCAAGTATGGGCCTGCTATTCTGCCTTGTCTTTGTTGTATAAAGACAGTTTATTTTTGTTTAAACGGAGCCAGAATTCAAAAACCCTTGAAAAGGTATCTTAGCGCAGAATACCAGATTTTTACTATTCTTTTCTAGTCTTTCATATTTGTCTCACCCTTGACTAACTCAGTAGTGGTTAACTTTACTGACTAGATTTGATAAGCTTTTATTATCCTTGAGACAGGGCCTTGTTTTGTCACCCTGGCTAGAGTGCAGTGGCATCATCATAGCTCACTGCAACCCAAAACTCCTGGGCTCCAGCAATCCTCCTGCCTCAGCTTCCCAAGTAACTGGGACTACAGGCGCTTACCACCATGCCCAGCTAACTTCTCTAATTTTTGTAGACACAGGGTCTGGCTTTTGCTCTGGCTGGTCTCAATTCCTTACCTCAAGCAATCCTCCCACGTCAGCCTCCCAGAGTTCTAGAATTATAGGCATGAGCCACTGCACCAGGCCTAATTAGCATTTTTATAGAATGCAGCTTAATTTCCATAGAAACAATTTTTTTATATTGCTATTTAATAAAAGTAAGTAATATATTTATTTACTTGCTGTAATTACAATAATAGGTATAATTTACATGAACTGGCTTAAGAATAAATGCAAATCACTTTCTTTAATGTAGAACTTGGGATAGCAGATAGACCCTAGAAACTAAAGAGTCAGTAGGGACTCTGTTAATGTACTAGTCACAAGTATTCACCATAATTTGGGCTAATGAGTAGGTTTTATAGAGAGAATAGAGAATGAGCTGATCTTCATTTACCCAATACAATGAGTTGGGTAAATGAAGATCAGTCAAGAGTGTCTATCTTGACACCATTTATAATTATTCTCTGACAATAAAGACAATAGTCACCATCAATCCAGTAAGCAAAATGATAAGATATTTATTGATATGATTCAAATCTCCCTCAAGAAATTTCCTGTTCAAAAATAGAAAGAAAAAAGCCACAAAGAAAGGAAGGAAGGAAGGAAGGAAGGGGAAAAGGAAAGGAAATAAGAAGGAAAAGTTTTTTTTTTTTTTTTTTTTTTTTTTTTTTTTTTTTTTTTGCTTATTTGGGATCAAAGCTAACTAAAAAATATGGAAGAAATGATGGAATTGGAAAACGAGCACTTCGCAATCATCATCACTACAATTTAACGCCAGCAAAGAAATCTTAATGGCTGCTAAAATTAGTGGATGAAAGCTTAAGGAATAACAGTATACAGTATTTGCATTGTCTCAAAGTAGCTCCCTATAAGATACCTATTATTAATAATATAAAGAGAGTAAAATAGTAACTTTACAGTTACTACTGGACACAATTCAGCTAAGCTGTCTACTACTAGGCAAAGATCCTCTTTCCTGCAGTTTCCAATAGCATATTTTTCCTGTGCACCTGAGCCCTCCTGTGCAAAGCATTTAACTCCATATTTCTACCACTGGTCTCTTCATGATGATGCAGATATTCTGTAAGATGATACAAATTATCTTTACCATGTTTCGCTTCCTTCTGAGTACATACCAGCAGAGTTATTAACATCCACATTTCTTCAGTCTTGTTTTCCTCAGCTCAGGCTGCTATAGCAAAATACTATAGACTGGCTTAAACAACAAGCATTTAATTCTCACAGTTCTGGAGACTGGGAAATCCAAGATCATACTGCCAAGAAAGAGCTTCATGGTCTGATCTAGTAGCCTGTAAGAAGTCCTACAGCTTTCTTTCAATCCATACAATTTCCATTCCCTTTAGTTCAAACTGGCAATATTTTTGCTGGGGTAACTTATTAGGTCTGTGGTTCACACTCACATTAATCTCTTTATAAAAGAAATTAATCTCCCTCCAAGCCACACCCTTAGTATTCTTTTTAGAATCAGAATTCTCATTTTTTGCAGTTCGGACTGGCTCAGAGTTTTCCAAATCCTTAAATTCTTCTTTCTTTATGCTTAACAATTCCACTCAGCCACTTTAGATTCCTCATGCCTCTGAATCAACAGAGAAAGAAGGGAGTTACTGTGTTGGCTGGGGTAATTGATCCTAACTACCACAGGGAAATTGGACTGCCACTTCACAATAGAGATAAGAAAGAGTATATCTGGAATACAAAAGATCCCTTTGGGCATTTCCTTTTACCACACACTGTGATTAGAGTCAATGAAAAACTACAACAACTTAATCCAAGCAGGACTACTAATGGCCCAGACCCTTTGGAATGAAGGTTTGAGTCACCTTTCCAGGTAAAGAACCACAGCTAGGTGAGTTGTTTGTTGAGGGCAAAGGGGATATGGAATAGATAGTGAGAGAAAGTGGTTATAAATTCCAGTTATGTCCAAGTGGCCAATTACAAAAATGAGAACTGTAATTGTTATAAGTATTTCTTCCTCATTTTGTTATAAATAAGTTTGTCTCTCTGTGTGTATCCCAAATATCTTTGTTTTCTTCCCTCTCCTATCCCCTTCTCATGCAACATAAGATGTATTCATTTTATATCATAGTATTTAAGTATTGTTATCTTTACATAATAGTATTTAAGGTTATGGGATATCAAGGAGTAGAGTAAATATCCCTCAAGGACTTTGTACTCTCTTTTGGCAAGAGACCCAGGGAAGAGTTGATGCTATAGTTTGAGTATGAAGGTAGCCTGCTGGGAAAATTCCCCTTTTTGTGAGGGAAGTTAGCCTTTTTATATTGAGGGCAGTTTTTGGTTGTACACTGGATAGTTGTATCATGTTAGTGAGAAGTATGACCTTTTTACTGTCTTCATTTGGAAAGTAAATATGCTTTAAGGAAATACGTATGGGTGTTAAGTTGACAAGGGGGTAGGCTTGTAATGGTTAATTTTCTGTGTCAACTTGGCTAGATCATAGTACACAGATATTTGTTCAAACATTATTTTAGATATTTCTTGGAAGATTGTTTTTGGATGAGATTAATATTTAAATCAGTATACTTCACATAAAGCAGATTACCTTATATAATATGTTTGGACTTCATCAAATCAACTGAAAACCTTAATATAAAAAGCCTAACTTCCCTCAAAGAAAAGGGAATTCTACCAACAGACTGTCTTCAGACTCCAACTATTGTATCAATTCTTCTTTGGGTCTCTAGCCTACCAGACTACCTCACAGATTTTGGACTTGCCAGTCTCAACAATCACATCAGCCAATTCCTTAAACTATAGATAGATAGATGATAGATAGATAGATAGATAGATAGTCAAAAGACAAAATTAAGCAACAACAAAAATAAACAAATGGGACCTGATCAAATTAAAAAGCTTCTGCACAGCCAAGGAAACTATCATTACGGTGAACAGACAACCTACAAAATGGGAGAAAATATTTGCTTTCTACATATTTGATAAAGGGCTGATAACAAGAATTTATATAGAACTTAAGAAAATTAACAAGAAAAAATCAAACAACCCCATTAAAAAGTGGGCAAAGGACATGAACAGAAATTTTTCAAAAGAAGACGGACTAATGGCCAACAATATATGAAAAAAATGTTCATCATCTCTAATCATTAGGGAAATGCAAATCAAAACCACAATGAGATATTATTTAACTCCAATAAGAATGGCTTTTATCAAAAAGTCTCAAAACAACAAATGTTGGCATGGATGCAGAGAGATAGGAATACTCATACACTGCTGGTGGGACTGCAAACTAGTTCAGTCTCTATGGACATTAATATGGAGATACCTCAAAGAATAAAAGTACAACTACTATTTGATACAACAATCCCACTACTGGGCCTCTACACAAAGGAAAAAAAGATATTCTGTAATAAAGACACCTGCACTCAAATGTTTACAGGAGCACAGTTCATAATTGCAAAGATGTGGAAACAACCCAAGTGGCCATCAGTACATGAGTGGATTAATAAAATGTGGTGTATGCATACCATGGCATACTACTCAGCCACAAAAAACAATGATGAACTCACACCTCTTGTATTATCCTGGATGGAGCTGGAGCCTATTCTACTAAGTGAAGTATCACAAGAATGGATAAACAAGCACCACATGTACTCCCCATCAAATTGATCAACACTATGTGCACATATGGTAGTAACATTCATCAGTGTGGGGCAGGCGGGAGTGGGGAGGAAGGGATGGGTATATTCACACCTAATGGGCATGGTGTGCATGCTTGTAGCTCTGACTCAGGTGAGGCAGAGGCAATATATGTAACCTAAACATTTGTACCCCCATAGTATTCTGAAATAAAACAAATAAAAAATAAATAAAATAATATTTACCACAAATATTGTAAAATGCCCAAGAATAAATACCTAAATAAATTTTCAATAGCTAAACTTAAAATAAAATGATTATGTTTTTCTGAGGGCCATTAAAGAAAATGTAGAAAAATGGAGAGATGTCTTAGTGTGTTATGAACTTGATATGTTGATTTGAAAGTATATGTGGAGGAATATATATGAAAAAATATACAACGTTAACATTAAATAAAAACAATGAAGATATCCAAACATACTTTATAACATTTCACTAAAAATATTGAAAACACAGTAATGTTGTACATAGTACTTTAGAAAAAAGTTTAAAAAATGGTACAAGCTAGAGATTTTATATATGTATGATAATTACAAAGATGGTAAAATTGGTATCAGAAAGGAGTGGAGAATAGTTAATCACCTTAAAGTTTTAAACAAAAATTATGAGAGGCCATCCATTTAGACTGAGTTTCTGCACTAGGTCACAAGAGACCAAACCCAAATGGAATCACTCATGCTAAATGCCACATAATCAAACTAAACTTTAAGAAAGCAAAATGATCCCAAAACAGGAGATTCTTGAAAACAGGAGAGCCTAGTCTACCTGAGTCAGTATTAATAAGAAAGTCCTCCCTTCTTTAGCCCTTGTGAAAAGGTAACCTGAAGTATTCTAATGTTAACCAATCAGTTATTTCTCTATTGTTCTTTTTCCTTGTTCCTACCTTACAAAACACTGTTCTGGAATTGCCTGTTCAGGAGCTTTCATACAATTTTGTAGAATGGAGACTGCCTTAGTTTATAAATTTTGAGTAAAAACCAATTATATTCACTACTAAATTTGTTATGATTTTGTGTTTTGACAGTTCTGGTAACCACGAAGCGACCTGAGGGAGACTTTTGATGACCCTGAGACCCCTTGATCACAGGAAAGGTGACCTCCTTTTTGAGGTCCTCTGTTTTCCTCATGGAGCTCTGAGGGTCATGAGTAAGTTCCTGTCAGGTCTGAAGCTCTGCTCTTTTTTGCATTGAGTTCCCTGATCCCTTTGTCTTTTTTGGGTACCACGGGTTAGTTTGTGCAGTGAGAGGGCACTTGACCAGCTGACAAGTCACTGGCAAGAGCTATAGTTTTAAAGGTAACTGACAGCAGTTGCAATAAATGTTTATTGTTACAGGAGGCATGAACTCCGTCTTTCAGAACTCGCAGGTATTTGTAGTCTATTTTCTTCCTTTGTTTTTCTTGCAAGAGAGGTGTCTGACTGGGTCAAACAGAAACTGGAAAATTATTGGCTAAGTTTGTCAAAGGGATCTCATAGCCAGAGCCACAACTTGACTAGTGGGCATGGGTTGGGCACTTAATAGCTGAGTGCTTGCCACCAAAAAAATGAGACTCTTGTGAAAGGATAAGCTAGTCATAGAAGGGGCCAGTTGACAGTAGGTGCCCACCAGCCGTAAGAAATGTCTGTAAGGTGAGGTATATCAAAAAAGCATCACACAACCCAATGCCATAGCATTTCCTCCTTAGGTTTTTTATCTCAGCTCTGAGAAACCCCAGACCCAACATGAAAATGGGATCCTTAATTTCTAAAGATCTGAGAGTCCACTTTTTGGTATACTCATGTATAAGAATTATGGCTCCAGAAGCTGCAAATATTTACAAAAGTGGCAAAATCTTACTGTAAGGTTGTGGAACTCACTAGGTGCTCATGGCACAGGTAGATAAAGATTTCTCACACAAAGATTAGGATACAAAGATGGAAAAACTCTATTTTGCTTTCTTAGCGAGAGAGAGAGAGAGAGAGAGAGAGAAAGGGAAAGAGAAAGAGAAAGAGATAGAAACAGAAAGACAGAAAAGAGAAGGGAAAGAGAAATAAAGAGAGAGAGAGAGAGAAAGAGAGAGGAGGAGGAAGAGGCAAGAGGCCAGGGCACAGGAAGGAAGAAAGGAAGTGCAGGGCCTGAGGTGAGTGTGGTTTTTATGGAGACAAAGAGAAGGGAAAAAAATGGTGATTGCTGTCAGTTGATAACAAAAGTGGTGGGCTACTGTGTCTGGATTTTCTCTTCTTTTTCCTTCCCATGGAGACATTCATATCTGTATTCTGGCCTAACCAGTCTCACAAGGATGATTTACAATTCTTTTCTGTTTGCTCAGCTCTTTTCAGATGCTAAAAAACATTCTCAGTAGGCAATTAGTTAATCCTAAAAGACAGGTAATCAATCTCAAGAATAGGAGTTGGGTTTAAGGTTAATGTCTCTGCCATCAATTTTGGAGACAGAGAGTTAGAGACAGCAAGTTAGATGATTTATATTTTTCTGTGAGATAGTTCATTGGCAAAGTCATCCTTTCAATTCCTAAAGATAATTTAGAATTATAATAGCCATTTGTGAAATGTTCCAGCTGAACAAGATTGTCCATCTAAGAAGTGAACTTGATTCCCAAAGCCTCCTGAATTAGAAAGAGAGAATGGGATTCCTATTTTTTTAATTGGCATTCAGAAGCCTCAAAGAGACAAAAGGATTATAAAAAGCTTTTTTTAAAAAGATTCATTTTGAAAAGCAAATAAAAGCTAAAAATGCAAGATAACATACTAAGGATGGTAAAACTGATGTGATTCCTACTGCTCTGCTCCATCCTACTTTGCTTGAATGTTCAGTTTATTAACTCAGTCTGAATTGCCTTTCTTTGCTGAAAAAACATTTAAACAGTTTCCTTAAGAGATAAAACCACCTGTAAATTCAGTACATAATCCCCGAATGACTGATATTCCCTGGACCAAAATAAGGCTTAGGGCTAAAATTAAAGAATTTCCTAAACCTAGTGTTAACCTAAAGAAAGAAACTGAGGCAAAATTAATATCGAGAGTTTATTTGGGCCAAGGTTGAAGACTGCAGCCCGGGAAACCCAGGGAAGTGCTCCAGAGAACAAAGGAGGGGCTCAAGTTGTTAAAGAAAAAAGGACAAATCAGGAGAGGAGGCAATTATAAAAGTTGTTTGTCAATAATTCTCATTGTTTTATAGAAGTAACATTGATTAGTCATTGGCTATACACTGGTAAACTACAGGATATGAGTTATGGTGTCCAGCATACGGCATTATCAGATTAATATATGGCTACTTGGTGGCACACTCAGTCCAGAGTCCATACAACAGGTGTCTATGAGATAGTTACTATACTTAGCTCAAGGGGGAAGTGAGATATGACAATTATACAATCAGACTTTAATGCTTTTCTGGGCCTGGTAATTTAAAGGGGAACTGCATTTCTCAGATAAATAATTCCTTTTCCTTCTTACTAGGGAAGACCCTCAGAAGTTTCTGAAAAAGTCAAAGTTTTAATTAGAACCTATGACTCTGGGATATCTAATGTCTACCAATACATATGTCGGTGGGACCTAGGGAAGCCCAAAAATGGATAAAAGAGGCAGAATGGTATTCTCCTGAGAATGATATCAATGAACCAAGTCCCACCTGATCCACTTTGGGCCACGCAAATCACAAAAATTTGCAAATGACTTTTTGAAAGTCATTTATGAACTATTTCCCACCAACACTGACTCATCTATCATCCAGACCTGCAGGCAACAAAAGATAAGCCGGCTACTGATTTTAAAATTTTTTTAGAAGCCCTTTTCCTGAGGCATTCTGGTTTTCACCAAATTGAGGTACAACCCAGCCAGACCTATGGTATTTTCTTTTAGCTTCCCTAATGAACTAAGGCAGAGGTTAAGATAAAAAATTTTTCAGGACCTATCATAAAGGAGAAGTTAATAGAAGACCCTCGCTAAAATCTGGGATCATAAAAAGTCTCTACACTGTCAAATGAACGTAAACCCCACCATATAGAAGGGGAGAGCACAGAGAAAACTTTCCTCCTTGACCTTGATGCTAGATAATGGGGAAAATAATACATATTCTTTTAAAATTCTTAACTTATAAGAACAACTTTAATTTTACATAAAACAGAATTTAAAGGAAAACCATTACTAGAACTTAAGAGGGACATTTCATAATCATAAAGGTTCAATTCATCAGGAAGAAACAACTGAGAGATTTTGCCTGAGGACATAACTTCAGAATACATGAAAAGAAATCAAAACAGAAATAGATAAGCCCATAACTGTAGTAGAAATTTCAAGATCCCTCTGAATAATTGATAGCTCAAGCAGACAAAATATCAGCTAAAGTAGCAGCACAGTTAAAAAATTAACCCAATTAATAAATGAATTTGGTAAAGTTTCAGGCTACAAAATCAATATACACAAATCA
>VBSM01000272.1:6632074-6661071 GCA_008086735.1 Cheirogaleus medius | reverse complement strand
AAAAAAAAAAAAAAAACACATCAGAGAATAGTTTGTGTAAAATAATCCTATTTATGAAAAAGAAAACACTATGTGGATGTGTATATACCTATGAGAGATCTTCAAAAATGTTCATGGAAAATGTGCAATCCAAGCAGTGGCAACCAAGAGGTGGAAGGGATCCAATCAGAGCAAAAGCAGACCAGTCAAGAGGAAAGGCCATGGCAACAGAGTTTTGGGATACTTAAGGCATTTTGCTCATTGACTTTCTGGAGGGCCAAAGAAAGATAACATCTGCTTAGTATGAGAGTGTCCTGAAAAAGTTAGTCAAAGCTTTAGCGGAAAAATAGCTGGGAATGCTTCACCAGAGTCCTTCCCCACCAAGGCAATGCTGCTCATTCCTCTTATCAAACACCGGCAATTTTTTTAGCTTCAGTGGAAAACCATCAGGCATCCACCTTACAGTTCTGATTTGGCTTCTTCTGATTGCTTTTTGTTTCCTAATCTCAAAAAATCTTTAAAGGGCACCCATTTTCTTCGGTTAATAATGTAAAAAAGACTGCATCAACATGGTTAAATTCCCAGGACCCTCGGTTCTTCAAGAATAGGCTAAATGGCTGGTATCATCACTTACCAAAGTGTCTTGAACTTGATGGAACTCATGCTGAGAAATAAAGTTTATATTTGTCATTTTTATCTTTTAATTCTATTTTTCCATGAACTTTTCGAAGTCCCCTCCTATTTGTATGTATAACATTTACTAGATGTTTACTCTACGGAAGACATCATTCTAAACACTTTATATGTTTTAACTTCCTTAATCATCATAAAAATTCTATGAGGTTGATGCCATCACTACCCTCATTTTACAGATTACAAAACAGGTGTGGAGTTTGTCAGGTAACTTTCACAAGATCACTGAGACGGGAACTGGAAGAGAAATAATTTAAATTGTTTAAAGAAAAACCTTAAACAAATTAAATTTAACAGAGTTTAATTGAGCAAAAGATGATTTTCAAATCAGGCAGCCCCTGAACCACATAAGTTCAGACAGACTCCAGCCTTGTCACATGGTTGAAGAAGATTTATGGACAGAAAAAGTGAAATTGTGTACAGAAAAGGGAAGTGAGATACAGAAACAGCTGCATTGGCTCTAGCTCGGCCTTTGCCTTATTCAAACACGGTGTGGACAGTTGGCAGCCTTTCACCAAAACCCCAAGATTGTCACAACAGGTTTCAGCCTGTTTACACACCCCGTTAGGTTACAATTCACTATGTACAAAGAAACCTTTAGGCCAAACTTAAAATATGTAAGGAGGCACCTTTAGGCTAAATTTAACAAAAAGCCCAGGTACCTTATCCTTCATCCGTCCTTTTTCCATCTTTCTCAATTTCTTTTTCCACCTTCCTCCCTTCCACTCCCCTCCCCACTCCTTTTTTTTCCTCTCCCCTCACCTCTCTTAGTAAATCTTCAAGTGTCTGTTAACCTGGACTAGCAGGGTAATGGTGAGAAAAGTGGGAGAGAGTAAGGTTTCACTTCTTTTCATGGTTTTACAGTTCAGAAAATAACGTGTTACTTTTTAAATAAAATTCTTAAAGAAAAAATATCAGTGACAACTTCAGTTCAACGAGTGTTTATTTACTGTATGTTGGTGTGCCAATCGCAGGGCGAGAAAGTTAAAGATGCTACACATCTGGTTACTTTCACCCTTAAAAAAGTTAAAAACAGCTTTGGGTGGAAAGAAAAAGGAAGAGAACAAGGGCTGGGAAAAAAGGAGCCCGTATAGAAAAACAATCTTGACTCCCCGCCCTCATTTGTACTCTAACAGCCCCTCTGCTCCCCTCCGCCCACTCTGGAATCGAAGGCGCGGAGGTCAAAGTCGGAGTGAAGCAAGTTCCCCCCGGCACCTCCCACACAGCCGCACGCTGGAGGACGCCACTCTCCAGCTGGTGACTTTCCAGTTCCAGCTGCCGTCCACTTCCTCGTTCATCTCTGCCTTTAACCACAGAATGTTTCCAGAGCCTCTCCAAGGAGCGAGAAGGGGGACGTGGGGTGGGGAGGGCGCAGCCTCCAGCCCGGCTGCCCTCCAGCAGCGACGCGGGATCCCAAGCTCCAGCCCGGGGACTAGGAGGGTGCAGAAAACGAACCCTGAGCCGCCGCGGGTGGTGGGCACCACGGTTACTCCGAGGCCCCTTTCCCGCTGACTTCAGGGGAGATTGTGCAACAGCTGTGCCTGGCAGCCAAGGGGTCGAGGGGAGGGGGGACACCGCCAGGCGCCCGGGTTCGCGACCTTGGCTCCCTCCCGGCGGCACAGGCGGTTTTCTCTACGGACTCAGGCTCGGGGAGGGCGCGGCTGTGGGGGAGGGGCTGGGGCCTGGTCCTGGTGTTTTCGTTAGAGGGTGGGGCAGGGGTCCCAGGGGACTCCGGAAGCGGCGCTGGAAGTGGAGCGGGGACTCAGCCAGGGGTCCCAGCTGGCCCAGCGGTACCCCTCATCTGCCCCAGAACCATTTTAATGAAGTGTGTCCTGCCTGAAAACACCTCGCAGGGCTCTGCTTCCCCTTAGCTGGGCCGCTTTACGGGCAGAGGGCAGCCTGAATCATGGCTGGAAGCTGAGCTCAAGGGTATCTGTCAGCATAGTGGGAGTATTAAAAGGGAGGATTAATAGCGCCTACTGGCTGTCTTTTAACAGTAAGTATTAATTGGAAGAATGGACCCCAAAACTATGGTAGGCACTCTACAATACCTGAGCAATATGAAAGGTAGAGGCTGTACTTAGCATAGTGGCTGAGACCATTAGCTCCAAAGTCAGGTTGCCTGAGTTTGAATCCTGCCTGTACTACTTCCTATCTGTGGATTCTGAGCCGGTTTCTTCATGTATGTTCCTTCCTTTGCCTCATCTCTGAAATTGTGTACTATTAAAAGAGTTACAGAATATCACATGTATTAATGTAAAGTTGTTAGAGCAGTCCCTAGCACTACAGAAAGTACTCAGTGAAAGTTAGCTTTTATTACTTTAAATATTTGACAAGTCCCTGCTTCTCTAAGCTCACTATCTATGTGGTTTTATTTCTATTATTCCTGAAAGTCTTGGCATGGCCACTTGCCAGTTCCAAGAACAGGTAGTCATTGCTGCTTCTGGTTTAGCAATTTGAGATACATGGTTAGTACAAGTGACTTATGCTTAGTGAGAAATGTGAGAGGGGTTGGAGGCTCCTTTTTCTTGAACTTTCCTAACAGCATAACTTTCTCTTAATGCCACCTTGGTGTTTACAAAAATTGGAGAGCTTTGAACAATGAACAAGTACAAGGAAATGAAAAATACATGAAAAGGGAAATGAGTGGATTTCTGCAATTGGATAGAAAAGTGACGTAAAACAGCTGGGTCTCATCATAGAGTAAGCACATTGTAATTTGAAGTTCTGTGTTTGTCCTGGAGTAATTATAATTCCAATGGTACAATATATGATTTTATTACAGACTTTTTTTTGGTGCAGCATAAATATGATTTTCTCTTTCCCTGAGATAGTTAACAAAATTTGTTTTTCAGTAATAATGGAAGCAATTATTTAAAGTTATCATGTTAAGTTAATTAACTAATCCAAGCAGGGCATAGCCCAATCATTTCCTAAACTTAATAATGTTATGTCTTGGAATAGACCCATCATATTAGTCAGAGTTTTCTAGAGAAATAGAACAAAAGAGATTTATTATAAAGCATTGGCTCGTGCAATTTGTATGTTAAAAAGTCTCACAATTAGCAGTCTGTAATCCAGAGACCCAGGAAAGCCAGAGGTATAATTCAATCTGAGCCCAAAGGCTGAGAACCAGGGGAACCAATGATGTAGATTCCCGTCTGGGTTGAAAAACGTGAGAACTAGGAACGCTGAGAGCAAAAGAAGATCAATGTTCTAGCCCAACCAATATAGCAGGAAGAGGTGAATTTCTCTTACTTCCCCTTTTCGTTCTATTTAAACCTTCGAAGGAGTAGACGTAGCCCACCCACATCTGCATAGAGTAGGGCAACTTCTTTACTCCTTCCATGGATTCGAATGCTAAGATCATCCAGAAACACCCTCTAGACATGTCCACATATAAAATTTAATCTGAGTATCCAGTGAAATTGACATATGAAATCCACCATCCCAGGTCTACCCCTTATCAATTTGGCACCTATATGCATGCTCTTAAAATATACTTAGTCTTACAATAAAGACAAAACAACGTTATAATTTCACCTAACATAATACGATTATCCTGAGCACAACTGAAAACTAATCCCTTCCCCAGAGAAGGAGGTAAAGTCTTTGAGTGATTTTTATTCTTCTCCTTGCTATCCCATAACTTAAATACTATGATGTAAATTTTAAAATATTTAAACACTATGATATAAAATCAATAACATTTTATGTTATGTGATAAGAAATTAAGAAAGAAAAGAAAACAAATGTACACATTATTTGCTTGGATTTTAGGAAAATGATTATGTCAATTACAGTCCTTATTTCTGTAACTGGTCATGTTTATACTAGTGTTTGTAGCTACCTTTTTTTTTTTTTTTTTGAGACAGAGTCTTACTCTGTTGCCCAGGTTAGAGTACCATATGGTTAGCTTAGCTCACAGCAACCTCAAACTCCTGTCTTCAAGTGAGCCTCTTGCCTCAGCCTCCTGAGTAGCTGGGACTACAGGCATGTACCACCATACCTGGCTAATTTTTTTTTACTATTTTTAGTAGAGATGGGGTTCTCACTCTTGCTCAGGCTGGTCTCGAACTCCTGAGCTCAAGCGATCCTCCTGCCTCAGCCTCCCAAAGTGCTAGGATTACAGGTGTGAGCTCCCACGCCGGGCCTGTAACTACCTTCATCTACTACCCTTTCTGTACTCCCTATGCCTTCAGCAAGCTCCTCAGGTGGTGCTGGTTCTTTACCTGATGGAGTCACCCAATCATTCATTTCTAAAGGGGCTGGGCCATTGTTAGTCCTCCTTGGATTGGATTGTGGTTTTCCGTTCTCTCTAATCACAGAACATGGTAATACTGAAAGATACCTTATGAGTTTTCCTATATTCCAGCATATTCTTCCTTACCTTCACTGTGGAGTACTAGTCCAATTTCACCTTAGTTGTGAGAATCAGTCACCCCAGCTAGCACAGTAAATGGGTTCTTTGCTTGCTGATTTAAAGGCATGGAAAGTCTAAAATGGCTCAAGAAGTCTTAAATTCCAGTTCAGTAAGATTATTTTATTATCATTATTATTGCTGTTTCTAGTTGGAAGCTGTGCTTCTTTTGGTGTGAGATTGACAAAAATAATCATGATCTTTTATATGTATAAATTTAGTCTTCTTTATATAATTCTTCACCTGATAAAACCTAAAACACTAATGTGGCTTGAAAACTTTTAGTTGACTTTGGTTATATATGTTTATTAGCTTATTGTTCGCCTTATAGATTACTTCAAGAGACATATACATTTTACTGTTTCTGCCCTTCTGGTCTGATGAAGTCCACAACAGTTGATTTCTGACCAGTTAATGCAAACTGGGGTTACTCTTGTTCTAAGAAAATCCAGTAAGTTAAATCAGTAACACAAACATGTTTTTGGATTTATCCCAGGGTCAAGCAAACCCATGCTGAATTATTCAACCATTGCTAAATATATTGTCAATGAAAACAACCCAAAATCTGTGAAATGATTTAAAGAAGATTTTTTTGAGACAAATATGTTTGAACATGGCACAGAGAGCCATGCCCAACAAGACTTGAGCAAATGCTCTCACCAGGATTGGGTTATAGTTTGGTTTTATACATTTCAGGGAGACAGGAACTATATGTAAAGTCATAAATCAACACATGGAAGGTATACAATGGTTTGGCCCAAAAAGGCAGGACATCTTAAAGTGGGAAATTACAGGTTATGAGTGGGTCGTTACAGAAGATAAGTAGGTTTAAAGATTATTTTATTTGTAATTTGTTAAAGAATTGAAGTTTTGCCTAAAAGCTTGGAATGTTTTAAGTTAAGATAAGGAAGTCTGTTAACCAGAGACAAGCCACTGGACATATACAGAGACTCAAATGATCTGTTAAGTAAATTGATGACCTGCAGGTGTGATTTAAATTTTGTGTTGTATAGCCTTAGCCTGTTAATGAGTTACAAAGGATATCTTCAAGAAGAGAGAGGGGCATTCACGAGGCATGTCTGACCACCCTTCTCATGGCAAGGCTAGCAACTCAGCTTTAGGGTATTTCTGGGGTCCTCTGGCCAAGAGGGGGGCCATTGAGTCAGCTGGGGGCTTAAGGTTTTATTTTAGTTCACAATTTAAAATTGAAAGGTGAATATTGCAATGTTCTTAAGAGTTTTACGAATTATGAAATTTTCTGCTTGAAGTCAGCAATGATAAAAAATAATGTTGAAACAAAGAAGAAGGAGGTAGTTTCTTCCTGGGAATACTAGATTTTAGTTGAGAGTGTAGAGAGATCAAGTAACTTATATAACATTTAGGATTGCTCAGTGGGAGTTTATAAAAGAACAGCCAATAATGGAGTGCACCTGGAAGGGAAAGGCTAATTTGGATTAGTGTGTGGGTCCAAGGTAAAAGAGTTGGGTATCAGAGTTTTTGCCTGATGTGCTAGTTGCAATTAACAGGCTTGTAGAGGGTTGGGATCTACAATAGACAGAGAAAGTAGTGGCTGGACAGTATAGGAAAGACTAGGATGGGATCAAGGCACCAGAAGGCAGAAATATTGAGTAGAATATTATTGTTATTTATGTTTCTGTAGAAATAACCAAGTACAAAGTTTCACTTGTATTGTCAAGGTGCTACAGTTATGCCAACTCTGAAGAGTGGATTCTGTGGTTAAAAAAAAAAACAAAAACATGTCTTGAGGCAAAGAACAGAGTGTCAAGCCCTTTCAAATTTACTATTCAAGTTGGGCAAAACAGGACCTGGAATTTGCAGAGATAATTGCAATAGTGTGCCCTGATTAACCTTTCCTGTTCTCCTGTTGGCCCATCCCTGGAGCCTGGCTGAGAGGCCGGGCACTGAACTACATGCTAACTTTAGGCTGCATAGGTTGCGAAGACTGTTTTTAGTTTGGTTAACTTTTGGGGTCTTTAGGCTCACATTGTTTCTTCTTGGCTCTCTGCCTCATTGGACCCTCTCCCCAAAGGCTTTTAGAAAGTGCTCACCATCATGGGCTGACCAACAATGTCTAAATTCCTATTCAGAAAGAAACACAGAAAGGGAAATGGGGTAGATCCAAAGGGCTTAAATGACTGGATAAGTCTGGACTAGATGAATAAAATTGAATATCCATGAATGAGAATGTGTGGTTATAGAATATCCTGTTTCAACAGTTGTATTGGACCTACAAATGTGTAGACAACCTATTAATATCAGGTCTTCTTTTTCAGAACTATTTAAATCATGAACCAAGAAAGTAAGTAATTTGCTTCGTGTTTAATTTCCTCCCTATAATATTAAATCTTTTATTAACTTGTTCTTTGTTATTTTTTTTAGTTAATGAAAGAATATTATTTGTATCTGTGTTTCCCTATTGTAAGTCCCAATGTTCAGCACTTCTAAAAACTCTGAGAGTTATAAATGAGACCATGGAACTAACTCTTTTGCTTAAAATCCACCAGTGCTTGCCAATCACACTTGGAACAAAATACAAACTCCTTACTAAGGGCCTCCCTAGATGAACTGCTTCCTGTTGCTTTACTGACAGTCATTCCTAGTCTTTCTGTCTTATGATATTCTTCTTTCACAAACATGCCAAACTCATTCCAAAATCAGGGTTCTTACATTTGCTTTTCCTTCCTCTTGGAGCATCTCTCAACAGATCTTCACACAAAGCTTTCCTCTTCTCATCTTTTAGATTTCAACATAAATTGTATCAGACTAAAGTAACTGCCTTGTACTCTGCCCTCTCTCCCATGTATTTTCTCCATTACAACAATACGAAATTTTTTTTTATAATTTATTTTCTGTCTCTCAAAAGTTGACTGTAAGTTCTCTGAGAGCAGATTGCCTTTTGGATAGCTGTATCCTCTGATTCAACAATGGAGCCAGTCACATTGTAGATCATCTGTATATATTCATTCATTGTGGAAGGAATAAATGATAAAAACTGTATTTAAATGCATTTGTATGTGATTTAATCTGTTTGCTAAGTCTTAGTTTTTAATGGTGTATGAGCGTGCTATCAGTGTTCCAATTAAAGGTAATGCCTATGATAAGTATTAAATTTTGCTTGGATTTTAGTGTTAAAGTATTGTGGAACACGGTCTCTTGAAATTATATTCCATTTCTATGGAACCGCTACTCTGAACTACACAAATAAGTTTACAAAGTTTAACTGCATACACGTTTGCAAGGAACATAAAAATTACATTTATTAAATCTCTTCCTTTATTCTGCTTAATAAATAATTTTTACTGTTATAACTTTTGCCTTCCTTTATTCTACAGAACTGAGAATGCTAAAGTTATAAAATTTAATTTTATGACCTAAATATCATAATCAGTGTTTTAAGAAAAATAATGAGAGGAACTTAGGACACTGTGGATTAAAACTCCAGGCAAACTATTAACCCAGACAAATATCTGGAACCTATAAGAAGAAATGACATGTTTTTACCACTATACCAGGGTTGCTCAACTGTGGCACTGTAATATTTTGGGCTGGATAATTCCTTGTTTTCAGGGGGATGTTCTGGGCATTTTAGGATCTTAGGCAGCATCCCTGGCTTCTACCTAACAGATGCCATTATCATCCTCCCCTCCAGTTGTGACCAAGAAATGCATCTCTAGACCTTGTCAATTAGTGCTTTGGGACGGGGGACGGCAAAACCTCCCCTACTTCTGTACATATAGGAGGCGCCATTTATTAGAATTCCAGAATTATCACTTTTATCAGGTGCTTTGGTCCTAAAAATGCTGCCTCAAAGCCTTTATTTTGGGCCTTCTGCCTCATGCCATCTCTCTTTTCCATGAAGGCATGCCAGAATCTTTACGTAGGTGACTCTAGATCATGGTTGGTTTACTATCATTTTTTCAGGTATTAAAGTGTATTTTCCAGCACAGGTTTGAATGGTGAGGTTTAAGGCTGTGGGCCAACTCTATTCACAGCCCACTACCTTCAAAATGGAAGTAGATAGGAAACCATGGATATTTCATTGAAAAATCTCTGAAGATAAAAGCACACGTTAAACTTCACAGATACAGGATTTCTGACATGAGAAATCAGTTTGTAGATAGCTGGGGTAATCCTAAAAGGGTTGATGATTTTTTCTGTACACTTAAAAATTATTTTACCTGTTGCTATTTCAGGACCCCCAGGCCATACTGGATACCATGGGCCCCAGGCTGGCTACCCAGTCCCACCAGTTAGCTACACGGTCCTACCAGCTGTCTACCCAGTCCCACCAGCTGGCTACATGGTCCCACCAGCTGGCTACCCAGTACCACCGGCTGGCTATTTACATGCTGGCCCAGCTGTTCAGAACCAGCCAATATATACTCAGCCAGGTGGACCTGCAGTGGTACCGTGGGTGCCAGCACCACCACTTCCATTAAACTGTCCACCTGGATTGGAATATTTAAATCAGGTAATCTTAAAAACATAAAATATTCATAAAAAACAAAACTGTGCTTCCAGTTTACTTACCAGATTAATTATGGCTAAATAATTACTTATTTACTTACTATTATTAAGTAAAGTCAGAAATGGTGAATAACATGTTCTGTTACAGATCACTAATTCTTCTAGGTTAAGTTCGTTTTTAAGCAAAATATGAATGTCATAGGTAATTGTTTTCTATGATCTTGAATATAATGTGTTAGTAGTCAAAAGCAAATGTCTATTAAGCACTATTTTCTAGACTTTGTCCTAGAAAGCATGATACATGTATTAATTCCCTTAATGGTTATAGAATCTCTATGATACATGGATGCTATAATTATCACTATTTTACACAAGAAGAAATTGAGGTCCAGAGAAGTTATATATCTTCCTCAATGATAAAAACCTAAGGAAGTAGGGCTAGCTTTTTAATCCTTGTACCTTTATTCTGGATTTTGTGCTTCTAAATTTTAATACTGAATAATTTCCTTGACATGTGAAGGAAACTTTTAGTAAAGCATAGAGTTCAGCTTTAGTATGTGGTACCCAAAAAAGAGTTAATATTTTGTGTTTCATGTGACTCATCCTTTTTTATAATTACTGAAATCACATTTTTATGATATTACTTCTGTTCTTTGGAAGATTCAGTTTTACAAATGCCACCAATAAGGGGAAAAGAAGTCCTGGATTTTGCTATACAACATGATAGACTTCCTCAGCAATGTGAGATTTAATATTTGGTTTGTGTTAGAGATCAGGTGGGTAAAATAGGAATATAAAGTTTTTGTAGGTCCAGTCTATCAACAAATATTTCTATGATGTTCAATTAGTCAATGAATTCTCTCTCCTACATTCTCTCTGATTTCCCATAATGCACCTGGTCAGTGTACATTATAAAAATATTTAGTAGTCCATATTTTTCTAAGAAATGCCCTAAGTAGGTTTTTTAAAAATCAGGGTCTCAAAAAAATGTCAAAGAAGTTATCATTTACCACACAAAGATGATATTAAGTACACTTGAAAAGAATAATTTTCAGACTTGCAGAAGTGGTAAAATGGAGTAAAACATATCTTTATACTTCATAAGCCTCATTTAGAAGGAACATTATTTTCTAATTTTTAAAGGGATTCCAGTATAAGTGGATTGAAATAAATTTTCCCACTTTAATAGTGAATTCTTTCAATAGACATACAATATTTTAATTAAAAATATGCTAACTGTAGTTTTACAAAAAAAGTAATATAAACTATTATTAAAATTTGATAATTATAATTGTTGATAATTGAATATATGCAGTGTTAAACAAAAACATGAATATTAATTTGGTTGGCTAAAAACATTTAACATATAATTTAATTTTCTTTTTACTATGATAGATAGATCTGATACTGATTCATCAGAAAATGGAACTTACGGAAGGTATGTGTTCGTTGTATTGATCTTATTTCTATAAAGAAAAGAGATTTAAGCAGATAAAGACACATCAAATACCACAAATATAACACACTGGATAATGTGCTGTGGTAAACCTGATTACTTACAAATGTCTTTCTTCACAATAGTGAAATCAGCAGTTCATTTCTGAAAATTAGTAATCAAATGGTAAAATCAGTTGGCCCTCCTTCTCCTTGTGTTCTATAGGCATAGAGTCAATCAACCATGGATCACTTATATTAAAACAAAATTGCATCTGTATGGAATATGTGCAGACTTTTTTCTTGTCTTTATTCCCCCAAATAATCCAAATATAACAACTATTTACATTGTATTCGGTATTGTTACTAAAAGTTCAGTACTTGTCCCTGCGGCCGAATGAAGAATGAGGACAAGCAGTTTGGGAAAAGGAAAGAAAATTTTATTAATTTACTGGCAAATGAGGAGGGTGGCAGGTTCTCATCTTAAAGAACCAAAAGACATTCTATAAAAAGACGTCTGCACTAGAATTTTCATAGCAGCATAATTCACAATTGCAAAAATGTGGAAACAATCCAAATTCCCATCAGTACATGAGTAGATTAATAACATGTGGTATATGTGTATCATGGAGTTCTATTCAGCCACAAAAAACATTGGTGATCTAGCACCTCTTGTATTATCCTGGATAGAGCTCAAACCCATTCTACTAAGTGAAGTATCCCAAAAATGGAAAAACAAGCACCACTTGTACTCACCATCAAATTGGTTTTAACTGATCAACACTTAAGTGCATTTATAACATTCATCGGGTGTCAGGCAGATGGGAGGGGGGAGGAGGGGATGGGTATATACACATCTAATGGGTGCGGTGCACATCGTCTGGGGTATGGACACACTTGAAGCTCTGACTCGGGTGGGGCAAGAGCAATATATGTAACCTAAACATTTGTACCCCTATAATATGCTGAAATAAAACATAATAATAAAAAAATCACCCCATCTTTAAACAGAAATACAGAGCTTTTAAAGGGACTTTCAGCCTTGAGCTATAGCATCTCCTGTGTAGATGATCTCGTGACCTCTGGCAACTCTGTTGAACCATCTGCTGTAGTTTAAGGTACTAGAAAACAAAGAACATTCATTTGCTCCTCTGATTACTGGCCACAGACAGAAATTCAGATTTTAATTCCCAAAGAGAGTGAAGGGTTTTAAAGCAACAACTCGTAAAACATTTTGCCCTGTTTCAGACCCTTACTCCTGTTACAGTAGTATAAGTAATCTAGAGATGATTTAAAGTGTATAGGAGGATGTGCACAAGTTATATGCAAATACTATGCAATTTTGTATCAGGTACTTGAGCGTCCTGGGACTTTGGTATCTACAGGAGGTTCTGTAACCAATCCCCCCCGGACACTGAGTAATGGCTGTATCATTATGATGGGCATCTTTCCTTATGTTATGACTCTAACTTAGAAGGAATACAATCAATATTTTTTACTTTTGCTCCTGTCTCTATGAATCACTTTAATGATTCAATCGCTTTACCTGACTTCTACCACTGCAGTTCTCTTCTCTCCAATTTGTGATCACCATGAAAATGGCACAGAATCACATATAATAGTTTAGCTACCTTAGTACATTTCCATAGCAAGTGAACTTTTTGAATTTGGATGGGAATGTTTTGAAAAATTATTGTTCATACCTACAGTTTCTTTTGGAAGTCCAGATGAACCATATAAAACCTTTGTTCCATGGGCTATAGATTACCAGTTTGGATGCAGGGGTGCTGGAGTGTTGAAGGATGCAGGCTTGGCTTCGTAGAAAAGCACTGCTACTCCTGCTGAAGGGCTGGATTCTACCAGATGCTTTCTTGGGTCCAGTGTTCCCTAGGTACAAAAATAAACTTAAGAAGCCACTAAATGATTCAGAAGAGCTGCCAGGGGAATGAGACCCTGGGTAGATTTATGGACCATTGTCTCTTCTTTCTAGATATAAGGAAAATATTCCTGCTAGGTTTAATGAAAACTGCTGATTTTCAGAATATATCTGTTAAATCTATTTTCACCTATCTGTAGTTTCTTTCACTGGTAGAAATTGGAACATGAATTGTACAAGCAGAGAAATAGATTATGTTAAAATATATTGTCAATGAATAAGAAGCCAAACTCTTTAAATAATTTAAAAAGGTTTATTCTGAGCCAAGTTTGAGAACCATGGCATGGAGCCATGCTCAAGAAACCTTGAGCAAGTGGACTTGCTGTGGTTGGGTTACAGCTTGGTTTTATACATTTCAGGGAGACAGAAATTACACGTAAAGTCATAAATCAATACATGGAAGGCATACATTGGTTTGGCCTGAAAAGGGGGGACATCTCAAAGTGAGGTCTTACAGGTTATAGGTGGGTTTAAAGACTCATTGATTTGTAATTGGCTAAAGAAATGAAGCTTTGTCTAAAGGCTTGGAATGTTGTAAGATAAGGAAATCTGTTAATCAGAGACAAGCCGTGTAACGTGATTTGTTACATAAATTGAGGACCTGCAGGTGTGGTTTAAGCTTTGTCTTGCATAGCCTTAGGCCTATTAATGAATTACAAATGCTATTTCCAGGAAGGCAGGGGGCATGATGAGGCGTGTCTGACCTCCCTTCTCATGGTCAGCAACTCAGCTTTAGAGTATTTCTTTTGTCCCCTTGGCCAAGATATTTGATAATTTTTATACTAAATTATTTGAAATACTTTATTATTTGGTATGCATTATTGAGATTTTAATATCCCAAAGAGCAGATACTGTGGACAGAACAAAGCCAAACTCTGTAAAATAATTTTAAAGAGATTTATTCTGAGCCAAATTTGAGGACCATGACCCGGAGCTGCTCTCAAGAAGCCTTGAGCAAGTGGACTCGCTGTGGCTGGGTTACAGTTTAGTTTTATACATTTCAGGGAGATAGGGGTTACAGGTAAAGTCATCAATCAATATGTGGGAGGCATACATTGGTTTGGCCCAAAAAGGTGGGCCATCGGTGGGGGTGGGCGGTGCTTACAGGTTATAGAAGGCTTGTAATGTTTTAACATAAGGAGCTGTTATCAGAGATAAGCTGCTGGACATACGTTTGTTGTGTAAATTGAGGACCTGTGGGTTTGTCTTGCATACCCTTAGGCCTGTTAATGGGTTACAAAGGATGTCTCCAAGAAGGGAGGGGGGCATGATGAGGCATGTCTGACCTCCCTCTTTCTGGCAGACAATTTAGTTTTAGGATATTCCTTTGACCATGAGGGGATCCATTCAGTCAGCTGGTGGGGGTGAGCCTTAAAATTTTATTTTAACTCACAATACAATGTATTATATAGCACTCTATTTACATTTTTTAGACTTATAAGTTTTAGATATATTTGTGCAATATATATGTTTCATTGTGAAATGAAAATTTCACAATTAGCACTTTTTAATTCTTGAGTTTTTAAGTGGTCTTTAATTTTCTTGTTTTCTTTTTTTCTCAAATTGAAAGTTTATATTATTTTTTAATATTATGAGTAATATGAAAAGATAAAGATTATTCAGTTTATTTTTAGCTTCTGGTACTAGGACAAGCACTTATACCTTCCTCCAGTTGAAAAATTAATGGATGCCAAAGATATAACGGTAGAATTCTTTTGTTCGTTTTCATTTTTCAAGTAATGGTAAAGAGACTTTGAAATTATATAAGCCCATTGATCCCATTTTGCTGATAAATAAGTTTAAGGTTTTCAAGATTAGGCTATATAATTAAACAATTAGATAGATAATAGATGCCCTCTCAGTAATCAATTTCATTTTTTAATTAGTTTTAAAATATTTTCATGAACATTTGACTGTGGCAGATATTGAAGTCAAGTATAGTTCCTATAAAAGTAGAGTCCAGGGCCTGTTTGAGTCCCACTAGAGACATTTAAGAGAGTCTGTGGTGGTATAACTTGTTGTTAACTTAAATAGTAAGTAACAACACAAATAAAAAAAAAAATGCAAAAAATGTTTTCTGTCTCTGTGAAGCTTCCCCCACTCACTTTGGGAACTGGAGCCTGCATCTTCAGGCCAGTGGTCAGATGAGGCAAGAGAGTGTCTTTTGTTCTTTGCACTGCAGGGGATGGCCCAGCAGAGTCATCCTGGCAGAGTGGTAGAGTTCCCAGCAGATCCTGGAGATAAAAGGATCAGGGCCATCAACTATAGTTGAACAGCAATTGCCTAAAGCTGAATGGCTTTCTTTTAAACACTCTGTATTTCTGCTTATTATTAGGATGATAGCATCATACACGGTAGTCTCCATCTTCCTCATTTGCCAGCAAATTAATAAACTTCTCTTTCCTTCTCGTCAAACCCCTTGTTCTTGTTCTTCTGATGTGACCTCGAGGACAGGTGCTGAGCTTTCAGTAACAAGAAAACAAGAATCACACTCAGTTGATGTTTACCCATCTAAGGTTCAGAGTTCACTTAAGATATCTGTGGTCTAGATATTCTATGAGTTGAAGGTCTGGTTACCAAACACACCCTGTTCTTGTCTGATACCCATCTCCCACTTCTGCACTACTTCTGAGCTAAGCAAGGATGCCCTGGGCCCAATGTAATATTCTAATTCACCTTCCATTTTCACTTTTTCCCTTACCACATTCAGAGTAAGCCCTCTTATTGCCTTCATTCAAACACATTGTAAAAAATAAGACAAGCATGGCTTATGAAACAAAATCTCAAACCACTTTATTTAATATATTTCATAGATCATAAGCAGAGCAATCTTCTTATATTCCCCTCCATAATGCATGAAAATGTTGTCAAAACTGCAAGGAGCTTTCATCCTAGGTCCAGGTACTTATCGCCCAAAGATCCAATTATTGAGACAAGGGAATTTTTAATATGAAAGATGTCTTGATGGGAGAACATAGAAGCTGCTTCAAATCCATTTCTTCTACTAACAGAGATCATGGGCTTTTTAAGGAGAGGCCACATGCCTTGGGGTAGGTCCAGGGTGATGATGAATCTTGGTGTCAAAAAGTCTGCCCTAGGGCCTTTAGGATCTCAACTCCTTTGTCTTGCAGAATATCTGCCATTTCTGGGAAACAACTCAAAAGATCAAGTAATTAGTTAAGAGAGAGGATTATAAAAAAACATACGGGGGTCATTGAAATTTGTTCATGGAGCCAGTTATAAAAACTCTACCAGATAAGTGGACGTTTTGTCCATACACCTAGCACCAATGTTTCAACCTGTAGCATCTCCCCCACTTTAGCAGCAATGTCTGCCTTTCTGACAGAAGTCTATGGAATTAGGAAGATATGATTTGTTTTCTTTTCCATGACTCAAGTAAGAACTCCTAATTTGTTGATACCTTCATAGACTCTCCTTTGCTTTTGCCTTTTTTCTGGTCTGGATCATCTCTAAACACCTTTCTTTTTCCTTCTTCCTATGCTTTTTGAAATATCATCTAAATCTGATATAACTAGATATTATAATATCTTAGAATAGAGTTAATGTTTTTTAGCATAAAGGTGACTGATTTCCTCTTTTTGTTTTTAGTCCTATTCGGTTTTGAAACCAATAACGTGTATGAAATCAAGAACAGGTTTGGACAGAGGATTTACATTGCAGCAGAGGATACTAATTTTTGTAACCGAAGTTGCTGTGGGCCATCTAGATCTTTTACTTTGCACATTCTTGATACTATGGGTCGAGAAGTCATAACTCTGGAGAGACCACTAAGATGTTCCAGCTGTTGTTGTCCCTGCTGCCTTCAGGAGGTCTGTGAGCAACCACCAGGGCAGTATGTAAAGTAGTTCAGCAAGAATTTTCACCTTTTCACTGAATCTATATAATCAAATGAGATTTAAAGGAAAACGAATCAACAAGCTATACATTTAGTTTTCTGAGTCAATTGTATAGGAAGGAAGGCAAGTGAACAATAGCGAAGGGATAGCCCCAAGTCCCTGAGTAGTCTTCCTTCTGGGGTTGAGCAACAGGTCTGAGAGTTGTTGACATTCAAGAAAAGGTCAGATAGAGCATCCCTGTCAAATCACTCACTGCAAATGACTATGAGAGATATGGCCAAAGCCAGCAGAGTTACACCATTGAGAATATCCTAAAATACACTTCTAGGAGCACGTGGACAGAAGAATGAGGGAAAGAACAGATATGTTCAACTCACAATTTTGGCCAACCTACTAAGGAATAAACCAAGGAAAATCCTTCTCCAGAAAATTGTATCTCCTGTGTTTTTCATTTCTCGTTTTTCAAATAAAAACTTACATTATCTGTGTCATCTGTAATAGGGACACTTGAGGTGAGAGTATCTTCACCTCTGTAAAGACCAGCTGCCTCTGTTTCATATTATTTGGCAGCCTAGAGAATATGGATTTCAGGGGAGACACCAAAGAACAGAGAATTTATAGCATAGTTGGCTTTGCCTGGATCCCATTGGCTGGAGTCTAGCTGTGCTTGGATAACTCAGCCATCCCATGCAGGTTCCTGTGAGAGCATGACACAGATAAAGATACAGGCACATAGTTATTTATAGTCCAATACTGTACTTATTTTGAGAGGATAACTGAAGTTATTTATAATGAAATATTGTGTTTTCCATTTAGGTTAGGTATTATTATACAGTCATCAAAAATACCTGAAGAAAAACTGAGAGTTTGATGGGACATTCTCTGCAACTTGAATGCCACATGAACATACATTGCACTATTTAGTCTTTAATAAAGGTCCTAGGAAGTCCTCATTTACAGATGAGCATACCTTGACACTTTCAAGGTTTCACAGCTAATAAGTAGCAGGGCTCAGATTTCAGTACCATATTCTTTTTATTATAGCACCATTGGCACTCGTATATAAGAACTGTACCCGTGGTCAGTGTTCTCTTCATATATATAAACCACTGTTTTTAAAGGAGTTTAAGAAAACAGTTTCTTAATAATTTAGATGTGTAAGGATGTGTCGTGAATTAAGTGGCATTTAGAACACTGTCTGGCATTTAGAAGGTACTCAGTAAATGAGAGCTATTATTGGAAATTTTTATTATGATGATTATTCCATTTACATATACTCTTTTGTTTTTGTAGATAGAAATCCAAGCTCCTCCTGGTGTACCAGTAGGTTATGTTACTCAGATCTGGCACCCATGTCTGCCAAAGTTTACAATTCAAAATGAGAAAAGAGAGGATGTACTAAAAATTACTGGCCCATGTTTTGTGTGCAGCTGTACTGCAAATATTGATTTTAAGGTAAAAAAATGTCATAATTGTTTATAGGATTTGCTTTCCTAATGTTAGTAGAATATAATTCTGCAAGATGTTACAGATGCATTAAATAAGAATTTATATACTGATAGCTCAAGAGGGAGACAATATGCTCATATATTTGGTCAGAGAGGTAGTAATTACACCAATTAAATGTCAGTTTTGATTATGGTAAATGAGAAAAAGAGAAGCAGAGTTATGTCAAACAAAAATAAGTAAAATATCTAACACTTAAACATGGTGGTTTCTGTATGGTGACACTGTATATTATCCATTTTAAATTGACCATTAAACTTGTCATCTAAGTCTGATTGCCAAAGCCTGGATCCTTTCTTAATATGAAATACAGGCTGCCAGTATTGTAGGCCACATTCAGAAGGTCTGACATCTTTGATTTCCTACAAAAATCCCAATTATGCAAAGATAGTTTTAAGAAAGTTTGTATAATTTGTATATTCAATTATGCTGCTCTGTGTTCTCTCCTTTGTCCCTCTATTAAATTAGGTCACTGGAAACCATAATATGTCTGTATATTTAATTCATGGAGTAATTTCATTATAGCAATTCTCCAACAGATGGCCTGGCCTTATAAGACAAATTATTTAGTTGCAAATGTTTAAAACTCTGGAGATTTTATATTTAATCTTGATTTTTTGATTCTCTTGGAAATCTAGTAAATCTGGCAAACTGGGCCCACAATTTCACAGAATGGGGAAAAAATTATCCTAAAGCTGAGCAGGGCTCAGTCTGCAAGTCAACTCTGTTTCGGTGGATATACCTAGACTCAATTAGAGGGCTTTGATTTAGGCTACAGCTGGCTTCAGATCTTATCTAGTTATGTTTACCCCAAATTTGTAGCACCAGAGGCTACCTAAGTCTTGTTTTTCTAGGTGGCTGTTTATGAGACCAAGAGCCAGACCAAACCATTTAGCCATGTTTAAGGTCACATCTACTAATATTCCATTGGTCAAACAAGCCACAAGCAAAGCTGAATTATGAAGGAACAAGGACATATTTCATATTACAATGGAAAGGAGAATGAAATGAATATTTGATGAACAGTAATCCATGCTATCACAGTTTTATGTTGGAAATTTAATTCAGGTTTTTTAAGAAGCCATCCACCAACACACAAATAAAATGAATCATTGTTTTTAGTTTCCCCACATTCATTTTGTTGGTGCCAACCTGAGGCAAGGGTTTCAAAGGGTATTGCTAGTAAAAGTGGTACCTTGTTCAAATTTGACAAAAATCTCCTGCTCTGGTTTGACATAACCCTTACATGTACATATGATGGTGAATGTTGACTACGTTGGGCCCCTACCTGCCCAATTGGCTAGATGTTTTTGTCAGGGCACACTCTTTTCAATTCTGTATGATGACCCTCAGCTTTCCTCAAGCAGAATGTTTACAATTTTTTTTTTTTTACAAAAAGAGAAATTTTTTACATTGGAGTTTTTTTTCACACATCTTTTCTTTTATTATGTTATTATTCACACTCCAGTAGTTATCCAGTCTTACCCCAACTCTTGACCTGGGGTATTCCATCAATTTACTTATTGGTTATCTTCCTTCACTCATAACTACCAATCTTTTCTTTCTAGGCTCTTAGCATTTTATGCTTTCCAAATGACAGTAGGTGGCAATAAGCCTTCCCATCATATTTAAACTTTAAGCCTATGTAAACTATCTGTGCTGCTCTTAAAGGACATCTAATAGGAGTTGTGTTTATTACCATCCCTGATGGCTTCCAGAAATTTTATCAAGGAAACATTTCAGATTTGTATCCTTTTCTACTTAAATTTTTTGGATCAATTAAAATAATTTATTACTGTGTTAATATAAAATAAAAATATGAAATAAATATATAGTTATATATGGTACATAATTTTAATACAATATTTGTTTCATTTTACTCCAACTTTGAAAGTGCTTTTGTTATAGGTTTTCTAGAAATATTTAAGAATTTTTTTTTCTTTGCACTTTAGATTAAATCTCTGGATAAACAAAGTGTGGTTGGCAGAATTTCCAAGAACTGGACTGGGATTTTTAGAGAGGCATTTACAGATGCTGACAACTTTGCAATACAATTCCCTAGAGACCTTGATATTAAGATGAAAGCAGTAATGCTTGGTGCTTGTTTTCTTGTTGTAAGTCTATTCTTGCTAACCTTGGTTATAGATGGTTTCTCTAATATTCTGAAATATGAGTAAATTGTACATGTTAAGATTACTTTCTATAGTTTACAAGTTTTATACAAGGATCCCATTTAATCCTAGCTCTGATATTCTATTTGATCCTGACACTCTGGATTCACAGGTAACTATCTCCTGTCTGAAGAGTCTATGCATTTTCAAATGTCAAGAGAAAGACTTCATATGTTAAGGAAAGGCCCTGGTTTGGAGCATTTTTGTTAAAATCTATCAAAGATCATGCTTAAGAGAAGAATTTGAATCTAGGCTTACGTGGAATAAAACTCAGTGAAACACAAAGATTTCATCCTGACTCATTACTAATTTAAGTTATCGAATATAGAAATATAAACTGAAATAAAAGTATACATCCAATCAAGCCTTTAGCTCTAACTACCAATTTATAGGAAATACATGGGATAAAGCTGTGATTCTGAACTTGACTTCACATTAGAATCAGCTAGGGAGCTTTTGTTAATAAAATCCTCAAATACCAAGGCACACCCCAATTCAAAGAAGTCCAGAATAATAAGTTTGCATATTGCCCCAGGTGATTCCAAAGTGCAGCCAAAGTTGAGGATCATGAAGACAGAGCAATGGTTTTCAACCTTAGCTGCACAACAGAAACACCTGAGTAATTTTTCAAACTCCTCATGTCCAGATTGCACCCAAATCTATTAAATCAAAATCTCTGGAGGTGAGAACAAGCTTTCTAGCTGTTTAGAGCTCCTAGATGATTCCAGTGTGACCAAGGTTTGGAAGCACTAGATGAATATCTTAAACATTGATTTGGGGATGCAGTCAGAAAAAAAAATAGAAGGTGAGAAAATAAACAACCGCCACCAAAACCCCCCAACAAACCAATAACAAGGAAAATAAAAAGAAAGAGATAAAAACGAAAGAGAGAGAGAGACTTGAGAGATTTCAACCTATTACAGTTAGTTCATGGACCATGTTTGGATATTGATTTGAGCAAACCAATGTGAAAAGACATTTACAAAACATTCAGGGAAATTTGAACATTGACTGGCTATTTGATGATATTAAAGACTTATTAATACTTTTAGATGTGATAATGATATTGTGGTTATGTAAAAGCAAAACAGTATCCACATCTTTTAGAGGTATGGACTGAAGTATTTCAGGGAATTTGCTTTTAAATAATGTGGGTAAGAACAGGGAGGATCTAGGGCATGGTGTAACAGATTAAACAAATAAAAGTCAAGCATCCCAAATCCAAAAATCCGAAATGCTCTAAATCCAAAACTTTTTGAGCACTGACATGACACTCAAAGGAAATGCTTACTGTACTATTTGGGGTTTCGGATTTGGAATGCTCATCTGGTAAGTATAAATGCACATATTCCAAAATCTGAAAAAATCTAAAATGTGGGCACTTCTAGTCCCAAGCATTTCACATAAGAGATTACTCAACCTGGATGGTCATGTCAATAATTATTGAAGTAAGTGAAAGGTCACTGGGACTTTATTATGCTATTTTATCTAATTTGGGATAGGTGTAATATTTTCTGTAATAAAATGTTAAATATAACCACAGTTCTTATTTTAGTTTTCATTGACAAATAACATTTGTATATATTTATGGGGTACAGTGTGATGTTTCGACATATGTATACATTGTGGGATGATTCAATCAAACCAATTAATATACTCATCATTTTACCTACTTATTTTCTCATGATAAAAACATTTAAAATATATTCTTTTAGCACTTTTGAAGTTTACATTATTATTAACTATAGTCACCATACTGTGCAATAGACCATTAAAACTCATTCTTCCTAACTGAAACTTTGGAGCCTTGGAATAACATCTCCACTCCCTCAACTGCAACTGCCCCCCACCCCCACAAACCACAGGCTCTGGTAACCACTATTCTACTCTTTACATATATATACATATATATACATTTTTTTTTCTCTGAGACAGAGTCTGGCTCTGTTGCCTGGGCTAGAGTGCTGTGGCATGGCATCAGCCTAGCTCACAGCAACCTCAAACTCCTGGACACAAGCAATCCTTCTGCCTCAGCCTCCCGAGTAGCTGGGACTACAGGCATGCACCACCATAGCCGGCTAATTTTTTCTATTTATATTTTTAGTTGTCCAGATAATTTCTTTCTATTTTTAGTAGAGACAGGGTCTCGCTCTTGCTCAGGCTGGTCTCGAACTCCTAACCTTGAGTGGTCCTCCCATCTCGGCCTCCCAGAGTGCTAAGATCACAGGTGTGAGCCACCACACCCAGCCTATGAATTTGACTTTTTTTAGATTCCACATATAAGTGAAATTGTGCAGTCTGTTTTCTGCTCCACTTATTTCATTGAGCTTAATGTCTCCCAGGTTTATCCCTATTGTTACAAATAACACAATTTTCTTTTTTATGGCTATATAGTATTCCTTTGTGTAACATTGTGTATATATATCATATTTTCTTTATTTTCATTGATTGATGGACACTTGAGGTTGTTTCCTTATTATGGCTACTATGAATAATGCTGCAGCGAATATGGCAGTGAAGATAGCTCTTTGATATGCTGATTTAAATTTCTTTGGATATGTACCCTGAAATAGGATTGCTACATCATATGTTAATTCTTTTTTCAGTTTTGAGGAACCTCCACACTATTTTCCATAATGACTGTATTAATTTATATTTCCACCAACAATGTACCAGGGTTCCCTTTTCTCCACATTCTTGCCAACAGGTATCTTTCATCTTTTTGATAATGGCCATTATAACAAGTGTGAGGTGATACCTCATTGTGGTTTTAATTGGCATTTCCCTAATGAATAATGATTTTAAGCATTTTTTTCACATATCTGTTGGCCATTCCTATGTCTTTTTTTGAGAAATATCTGTTTATGTCCTTTGTCCATTTTTAAATTTGGTTATTTGTTTTCTTGCTATTGAGTTGTTTGAGTTCCTTATATATTTTGGATTTTAGCCCCTTATCAGAAGTATGGTTTGCAAGTATTTTCTCCTGATGAACAGGCTGTCTCTTCACTCTGATAATTATTTCTTTTGCTGTGCAGAAGTTCGTTAGTTTGATGCAATTCCCCTTTTCTCTTTTTGCTTTTGTTGCCTGTGCTTTTGGGGTCATATCCAAGAAATCATTTCCTAGACCAATGTCATGGAGACTTTCCCCTATATTTTCTTTTAGTAGTTTTATAGTTTCAGGTCTTACATTTAAGTCTTTAATCCATTTTTATTGATTTTTGTGTGTGATGTGAGATAAGGATTTACATTCCTTCTTCTAAATGTGGATGTCCAGTTTTCACAGCACCATTCATTGAAGAGACTATCCTTTCCCCATCGCGTGACATTAGTGCCTTTGTCAAAAACCAATTGTCTGTAAATGTGTGGGTTTATTTCTAGGCTTTCTACCCTATTCCATTGGTCAGTATGTCTGTATTTATGACAATGCCAAGCTGTTTTAGTATCTTTGTAATGTATTTTGAAATCAGGTCATGTGTGATGCCTCCCTCTCTGTTCTTCTCACTCAAGATTGCTTTGCCTATTCCAGGTCTTTTGTGATTCCTCACAAATTTTAGGATGTTTTTTCTATTTCTGTGAAAAAATGTTAGCAGAATTTTGATAGGGATTTCATTGAATCTTTGCATCACTTTGGGTAGTATAGACATCTTAGCAATATTAATTCTTCTAATCCATGAGCACAGGATATCTTTCCATTTATTTGTGTCTTCAATTTCTTTCATCAATGTCTTACAGTTTCCAGTGTGCAAATGTTTCACCTTCTTGGCTAAATTTATTCATAAGTATTTTTTTCTTTTTGATGCTATTATAAATAGGTTTTCTTAATCTGTTCTAATGGAATTCCAGCAACAAGAAAAGTTATTTACTGAAGAAGAACTATAAAATGTTAAGGAAGAAAGATTGAAAGAGGAAGATTCCAAGTGGGATGAGAAAAAGTGACATTTAGAGAAATTACCAGAGAATTAATTAAATTCATGCAGGTGTCAATAAATGAATATAATTATAGGATTTAATTGCCATTAAAATAGAAAGCTGAAGATAGAGCTTATATAGCTGTGGACTTTTCTCACCTTTACTTATTATAGTTAATTTTTCCTATTTAAAAAACATGTCACTGTGTTTCATCCGATCTCTTAGCATTCCTACATCTGAAAATTAATCGTTCTTTTGTTGCTGAAAACTCATTTTTGTATTTTTTATTTTTTCCAGGACTATATGTTTTTTGAAAGCACTATTGGCAAAGGCCAGAATATAGGAATCTGTTGTTGAATTAATGTAAGTCTCCTCAGAAAATTTGAAATCTGTTTATTGATTGGGATTATCTAAAAGGAAAACTCAGTGTTTTTTATTTTCTTTATTGAAATTACTTATAACCGTGTGAATTAAGCTGTGATGTCTGTAGCTCCAAGTATATATTTTCACTTTTCAAATTATAGAGTTCGTTTTCTTTATCACTGTTTTATAAAGGTTCATTGTATACTTTGGGGAAAGGAAATAGGAATTTTTTGATTTAAATATGAAAATTCCTTTATAAAACTACTTTGAATCATAGTCTGATTTTCTATTTTATAAGCAAAAAATAAAGCCTTATTAAAGTAATTTAATAGATAATTATATTATATTTTATTAAATTCATAATTTAAATAAATTATAATTTATTTTATATGTAAAATTAACACTATAAATATATACTGAGAAACTTAAAAATTAACATAATTTCAGTTTCCTTTAGCATGTTAAATATCAATATTCACACTTGCAAGTAAAAGTAAATGTGTATCTTTTTTAACTTCAGGAAAGCACACCATATTTAACTTCTCCTATAAGTTAATCTACCATTATAAATAAGATTTTCATAATAACTATATGATAAATTAGCAGTTTTTGATGGTTTTCAGTGAATAAAGAAAGACATAAGTCCATTGAAAGGACACATTTGAAAGAGTCATTCACTCTAAAACTTCGATATTGTTATCATTTTGGGAATTATTATTTACTTCCATGTAAATTTGTTAGATTCTGTATTCTACCATTCCCAGACTATGTTAGCTACAAGATTACTCAGGTGTTAAATTAACCATATGTATACCTTCATAGAGTATATTTCATTAATGGTCTTAGGTTATTTATGCCAGTAATCAAACCCCTAAAATAAAAATTTATTGTTTTGTATATTTGATTTTTGTAGTTGAACAAAATGTAGATAATCAATTCAGGTGGTATTTTAGACTCTTCACATTTACCTCCACATCCCTTTAAGATCTACTTTAAAAAGAGCAAAGTCATAGGATACCTTATAGTAAAATCTGCACTGGTATTAGAAACTAGGATTTCCACTTGTCATTAACTTAAAGGAATTTTGTAAATTGTTTTGTAGGGAAGACTGACTCGAAAGAGGAGGTGAACACCCCACAATTTGCCTCATGCAAAAGAAAAGTATGCTTAGGAAATAAGGGAATGGAGGAGGGACGCCCTCTCATCTTCAGCAGAATGGCTCCAACAAACACTCTCCTGATGGTGGGTGTTAATGCTAATAGAACATCAACACCAGAAGCTCCGAATGGCAAATGAGGAAAACATTGGTATGGCAGGTCAGCTACAAGAAAAGCTAAGTCTATAAACTTCCCAAAAGTCTAAATCTTATAATTCACCAGATGCCAGATTCCACTGATGAGGTGTAGCCATGGTGTAAGCATAGCCCTCTAGCATATGCTTAGTACAGACAGCATACCAAGTAAAGTGGGAGTACTTAAATAGCTGGATCCCAGTGGCATTAGTTATGCCAGTAAGAGAAGGGGAAGGGCTTTCCAAGCTGGCCATCAGGTGCCTAAACCAACCCTAAATGAAGTTTAGAGGTACTGACATTTTCTCTGTGACAGCTACATCTTACTTTCATGTCTTCTCTCTCTTTCTGTTCTACCTAGGATTCTGGATCTCTGGTTAAGCAAAGTAAAACTACAACTGATCTAAACAGTTCCTTCTTCAGCTGTGCAAGGAAGATTTGAGCAGAAATCCATATACTCTCTTCAGAGACCATTTAAGTTCAAATACTAGAAAAATGTCTTTTCATTAAATTTTTTTTAATACTTATGACTTTGACTCAATCATTAAATCTTTACATTGAGAAAAATCATCAAACATTAAAAATTAGCAATTTAATCTTAAAAATACCAGGAATTACACAAAAAATCTTAATTTGTTATCTAAATGATATTTTAGGGAATGGTGCATATTTGTTTCTGGAACAGGCATAGAGAAAAAGGAACACTCTGATGCCAGATTTTAATAATGTTGAAAAATATAATGACCACATTTTCAAGTATGATGAGACACTAGAACAACAGTTTGCATAAAGTAGAAAGTGAACACAATAAAATTAAAAATAGGCTTGGGAAATTCTTCCAGAAATCACATAAACACTAAGTATGGAGAGAAAAATTAAGACCTAAGGAACAGATACATCTATTTCAATTTATACATTATAAGAATTCTAGAAGCAGAAATCAAATAGAGCCAAGAAAACAATAAAAGAAGGTAAAAAAAAATTATTTGCAATCAATTTACATTGTAGTCTTTGGGTAAATGGATTTACCATAAACCAGATGAATGAAAATGACCTACTTATGATTATTTCCAAAACAATTACTGCATGCCTACAATATGGTAGAAATTGTTAGAACGGTTTCTATGGCCTGACTTTCATGAAATACCCCCAATGTAGTTCTTTTTTTTACCATACCAAGGGAGTTGAATAAAATTTAGTACATTTAATAGCAGGTATTTAAAAGGACCACAGAATGCAGAACAAAAGGTAAATCCTATAAAGGTACTTTCTTCCTTTATGTAACAAAGATTTTCTTTGCTCTAGTTTCCAGTAAGATGTTCTTAATATTCATCTGAGCCCTCACCTTCAGTTCCTTTAACTTCATATTTCTACCATCAGTCTGTTCAGGATGATATTCTCTGAGATAGTACTTATTTTCTCTCTATGATCTTCACTTCTTCTGAGTATTGACCAATAGAGTCATTAACATCCATATGTCCATGAACAATCTTTTTCTATCACACTTTTCTTTTTAAGGCAATCTTTTTCTAACACACTTCTCAAAATTCTTTCAGCCTTGGCTATTGCCAAATTCCAAACCTACTCCACATTTTTAGGTATTTGTTAAATCTAGCACCCTATTTCCAGATATAGTTGCCCCTCCTTATCTACAGGGGACTTATTCAAGACCCTCAGGGAAGCCTGAAATAGCAGCTCTTACCAAATTCTATATATGCCTTGCCACATAGTATGACAGTTAATCTGTGCTTCCATACTTTATGCCCTGATGCCTTTTTTTGCACTATTGTGAATGTAGGTTCAATTGGACATCTTCTTCCAGAAGACCTTGGTTCCATTACAATTGAAGATGTGCTTTGGATAGCATTTTTCTCCTTAATCCAACTTCAACTCTGTTGGATATGTGGCAGCAGCTTCTTTATCAGCAGGCGCAGCCTCTCCAGCAATTTTTATCTTTTTCAGTCCACTCCTATTCCCGAATCTATGTAACCATCCATTACTTTTATTAAATGGCTTCGAATCACTCATGTCAAGAGATCCCTTGCTGAAATCTTTATATAGGCCCAGTGATTCCTGGCACAACATGTTGCCGTCAATTGGAACATGTTTCTGATTCATGTCTTCCACCAACAAATTTAATGCCTTTGACATCTTAACTAAACAATTATCGCGCACTGTAGCCATGATTTTTGTGGTTTGAGGTGTGATAGCACAACTAGTGTGGATTTTTTTTTTCCTTCTTCACAACTTCATGGATAGAAGATTCATTTTTACTGTAGATTGCAACCTTGGCATACAATTTTTTTCTTTCCTTATTTAGTCAAGAACATTCACCCCTTGTACAAAAAGATGATTCACATATCATATGGGACAGCATGAGATTTCATCATGCTACTCAGAACAGCATGCAATTTAAAACTTATGAATTGTTCATTTCTGGAATTTTTCACTTAATATTTTCAGAACTTGGTTGACCATGTGGGTACTGAAACCACGGAAAGCAAAACTGCAGATAAGTCAGAGCTATTGTATTAAAATCAGTATTAGTTTTATTATACACGTCATGAATCTGTTATGATGCCAGACTTACCTCTTTGTTTCTAAATTTTAAGTGAGTTGATATTCAGAGAATTAGTAATCAAACCACTCTTCTAATAGAAGTCTCTTGAAAAACTGATTTCATCTGTCCTTAGCGAATTAAGAGTAATTTGACAGATAATTACATTCTATCATATTATCAGATGTAAGAAATAGGTAAAAGAATATTTTTACTTCTGGAATCCAAATATGGACAGAAATTATAGTTACATGAATTTACTGGTACGGCCTTAATACCGTGTTTCCCCCAAAATAAGACCTACCCATAAAATAAGCCCTAGCAGAATTTCTAAGCATTCGCACAATAAGACCTAGTGATGGGCGTGGCTACGCAGCGTATCTGCACAACCCATGC
>VBSM01000272.1:6546972-6630867 GCA_008086735.1 Cheirogaleus medius | reverse complement strand
CCAGACTTCAAACTATACTACAAGGCTATAGTAATTAAAACAGCTTTTTATTGAGGCTTGTATTTTTGATCTATAAAACTGAGATAAAAGTTAAACTAGGAATTATCTCTAAGTTTCCACACTGAACCAACTACGAATCTCTTCTAGAGATAAGATATTTTTTAATGTATAAGATCTCATGAAGATAGAATTTTTTCCAGAATTAATAAATTAATAAACCAATATATTTGTCTGAAACTTAATACAAGACACATATTTTTTTTTTATTTTTTTTGAGATAGAGTCTCGCTCAGTGGCCCAGGCAGAGTGCAGTAGCATCATCATAGCTCACTGCTGCCTCAAACTCCTGGGCTTTAGAGATTCTCCTGCCTCAGCCTCCTGAGTAGCTGGGATTACAGGTGTGTGCCACGTGGCCTGGCTCATTTTTCTATTTATGGTGAGACGAGATCTTGCTCTTGCTCAGGCTGGTCTCAAACTACTGAACTCAAGCAATCCTCCTGCCTTAGTTTCCCTGCTAGGAATATAGGCACGAGCCACTGCACCAGCCAAGATATATATTCTAAGGATTCAGGTAAATTATCTATATTATATAAATGTGTGGTTATCAATGGCTTTAAAGAGCATGATGAAGAAAGCATTTAAATTGTGACAGTGTTTAAAAACAATATTTGTATTTTAGGTCCACCAGAAGCAATATATTACTTTATCAAACTAAAGACAGTCATGAATAGGGCAACAATTTAAAGGTGAGATTCATTTAGAAAACAATTGAAATAACATCAATTTATTCAACATGATTCCTTTATATTTTTCTGTTTGGTGATGTGTATTTAAAAAATCAACATAGCCAAATTGATTAACAAACATTAAAAACATATTTAAATATATGAAATATATTTATATATACAATAATATATAATATACTATATAAAAATCATATACTTATTAAAATATAAAAATTAATAGTTAACTGAAATTTAGAAGTATATTTGGCATTCACATGTAAAACATATTTGTGTACTCATCAATGCACAGAGATGGCATATTTTGATTTGTTTCCAAATAATAGTCTCTCTATGTATATTGATTATTGCACACACATATACACACACAAATTTAGAGTAAGCACGTCTGAAAATCTGCTCCTCAATAAAAGCAATCAGAACAGTGGAAAAATCTGTCAAAATCAATTTTCAGAACTCTTAATATTAACCAAAGACTTGCAACATTCTGAAGAGCATTTATTTCAAAAAAATGGGAAAAATCTCAGCAAAACGAGTGAGCTTTGTAGCATATGAACTTACCTTATTCCCATCCCCCTCTCCACAGCTCCACAGAAGCCTTGAAAATCAACAGCCCTGTAGTCACAGTATCCATAATGTGATTAACAGAATATTAGCACTCAAGGATGTGCTTATCATAATCCCTAAAAGCTGTGATTATGTTCTCTTAAATGGCAAAGGAACCTTGCAGATATGATTAAGGATCTTGAGATGGGGAGATTATCTTGTATTATCTGTGTGGGCTTGATATCATCACAAGAGTTCTTAGGGAGGGAGGCAAAGAGTAAAAGAGGAAAGAGGATTCTATGCTGCTGACTTTGAAGATGAAGGAAGGGGGCCACAAGCAAAGGAATGCAGGCAGCCTCTGGAAGCTGGATAAAGGAAAGAAACATATTTTTCCCTAGAGCTTCCAGAAAGAGCTCTGGGAAAATCAACAGGGTCCTGCTGATTCAATTTAGACTTCTGAACTTCGTAACTAAAATATGATAAATATGTGTTGTTCTAAGCAACTAAGTGTATAGTGATTTATTATAGCAGTAATAGGAAATTCATATGGATTTTGGCACCTAAAAGTGGGACATGGCTGCATCATGTACCTAAAAATATATAAGTGGCTTTGGAATGGTGTAATTGTTTGAGGCTGGAAGAGTTTTGAGGAGCATACTAGAAAATGCCTAGGTCACTTTAACAGATTGTTAGCAGAAATACGGTTATTAGCAGTGCTGTTTGTGAGGTCTCAGAAGGAAATGAGGAGGACGTTATTAGAAACATGAGGAAAGGGGATTCTTGTTATATAATGACAAGATGCTTAGCAGAATTGTGTCCCAAATTTATTTGGAAAAAGAAATTTGTAAGCAATGAACTTAGATTTTGAGTTGGTACTTTCAAGCAGTGTTGAAATTGTGCCCTGGTTTCTTCTTGTTGCTTATTATAGTACAGTGTGGACAAAAAAGAAAAAGGAGAAAATTTGAGAGAAGAAGTTTTAAGCAAAAGGATCAGGAATTGGTGATTTAGAAAACTCTCAGACTATCTAGAGTACAGAAGACACTAAAATTAGGACATTTAGTGTCAGGAAAGTGTGCTCTTGAGAGAAGGCCAAGGGAATGCCTGGGCAACTTTTTGCTAGTGTTTCTGAAGTATTAAAATTGTAGAGTATTCAATCACAAAGAGGGCTCTTTGGAGACATTAAGTGTGTGACTTATGGATCTCCATTCCCTAAGTTAGGAATGGAGTTGGAATTATCAAGGACATATCAGTGAAGAAACATCTTTTCAAATGCAGTAAATCTATTAATAGCAACACATACAGGAGAATCACGAGGTTCTTAGCAGAAACAGTGCCAGCTTGGACTAAAAAGGACAGAGAAAGAAATAAATTTGCTGGAATTACAAATAAAAACTGCCTAATAAAATTGCTCAGCTGAAAACACATGCTTCCGTTTAAGGAAAGTGAAGCATGATTCTGAGGGCAGAGCTGCAGAACAAGAGGTCAGAGTCCTGAAGCCAGAAGGTAAAACAGGGCCACAGAGGATTATTGCACAGCCTTGAGCCCTAGTGGAGTTTGACATGCTGGATTTCAAAATTACTTTTGTAATTTTATGACTCATTTTTTTCTTTCTATTTTCTCCCTTTTTGAACAGAAATGCCTCTAACAGATATTCTATGCCTGCCCTACTGCTGTTATGGAAAGAGTAGCATGTTTTCTTGTTTCACAAGTACCCAGAGTCACAACCAATACATGGTTTACATTGATGAGATTTTGGACTTTTGAGCTGAGGAGATTTATATGAGATTTTGGACTTGAGTAGATACTGTAATGTGGTGATGTTTGTGGAGACTTGAGTAAATATTCTTTGCATTTGGGATAGATATGAATCTTTGGCTAACAGAGGGAGGAATATTGTAAGACAGAAAAATGGTTCCCCGACATATTCATATCTTAATCCCTGGAACCAGTTGATGTGTATTACCTACATGAAAAAAAGGTATTTTTCAAATATAATTACATTAAACATCTTGAGATTAGGAAATTATTCTGTATTATCTGGGTGGATGCAATGCAATCACAGGTTCCTTATGAGAGATCACAAGGAGGTCAGAAGGTCAGAAGCTTGAAAAGGCAAGTAAAAAGAATCTTCCTCCAGCCTCTGGAGCAAAGGCAAACCTGAGGACCCATTTCAGACGTCTGACATCAGAATTTTAAGACAATACATTAATGTTGTGTTTTAAGCCATTTTTTGTAGTAATTTGTTATAACAGCAATAGGAAATTAGTAAACCTGAAAACTGGCAGCCTTGCAATTATTCCCTGGAAGAAAGAGAAAGTGTTTAGACCTCCCCAAATGTCTCACCTTCAAAGAACTGTCATTAATTGACTGATTGAAAATTCTTTTTAAACCTAGTTGAGTAGGGTGTTTTGTTTTTTTTATCTGACTCTTAGCTCAATTAGTGACAAGGAACAGCCTTTCACCACAGGGCATATTATGAGAACAATCAGTGACAATTATTTAAATGGCAGTTGAATGGGACGGTGAAAACAGTTGGGGCATACAAGAACTGACCGAAAACTCTTTAAAGGAAAATCTGGGGAATGAGATATCCATAGGAAACTTTTGAAAGGTCTGACATGTTTTTAGGAATCTAGAAGGCAAAGTACATGTGCATAACTGTACAGACACTAAGAAAAGACCTGACAAGGCCGTATTTCTTACCTCTGGCTGACCCTAAGGTTCTATGCAAGCAAGGAGGGAAACATGTGCCAGTGTTGTAAACTGCCTACCGGATCATTAAAAGCATACCCCCAAACACACACACAAAGCCTTGGCAAAGGCTGGGAGATACATTCGTGCAGAGTATTTAAGGAAAATGCTAACCATTCATTAGATAAGCAGTGAGCTGAGTGGTTGTCAGTGGTCATACATATCAAAGAATATGGACTCAATATAATTACTTGAGGAAAGGCACTAAACCAAAATCAAGAAAAAAACAAACACTAATCACAATAAACCCTGGCAAGAGGAAAATACAACTTCCAGAATTGTCACATTATGTTATTAAAAATACCTGTCTTGTAGCAAATTATGAAACATGCAAAGAAATAGGAATGTATGGCCCATGCACAGGAATAAAAGCAGTCATAGAAAGTACCCCAGAGAATGCACAGACATTAGTGGGACTTACTAGGGAAGGGCTGTAAATCAGTTATTGTAAATATATTTAAGAAACTAAAGAAAAGTATATCTCAGAACTAAAGTATGAGAATGATGTCTCACCCAATAGAAAATATGTACATAGGTAAATATAAATATATTTATAAATATATTTATATATATATTTTAGTTTAGAATATATTTTAGTTTAGTTAGGAATATATTTTAGTTTGTACCTCTCCTCTTCTCTTACGTGATTTAAAAAGTAAATGCATAAACCAACACTAAGTCTGTGTAGATAGGCATATATGTAGGAAAATGTAATTTGTATGACAACTGATTTTAAAAGCAATTTTATAAAACTTTACCTTTATATCATTGGGCCTATAACACATAGAAAAGTCATATATTTGCCAATAACAGCCCAAAGAAGGTGGGTTTGAGGAATGCTGTATTGGGCTAAGGAAGTAACTACAAATGGTAACAAATTCATAAGAACAAATAAATAGAAGTAGAAGTAATAAATGGGTAGATTAATATAACAAAAGCTGTAAATATATATTTAGTCTCCTCTCAGACTCTTTAAAAGCCATAAAATTATATAAAGTAATAACTATAATAATGTACTGTTTGGCTTATAACATATATAGAAAAATATATATAGTAATAATAAAACAAAAGAGGGAGAAGGAAAGAGAGTCATAGGGGTACATTTCTATGTCATACTAGAATTAAGCTAATATAAATTTAAAATATATTCTGATAAATTAAAATATATATGGTAAGCCCTAGAATACATGTTTATGTGAAAAAATAATTAAAAGGAATAGATGTCACACTAGAAAACATTCACTTTATGCAGAAGAGAGCAATAAAGGAGGAAAAGAAAAACAAAAAAACACATAAGACCTATATAAAACAAAATACAAAATGGCAAATGTAAGTCAAATTATATCAATAATAGCATTAAATAAGAAATGATTAAATAATCCAATCAAAAGGCAGCAAGGGGATGAATGGATAAAGAAACATCATCCAACCCTGTGCTGTCTACAAATTGAACACTGTAGATTCAAAGGCACAAATAAGTTGGAAGCCTAAGAATGGGAAAAGATATAATATGAAAATAGTAACCAAAAATAGCTTGTGTGGGTATTCTATCATTAGGATAAATAGGCTTTAAGACCAAAAAAAATATGTTTCTAGAGACATTAAAAAAATTTTATAATAATAAATGTATTAATCCATCAGTTGATGTAACAATAAAGACAAATATATACTTAACAATAGAGCGCCAATATTAATGAAGCAAACATTGACAGAAATGAAGGAGGAAATATACTATTTCACAATAAGAGTTAGAAACATCAATATTTGGCTTTCAGTAATAAACAGAACTAGACAGGAGATCAGTATGTAATTAGAAGGTTTACACAATAGTATAAACCAACTAGATTTAGCACACATCCAAAGAACACTACATCGAACAACAGTAGAATATGCATTCTTCTCAAATGAACATGGAACATTGTTCAGAATAGACTACATGTTAGGCCATAAAATAATTCACACTAAATTTTAAAAAGTTAAAATCATAGTGTGTTTTCTGACTACAATGTAATGAAATTAGAAATTAATAAAGGAGATTAGAGAAATTCACAGATTTGTAGGAATTTAAGAACACACAAATAACCAATGAATCAAAGAAATAATCATAACAAAATTAGAAAACACTTCGAGATGAATTAAAATGAACAAACAACATACTAAGTGTAAGAGATAAAACTAAAGCAGTGCTTAGATGGAAATGTATAATCGTAAGTGCCTGTACTTTAAAAAATAAAGATCTTAAGTCAATAAGCTAACCTTCTATCTTAAGACATTGGAAAAAGGGAAGACTAAATGTTAAGTGAACAGAAGGGAACAATAAGTATTCATAGGAAGTTAACGAAATAGTGAATGGCAAAACACGAGAGAAAATCAATGAAACCATAAGTTGGTTCTTTGAAAAGTTCAACAAAGTTGATAAACCTCTAGCTAGATTGACCATGAAAAAAAAAAAAAGATGACTCAAATTACTAAAACTATGAATGGAAAAGGGATATCACTATGAACCTTACAGAAATAAAAATGATTTTAATGAACACTATGAAGAAATATATGCCAGTAATTTGGATAATGGAAATGAAATGAAATGAATAGATTCATAGAAAGACACAAACTGCCAGAACTGATGCAAGAGAAAATACAAAATTTTAACAGAACTGTAAGAAGACATTGGATCAAAAAATTACCCACAAAGAAAGCTCAGGACCACATGGCTTAATTGGTTAATTCTACCAAACACTTAAAGAAGAATTAATATCAATTCTTCACAAACTCTTACAAAAATAGGAGAGGAGAAACACTTTTTAAGTCATTCTTTGAGGCAAGTTTTACTCTGATAACAAAACCAGATAAAGACACAGCAAGAAAAGGTGCATATCATATCTTTTACAAATATAGACACAAAAATACTCAACAAAATAGCAGCTAATCAAATCAGGCAAGATATAAAAAGAATTATACACCAAGACTAAGATTTATCCTAGGAATGCAAGGCTCATCTAAAATCTGAAAACCACTTGACATAATATATATACTATCTAAATTAAGTAAAATACAGAAGGTGTATGATCATCTCAATGATCACAGAAAAAGCACTTGAAAAAAATCACTCTTTTGTGGTTAAAATGAAAACTAAACAAACTTGAAATAGAAACTTATTCAACCTGATAAATGGCATATATAAAAAATAATAACTAACATACTTAATGGTGAAAGATTGAATACTTTTTTCCTAAAATCAGAGAAACAAGGTGAGGATATTTCTGCAAGCATCAAAGATCCAAATGTAAGAGCTATGTAGGTGCATGAGTGGTTCAGTGGCAGAATTCTCACCTGCCAAATGGAGGAACTAAATCTTTAACACTCTGAGGAAACACATAGGAGTAAGTCATTGTGGCCTTGGATAAGGGAATGGTTTCTTATACATGACAACTAAATTGCAAGCAACAATGACAACAACAAAAAAATGATAAACTGGACTACATCAAAATTAAAAGCTTTACCTCTTTAATGCAAATCATTGAGAAAGTGAAAAGACAACTCACACAATGGGAAAAAATATTTGCAAATCTTATATCGAGGGAATTATATCAAGAACATATAAAAACTCTTACAATTCCACAATAAAAATATAAGTAAAATCATGGACTAATAATTTGAAAAGACAGTTCTCCAAAGAAGATATAAAATGGCTAACAACACATAGAAAGATACTTAACATTAGTCATTAGGGTAAGTAAATCAAAACCACAATGAGATATGACTTTACACCCACTGGATGGCTGTAATTAAAAAGATAGATAATAACAATTGTTGGTGAGAATGTGAAGAAATTGGAATCTTTGCACGTTACTTGTGGGAATGGAAAATGGAAAACATTTTTCAGTATAATAACTAAAGTTTGGATGGTCTTCTTTTTTACTAGAATCCTTTAATTTTTCTTCTTGTATTTGTATAAAAGCAAATCATGCAATATTTGCTCCAAAATAAGGTGAGTAAATTCTGCAATACCTTCAATGTATTCATAGGCACAATTAGAATTGTCCTTTTAAACTTGGAGCTGGAAGCAGGGTTTGTAGATTTATTTTTTAAGTTTAATTGTGAGCAACCTGTGGAAAATATAATGAATAATGAGACCTTAATTACAGCCAATAAGAACATTTTGGCTCCGTAGAGGTTTGTTTCTAAATTTGTTAGAATCGTGGCACTGGAGACATAATAGATATCTCCCCAAACCTAATTTTTAAAAGTTTTATATGGTGTTTACCCAGGACAAAATGTTGCTATATTCACCATTGTATATCCTTCAAAACTGGTGGTGGAGAGAGGGAGTTCAAATATTTTTAAATGGTTCAGAAACATAAATATTTAATTCTATTTAAATGGATTGAAGTCACTTGGCTTGGGAATGTGTATAACAATTACATTCACCTTGTATTAACTGGGACATCTTGTATTTCTGAGATTTCTTTTTGGTTTCAGTTGAGAGATAGAGTTCATATATAAAACCACAAATATTAAAAACAATTTAAAAAATAAAGTATGAATGCTGTTTATACCATTAAACATAGAAAAAGTGAATCTGAAGTTGAAATTGATTCCTGTCTTTAACCAGGTTAATATGTTTTAGTAATGTTAGGTTTTAAAGCTAAAAGGCTAACTGTCCAATCTTTCACATTGTAGAGCACTTATAGTATCCAGATTATGACTTTTTATGATCTACAACCCACAATACAATGGATGCCTACACCAGGGATGATGACCAACTGTCCACCTGGATTGGAATATTTGGATCGGGTATGGTAATGTTTCCTAAATTATTTGATCCATAATAATATGAATTTAGATAGTTGCAAAATATAACTTGTTATAAAAATTTTGACTATAGATTAAAATACTGTAACTCTAAGATTTTTACATTTTATTTATATATAAATTTTTATTTCTGATTGAAATCATAAACCTACATTTTAAATATTATAATATTATTATTTACAAATTTATTTCCTAGGAAGCCCATTTAAAAATAAATGCTTATTTTTTAAAACTAAAAATTAGATTTTGAGAATGTAACCTAAAATTAACTTCAGGAATCCTCATTTCATCTAATGCTTGGACATTAGAAACCTGGTATGAATTATGAATATTAATATTTGGAAAATGTCTCTTGTTCTGTACCAGATTTTATGAGATCGAATGATGATTTGTTTATGCCATCAATTTTGATTTATTTTTCTGTTATACTGTCTCTGAATAATTAACTTTGATAATTCATATATCTGTAATCATTGATCACATCTTATTTTTTAATACTTTAAAAATGAAATTGTACCTTCTTGAAAAGGTTGTTTACATTTTCAATGCTTAATTACAAACATCACAAATGATGATACAAATCTAACAAAATCTTTTAGGATTTGTGTAAAAATTATATTAAAATTCTTCAAATTACCATATAAATATTTCTCTCTGAATTTCAAAAATATTTCTAACAAAAGTCTTTTAAGTTTTTGTTAACCAAAATATTGCATACATTAGCAATAGAGATAAGATAAAATACTTTATATGCTATAATTATAATTTTTAATTTACCTGTTTCTATGGTAAAACAAAAATTAAAATTTAATTTTAGACTACTATAATATTTACAAGTCACAGAAAAAAATTAGAGATGATAAAACAATTACTTTAAATATCTTTAATGTAAATATTAATTTATGTGTGGTATGTTCTACAAATTTATTTTTAGTACTTCATACCATCTATCTTTATTTTCTACTCTAATAGATAAATCAGTTAATAGTGTGTCAACGTTTTGATCTTCTGGAAGGTATGTACCAAACACACTGATATACTCATTTTTCAAGACGTTACTTGTTTTACTGTGGTTATATCAACCCTAATAAATTAAAGCGCTCCTTATGTCTGAGGAAAAGTAAACCTTAGAAACATGAAGAGAATACATAGAAGGTCCTTAGATAATGAGAAGGTGAATGCAGTAGTAGTCTTCTCACAGGAAAGGAAAAAGATATTGGCTCCAGAATCATTCCTGAAAATTCTAGTCTGCATTTTTAGTCTTGCTAAACATAGGTCTAACTCCTAAAATGTTTTCCTACCCTAAATTCCTCAAATACAGGTATCAGAGGAGCAATGATTCCAGATTATTTGAGAATTCTGCTAATAGAAGCAGAATACAGGTAAGTTTTTGGGTAGTCCAATTCTGTTCCCACATCTAAGAAATTAAACTATCCTTTAGAATTCAAGTATTCAGGCCGGGCGCGGTGGCTCACGCCTGTAATCCTAGCACTCTGGGAGGCCGAGGCGGGTGGATAGCTCAAGGTCAGGAGTTCAAAACCAGCCTGACCAAGAGCGAGACCCCGTCTCTAAAAAAAAAAAAAAAAAAAAAAAAAAAAAAAAAAAAAAAAAAAAAAGAATTCAAGTATTCATATATATCTCAACTTAGTACAAGTATTTCTTTCATGTAGTTGAAACTGAAATGTGTTCACATATATCTCAACTTAGTACAAGTATTTCTTTCATGTAGTTGAAACTGAAATGCTTGTAAATAAAACAGGGTTAGTTTAAAAAATAGTATTATCACTGATCATCTTTCTTATATATATTAGAGATTTTAAGAGTAAAATGGACAATTTATGGTTTTACTTATAAAAGCCTTTCAATTCAGGTATATATAGAAGAATTTTTTCATTAAATTTTTCTTGCTGCATTACACTAAAATGCCTTATTTTTATGAAAGATCATTTATTCCAGAAACAGCATTGTGTACCTACAATGAACAAGGCATGTGCTAGCCAAAGAAGAGTCAGATTCAGGTTTGCTCCAGAGGGCTTGCTTGTAAATGGGAAGGATGATGATATTTGCTGTGGTTTGAATGGGTCCACCAAAGTTCTTCTACTGGGAACTGAATTACCAATGTAACAATGATGAGTGGTGGGGCTTTTAAGTAGGTGATTAGGTCTTGAGGATTCTGCCCTCATGAATGAATTATTGCCATAATCTCAAGAGTGGGTTACTTATCATAGGAGTAGATTCTTGATGAAAGAATGAGTTTGGCCCCCTTCCTTCCCTTCTCTCATGAGTATTCTCGCCATGCCATGCCTTCAAGCATATTATGGCTCAGAAAGAAGGCCCTCACCAGATGCCAGCCCTTGGATCTTAGACTTTTCAGCCTCTAAAACTTTGAGAAATAAATCTCTGTTCTTTATAATTTACCCAGTCTGTGGTATTCTGCTATAGCAACACAAAACAGACTAACACAGAAAATTGGTACTGAGAGGTGGGGCTGTTTCTATAGCAAATACCTGAAAACGTGGATGCAGCTTTGGAACTGAAAATGGGTAGAGGCTAGAAGAGTTTGGAGGAGCAAGCTAGAAAAAGTCAAGATTGCCATGAAGGAAGCATTAAGGGCCTAGAAGAAGAGAATATCAGTAGGGAAAATCTGAGACTTCTCAAAGTATTAATAAAGGGACTATGAGCAGAATGTTGTAGAAATATACATAGTAAAGGAAATTCTAATGGGGTCTCAGGTGGAAATGAGGAACAAGGTATAGGAAACTGAAATAAAGGCCATCCTTGTTATATACTTGCAAAAAACTTGATATAACTATGTCCAGGCCCTAGGGCTTTATGGAAGGTATAATTTAATAGCAATGAACAAGGGTATCTGGCAGAAGTAATTTCTAAGCAAAATATTGAAGGAGCTGCATGGCTACTTTTAACCACATAAAAAAGATGTAAAAGGAAAGAAATGATTTAAAGATGGAATTTATAATTCAAATGGAAGCAGAATGGAAAGATTTAGAAAATTTGCAGCCTGGACATGCAAAGAATGAAAAATACATGTTGAGGAGAGCAAACCATGGGTGTGGCCAACCAATGATTTGCTAAAGAGATTGGCACAATAGAAGGTAGCCAGGTACTATTCATCAAGATGATTGAAGAACGACCTCCAAGGCATTTCAGAGTTCTCCAGGCTGCCTCTCCCATCACAGATTCAGAGCTTTAAAAAGGTAGAATGGTTTTGGGGGATCGGTGCAAGGTACCATATACAAGTTAATTGCCCAGGGCCAATTTGGGTCTCTGCTCCTCCCATTCTAGTGCAGCCCCCCTCAGCCATCTCAGGCATGGTTCAATTGGGCCCAAGTGTGACTCATACTGTAACACCAGAGGGTTTAAATGGTAAGCTTTGGTGGCAAGCACGTGGTGCAGAATCTGCAGATGTGCAGAGTGCATGAGCTATGGGGCCATGGCAGCCTCTATCTAGATTTCAAAGAATGTCACAGACAGCGTGGAGGCCCAGACAGATACTTTTCACAGGGACAGAGCCACCACAGAAAAACCCACTAGGGCAATGCCCAGTGGAGTTGTGGGAGTAGGGCAGCTCTCGAGACCATAGAACTGTAGGGCCACCAGCACACAACTCTAGGCTGGGAAAGCTACAGGCATGAGACTCCAACTCTTAAGAGGTGTTGGGTGGACTGTGTCCAGCAAAGCCACAGAGGCAAGGCTGCCTGAAGCTTTGGAGGCCCAACTCCCCCTCCAGTGTGTCCAGGATGCAGAACATGGAATCAAAGGAGATTATTCTCCAGATTTAAGACCTAAGATTGTTTTACCTGTTGGATTTTGGACTTACTTGGGACCACTTACTCCTTTTTACTTGCCTGTTTCCCCCTTTTGGAATGGGAATGTCTTTTCTATGCTTGTTCCAGCATTGTATTTTAGAAATAGATAACTTCTTAAGTTTTCAGGCTCACAGCAGGAGACATATTGTGCCTTGAGTTTCACCCATATATGATTCAGCTTAGACTCTGAACTTTGGACTTTTGAGTTGAATCTGGACTGAGTTAAGATTTGGGGGCTATTGGGATAGCATGAATATTTTACATGTGAGAAGGACATGAATTTTGGGGCCAGGGGTGGAATGTGGTTTGAATGTGTCCTCCAAACTTCATGTTTTGGAAACTTAATTCCCAGTGCAACAGTGTTGGGAGGTGGAAACTTTAAGAGGTGGTTAACTCATGAGGGCTCTACTCACATGCATAAATTAATGTCATTATTGCAGGAGTGGATTAGTTTTCAAAGGAATGGATTCCTGATAAACAGATAAGTTTAGTCACCTTCCTCTCCTTCTCTCACATGCTCTCTCACCATGCAGCAAGAAGGCACTTTTCAGAGATGTCAGACCCTCAACCTTAGATTTTCCCAGCCTCCAGACTGTACAAAATAGAGAATATTATAAAATTTATGCAAATAGTTTTGAAAAACTCAGTGAAAATGGTCAAATTTCTAGAAAAAGGAATATAATAATCAAAACTGCCTCAATTAGGAACTGAAAATCAGAATATATATGTATTTTATATATATATATATACACTACAATGTTAAACTATAAGCAATGTCAAAATGATGTAAGACAATAAAAATTTCTTAAACTTTTTAAAAAATGTTCATTTTATAGAAATTAACCAGTGTGTGGTATTCTGTTATAGCAATACAAAATGGACTTAGACAGTACTTAAATAAAATATATAGTATGGAGTCATAAAAATTATGAGAGAGGTAAAAACTAGCTGTGGGAATTCAAAGGAGGGAAACTGCCATAGTTACTTATAATTTAAGAAGTCATAAAAATAGAAAAAATATTGGCAAAAATCTAAACATCCATATATAGGGAACTAATTCTCCTAACTAGTGATTCTCAAAGTATCATCCCTGGAACAGCAGCATCAACATCATCTGGGAACATGTTAGAAATGCAAATACCCAGCCTCCATAATAGACCCATTGGAACCAGAAAATCCACAGGTGGAGTTGAATAATTTGTGCTGTAAAGAGCCTTTTAGCCTGAATTTGATGCAGGCTAAAATTTGAGAACTACTGCTCTAAATGAAGATACTTTCATATAATTTAACACTATGAAGTTATTTAAAAGAATGAGACAGCTCTACAGAATTGCCAGGAATATCTTCAGAGTATATTTCTAGGTATAAAAACAATTACAGAGTATACAGTAGTTTGTATATGTGCAAATGTGTGTGTTTAAAATATGTAGAGATTTTGCATATGCTTGGTATGTCTCTGAAAGGATGCATATGAAATTGGGGAAGGAAGGAAATAGGATAGGACTAGAGGAAAATTTATTTTCAATTTGGTACCCTCTTTTGCATTTTTAAAATTTATGCCATGTATATACAATTCCTACTCACAAAAAATTATTTTTAAAAGACAGTCAGAAAACATTATTTTCTTAAGTTTTGAACCATGCTTTAGCTTTCAATATCAGATTAAAATGCATACCTTTCAAATATGTTGACACAATATAAAAACATAATTATGTGCATATGCCCACTACGTAATTAAACGTGAGAAAATTCTGTACTTACCTGTTTCAAAGTTTAGCATTAAAACAGAATGTTAAATGTATGAGTAATATAATATATACCCACTAAACACATACTCATTTGAAAAAATTAAAAAGTGGGAGCAAACAATCATTCACACACAACTACTGATTCATTTCCTCTGAAGACTTCTTTGTTATTTGTTAGGATTTTAAAAAAATGACTTTTAATCATTGTCCATGCCACATTTATATTTATGCACCTAATTTTTTTAATCATAAAAACCCAGCATTTTAATAATCCTCATGAAGGATACTACATATTCTCTCTTGTTGTTGGATACTTTATTTCCACTTTTTTTTTATTATTCTAAATTGTACAGTAGTGAACATTTGGTGCCTAAAACTTTTTTTTTTAATTTTGGGATTATTTTGTTTATATAATCACAGAAGTAAATTATCAGAACAAAAATAATAATATTCACATTTACTTGCAGAAGAGGTGGATTTGATATTATTTCATGTTCATCCCAGCTCCCTCAATTTAGCATAATTAAAATATACTTCTTGATTTCTAATATCCAGATTGGAGTTCTAATAAAATCTTTTTCAAATCCAGGAAGGAAAAGATGAAGAGAGGTAAAATTTAGCATAACTTAAAACATAATAGTAATGGGTTAATATCTCTGAAATTGAAAAATGATACAAAAAATCTATACATAGAATTTTAGCAGTAAAGGGGACTAGAGAGTGGCTAGGCTGTCTCTTTCATTTTTCTACCTAAAGAAACAAAGATACCAATGAACATAAGTTACCTAAAGCCAACCTGCTTATTACCCAACATAATTTCCATATTTGAAAGTTATCTGATATGCAGTTTACACAAGTCATTCATTAACATTACTAATAAACCATCATGTTGTTTTATTCTTTAGTTCTCAGTAATTTGGAAACTAGTAAAACATATGAAATCGTGAACAATCAAGGACAGAGAATTTATTTTGCAGAAGAGAGACATAATTGGTTTCTTCAATGCCTTTGTGGTTCTTCAAGGCCTTTTACTATGACAATTTATGATAATGTAGGTCGGAATGTAATTGCTCTTCATAAAGCTCTAAGATGTAGCTGTTGCTACTACCGACAAAAGGTAAATTTATTCCATGTGATTTAGAATGTGTTTGCATTGCTTCAATAATCTTCAGCACTGGACAGTATGATAAAATTTAAGCATTGGGTTTGGTTACAAAGGATTGTTTGGAATGAAAAATGTCAGAGTGAGGATTGAATTTTTATACCACATACCTGCAGGGTGAGAATCATGCACAACTCTGTAAATTTTTTTCTGGGCAATGAAAGTCACAAGATCTTTAGATGTTTTCTCTTCTAAAATATCTAAACATCTATCCAAGGCTTCATTTCTGACCTGTGGTCATTTGTGACGTAGATAAGTGACAGTTTTGAGATTCTCAGTTTTATAGTTCCTAGAATGCTTCTATACTATTGTTTTGTATTCTTTCATGAGATGGTCAGTCAGGTGTGGCCACAAGGGAGAACACAGGAGAGGTGCAAGAAAAAGTTTTTATACTCAAGGTCCTAGAGATACAGAGGCACTGGAAGCCATGAGGGTGCCACATGGGGGAACCAAGCAGGTGGGGAGCAGAGAAAGAAAACTAGGACCTTTGAGGAAGTGCCTTTAATGGGGGTCAGAATGTAGTAAACAAGCTAAAGGCTTGATGGGATTTCAATGGTTCATTTGAATGTCACTAGGTCACAGTTATGTGTAGGCAAGAAGGGGAATGTGTGGCAGTGGCCAACCTTATCACACTGGTGCATCTGGTCGCCTGGGTGGGGTGCTCACAGCCTGTTGTGGGGATGTTGAGGCAGCAGGAAAATACTAAATTATAAAATTTGCAATACTACTACAGGTCACAATCAGCATCTTATCAGAGGCAAGTTTTTATTCTTTAGAATAGGATATGAGCTATACATTTATTTATAGGTTTTTTGTTCAAGTTTTTTGCTATTATGAACAGAGCTACTCTAAAAGTTCATATATAGGTCTCTGTGTAAACATATCTTGTTGTGCCATGTGTGTGTGTGTGCGTGTATGTATGTATATATATATATAAATAAAATACAGATATCTTATTGTGGTTTTTCGTTTCATTTCTCTGAATGTGCTTGCTGGCTATTTGAATATCTTATTTAATTAAATGTTCAGATATTTTTGCTTATCCTAAAAATGAGACTATTTGTCTTTTAGACAAATAAGAGCTTTTTTAAAAAAAATATAGTCTGGATATAAGTCCTTTGTCAGATATATGTATTTCTAATATTGTCTCCAGGTTTATGGCTTGGCTTTTCATTTTTTTAACAGTGTATTTGGAAATCAGAGGTTTCAATTTTGATAAAATCAAACATATACTGTTTTGTTTTAATGGCTTATGCTTTTCATGACCTAAGAAATCTTTGCCTACTACAAATTGGCAAAGACTCTCTCTTGTGTTTCCTTTAGAAATTCTATATTCACCCATCTAGTTTCATTTTGAGTTAATGTTTATGTTCATGTAAGGAAAATGTTGAGATTCATTTTTTTATTAATTTTATATCTAGTTATTCTAATACCATATTTTGTAAAAGACTATCTTTTATTCTATTGAATTGCCTTAGCATATTTTTTGAAAATGAATTGCCAGTATATGTGTTTACCTATTTTTGAGTCTACTCTCTTCCATTGTTCCATTGATATATGCGCATATATATATCTCAATATATATACATATATACACACATATAGATATCTATATATACATATGTGTACATATATATATATACAATATATACACACACATAGGTATACACATAGCTAGAGTAGTCAAAACAGTGTAGTATTACCAATACCATCAATACTACTTTGTCTTGACTCCTCTAGCTGTAGAGTAAGTCTTAATAGCAGGCAGTTGAACAGGCCTTCCATGTTGAATAGAAGAAGTAGGAGGAAAGAATCCATTTTACCATTAAGTATGGTCCCTGTAGATTTTACTAATGGTTTTATAACATTTCTTTTTTTAAAATTATTTTCATAGGTTTATTTGGTACAAGGTGAATTCAGTTTCATGTACATATTATATAGTGGTGGAGTCTAGAGTTTTGGTATACCTGTCACCCAAGTACTGTCAATTATACCCCATAGGTTATTTTTTATCCCACACTCGCTCTTACTCTTCCCCCATTTGAGTCTCCAATGTTCAATATACAACTCTGTGTGCCTATGTGTAGCCATAGTTTAGCTCCCACTTATAAGTGAGAACATATGGCATTTATTTTACTGTTCCTGGGATACTCCACTTAGGATAATGGCCTCCAGTTTCATCCAAGTTACTGCAAAAGCCATTATTTCATTCTTTCTTATTGCTGAGTAATAATACTCTATAGTATATGTGTGTGTGTATATATATATATATATATTTAATGTCACATTTTCTTAATACACTCATCAGTTGATGAGCACTTGGGTTGATTCTATATCTTAGCAATTGTAAATTGTGCTGTGATAAACTTATGAGTACAGGTATCTTTTTGATATATTGATTTATTTTCCTCTGGATAGATTTATGTGGTCCCAGACATCTTGAAGACTTGTCTCATTCTTTTTTCCTTATTTTTTGTCTGACTGCATTATTTCCAAAGACCTGTCTTCAAGTACTGAGATTCTTCTGCTTGGTCTAACCTTTTCTTGAAGTTTTCAAATGTGTTTTGTATTTCCTTCAATGAATTTTTCAGCTCCAGAATTTCTGTTTGTTTGTTTTATGATATCTATCTTCTTGATACATTTCTCATTCATATTGTGAATTGATTTTCCTATTTCTTTCTATTAGTTTTCAGATTTCTCTTCCATTTCATTGAGCTTCTTTAGAATCAATGTTTGGGATTCTCTATTTGGCTTCACAAGGAATTCTTTTTTATTGGGGTCTATTGCTGGACAATTGTTTTGATCCTTTGGTGGTGTCATATTTCCTTGCTTTATCATGTATCCTTCCATTGATATTTTCCCCTCTGATATAACATTTGCTTGCTATGATTTTTTTTCCTGAAGATGTGAATATGCTAATGGTTGAGTTGGACATTTCAGCTTTAATTTTGGGTGCCTGCAGTAGTGTGATCTTTGTATGATTTCTTGGGGAATACACAGTATTAATGGCAGCTGTGATTTCCTTGGTGGTTTAGGGAACAGATATTAGTTGAGTCTGTGGTGAAGTTTTGCTGGGGACTTGAATAGCAGCTGAGCCAATCTTTGGTCCCTGGTGGTAGAAGCAGTAGTCTGCCCAATTTTAGATCCCAGAGCAGCTTACACTGCCAGTAGTGTTAGTGTGTCCTGGGGGGGAGATTCTTGGGTCTTCAGGCTTTCTCAAAAACTAGTAGTTGAATCAGAGGGCTATGTGTGTGGGATGGGTTCTTATGTCCTTCATCAGCTGGTGTGATGTGGGAGGTGTAAATAGCAGTGGTGGGAACCTAGTGGTTTGTGTTGGTGTTACTGGTAGTTACTGGTGTTACTGGTTTGTGTTGGTGTTACTGGTGGGATGGGCAGGTTAGTCCCTAGTCCCATAGTTGCCTGTAATGGGGCAGTGGATTTTGTCCTATGTGTGCTTAGGAAAGCTTGGTCTCCCCTGTACCTTTCCAGTTAGGTGGCAGCTTCAGTTGTGGCACCTTGAACTCAGCCCAAGGGCTGGACATAGCCTAGTTTTAAACTCTCAAAATGGTTCTGGGTGTGGGCCTGCAATCAAAGAGGGCAGAGGCACTTTCAGGCAAGCAGTATGGGCAAGAGACTATGGGGAATGCAGCCTGCTTGTGTCTCAGTCTCACAGGAGCCCATAGCAGGGGTGGCGAGAATTGTCCAAGGTGTGTGTAGGAGTGCTTTGGCTTTCCTGCTCCTCCTCAGTTAGGTGGGGCTGCAGCTGCATCAGTCCAAACTCACCCCAAGGGTAGGGTGCTGCCCAGATTTAAACTCCCAAACTGACACCTTGTGCCTGTAATCAAAGAGGGTTAGGCCCTTTCCAGGTAGGCAGGGAGGATAAGAAACTGTGGAAAATGCTATCTGCTCATGTCTTGGTCACAGTAGCAGCCCCCAATTGACTGCAGGTATGGTTGTGATTCCCAAGTATCTAGGCTCTTAGAATGGCACCCAGTGTAAGCTGCTTTAGGCTTAGATTCCTATGGGATTCTGCATGAGTTCCCTTGCTAGAATAACATATCTGTGGAATCTCCAAACAGTTCCTTATGTTAGGCCCAAGATCTGTATGGGTTGGGAGGATTCTCTTGTAGCCAAGATTGTAAAAGCTGGCCTGGGTGAGTGGAGCCCTAGGAGCTTCTCTTTTACTGTTTCTTTGTATCTTGGAGCTTCTCCTGGCTGTTAGCCAGTCCCTGGGGGAAAAATTGCCCTGAATCCTCTTCTTACCCACTTTTTTGATCACTTCCCTGGTGAGTCCTAGCATTCTCTCCTAAATGATCTGTTCAAAATATGAGAATCTGATCATTGTTCTGGTTCCTTTCCATGAAAGAGGAACAGACTATCTGTGTCTGTTCAGCCATCTTTATCCTATCTCTTCTACAGATGTTTTGAAGATATCCCTTATCAGGTTGAGGAAGACCCCATCTATTCCTAATTTTCTGTGTTTTTATCATAAATAAGTTTGTATTTTCTCAAATCTTTTTTCCACATTTATTGATTTGATAATATAATTTTTCTCTTATTCTGCAAATATGGTTGTTGCATAAATTGTTTTTTTCTTAATGTTAAAACAACATTGCATTCCTGGGATACATTCCACCTGAACATGTTATTTTTATATATTGCTGGATTCAGTTTGATAATGTTTTAGGTTTGTGTTTATAATATTTAAGTCTATAGTTTTCTTTTAATTATTTGTATAGATTTGATATTAGGATGATGTTGGTCTCATAAGAACAGTTTGCAACTTTTTCTTATTTCTTTCTTTCTTAAATTGGTTTGTGTAGGATTGGTATTATATCTTTCTTAAATATTTGATTGTAATCAGCAGTTAAGCCATTTTATCCTGGAGTTGTGCATATGTGAAGGATTTTAGTTTTAAATCCAAAGCTTCTTTAATAGATACAGAGATTTTTCAGGTCTTCTATTTCTTGAGTCTATTTTTATAATTTGTGTTTTTCAAATAATTTGTCCATCTAAGTTGTTAAATTTATTGGCATAAAGTTGTTACATATTTCCTTACTATCCTTTTAAGTTTGCAGATTATATAGTAATGCCTCTTTTTTATTTCTGACATTAGTAATTTGTGTTTTCTTTCTTTTTTCATGCTTAGTTTAATAAATTGTATTGAACTTTTTTAAAAAAATAAGCTTTTAGTTTCACTTATTTTCTCTATTTTTTGTCCATTACCTACCTCATTGATTTATTCCCTCTACTATTTATTTCCTTTCTTCTACAACATTTTTAGCTTCTTAAAAATGGAAATTTTTGTCATTGGCTTTAAATCTTTCTTTAATTCCTATATAAACTTTTGAAGCTAAATATATCTTTCTGTCAGCATTACTTTGGCTATAGATTTGATAAGTTCTGTTTTAATTTTTATTCAGCTAAAATATTTTCTAATTTTTCTTCAAATGTTTTACTTCATCTATGGGTTATTCTATCTGTCTATATCTAGTGTGTCTATGGGAAGAATTATGCACACATAAAGGGGCTGCCTCTCTTTGTCTCTCTCCTTTTTTTCATCCCTGTTCTATGATTTTTCAACCAGTAAAACTGCAGGTTTGTATTCAAATTTTCACCAGCACTAACAGGGACCAACCCTCAAATAAGCTGCCATAAAAAATAGGGAACTCAACTAGTGACATTCCATTTTTCTAAATATAGACTCATTATATTTCTATTCTCCTAGTTTCCATTCTCAGAATCATTTTTGAAAGTGGAACTCTACCCACCCACCCATTATTTTGATAGTTGCCTTTTTATACATTGCTAACACATATAATCACTCTAAGCCATTCTGTCACAATTTTCCCCATCATTTAGTCCACACATTTTGGATACCTATACTATTGTACAATGTTAGTATATATAGTCATTATGTAACATTCTGTCCATCTTATTTTCATCATTTAGTGCCAAAGACTGCCCATTCATCTTGGTTTTTTATATATCACTTCTAGCAATGTTTCTCAGGAGGGGCTCAAAGTAATAATATTCCTTGAGTTGTTTCAGCGTCATAACAGTTTGTCCATAAACTATGTATGTCGAAAGACAGTTCCTTGGATCGCATTGTCTTTTCCTGAATATTTAATATATTAACCCACTATCTTCTGGCATGCAGTGTAAATTATTATCCAAAGCTTTGTTGCCAATCTGATTTTGTTATCCCTATAAGTAATATGACTGTATGTACCAAGTTACCTGGGATAATCCTAGTTTAACATTATTGTCAATATGTCCTAATAGTGCCCTCTTTCTCTTTCTAAAGTGACCCATATATAAAATAAATTACATGATTAGCCTTTTTATAATAACTTGATGGTTTTGACTAAATTTCTCCAAATTTTTGTTTTTTTAATTTTCATATTCTATAGAACATATCTCAGTGTGGAGCATTTTAGGTTGATTTTCTTTAGGCATATGCCCATTAAGTTCATAGAATCACTTTTTTTAATTTAAAAACATTACATTGAATTATAACTTTTAGTATTTATTCTGTTTCATTACTTTTTTTCTTTTGGTAGGACTCTTAGACATATGTTGGACCTTCTTATGCTATCTTCTACATTTGTATGATAATTTCTGTGTAATCCTTTTATACTTGTGTTCCTTCTAGATAAATTCTTATTTCTGAAATAATTTTTCCTTTTTCTGTTTTTCAGCTTTGCTCAATGTCTTTTATATTCTCTTCATTGTCTCTCTTCATCTTTAATGACCTTATTTCTGAGCTTTTCTAATTCTGATGTATACTGCTTATTTATATTTTCTATCATTTGTAAAAATGTATTTCAAAATAAATATCAGGTAGAATTTCTATTTTTGAGGGCAGGTTCCAGTGTAACTTTACTCTGTTGAGAGAGAGAGAGAGAGAGAGTAAGAAAAGAAAGAAACAAAGAAAAAAAAGAAAGCTAACAGAATTATATTCAGGAAAAATAATGTCTCTCAAAAAGAATGCGTGTTTTCTAGGCCTCCTTTATCCCTCCTCAGATACAACTACTATTATGAGTTTCTTATGTATTCTTCCATAGTTATTCTATAAGAATTTGTATATTACATTAACATAGCATGTTTATGCTATCTGTGTGCATTTAACACAATTGGTAGCATTTTCCCCACAATTTCCTTTTAACACATTACACTGTAACTTGAAGATTTTATCAATATTTGTAGACCTCCTTTGCTCCTTTAAATGGCTGCATAATGATGCATTATATGGATGATAATTTATTCAACCAGTTTCTATGGATTCTTATAAACTTGGCTTTAAATAACAATGGGGATAAAGAATTCCAATGAATTCATATTTGCATTGTCAAAGATGTATGAAAGTGTTTGTTAATAAACAGTTTTTGGTGTGATTGGAGTTTAAGTAATATCTCATGGAGATGGCAATTTATAAGTAATCCTTATAAGTACCTAAAGAAAGATAATATTACCCTTCTTTTGCAAATGGTAAGTGAATTTTAGAAACATTAGTGACTTGTCCACATTTCAAGCAGTTAGTAAGCAGCAGAGTCAGATCTTAAAGATCTTAACATCTAAAGCCTGGGTCTTATGCTTTCCATGTTTATTCTCAAATATAAAGCATGTTTTAAACACAAAAAGTTCTGTTCAAATATACAAAATGCTGAGTTAAAAGGTATTAATAGCACATAACTAAATACAGTGTTACTTACAAATATATCTCATTGGATCAATATTATATTTTTCAATCTTTTATAGCTAAAAGTTGAGGCTCCACCTGGTGAAACAATTGGATATGTTTACCAATACTTTCACCCATTTTTTCCAAAGTTTAAAATAAAAAATGAGAATAAGGAAGATATAATGAAAATAAGAGGGCCATGTGTGCTTTTCTGCTGTCTCACCAATCTAAATTTTAATGTGAGTAATTCATGTTTTAATATTATCATATTCAAATTAGTTATTTGATTGTTTTCTAATACATACAATCAAAAATGTGATTAAAGAAAGATAAAAATGTATTATTATGGTGTTACTATAACTATTTGACTTTTTTAAAAAAAATTAATTACTGATTAACAGTCTTCTTGTCCAATTAAGTCCTACAAGTTTATGTAGCTTATAAGGCATCTTTTTAAGCTATCTTTTCAGTATAGAGTTATCAAACAACAAGTGTGGCATTTAATATTTCAAGGAATATTGAAAGAGAAAATTAAATTTTATTGCAATGTACAATGACATAATCTGGTGTTAATGATAGATACTATATTAATGCTTATTAATATAGTTTTCACTTTTTATAAAATCCTGAAATTTGTATAATATAATTTTTTAAAATTTTATATGTGTACTAATTTATTTCTCAGATTATGGCCAGCATCTAGATAATAATTTGGGAAGTTAACTATTAAATATACTAACTGCATTTAATAAAACTAAATAACTCACTACATTTATTGAAATCTAAAGATTCCTAAGCAACAAAGAATATTGTGATGGTTCAATTAACATATTATGCCTGCAAAAAGCCATGCTTCCTAAACTTTCATTAAGACATGTTTGTTTGCTTGTTTGTTTATTGAAGACAGAGTCTGTCTCTGTTTGTCACCCGGCTAAAGTGCAGTGGCGTCATCATAGCTCACTGCAACCTCAAACTCCTGGGCTCAAGTGATCCTCCTACTTCAGCCTCCCAAGTAACTGGGACTACAGGCTTATGCCACCATGCCTGGCTAATTTTCCTATTTTTTCGTAGAGATGGGGGTCTTCCTCTTGCTCAGGCTGGTCTTGAACTCCTGATCTCAAGTAATCCTCTCACTTTGGCCTCCCAGAGTTCTAGGATTACAGGTGTGAGCCACTGTACTCGGCTTGTTTATTTTTCTAATACCTGAAATGTCTAGTCAGAAATCTGGACACAGCCTAACTAAAATACTACCTTATTTCTTTCCTTCTCTAGAATTATGTCAGTTCAGTTTTGTGATATGGATTCTGATTGGCATCTGCCTATACTGATTAAGTAAAACATACTTAAGCAAATTAATTGTAACAATACGGTTAGTTTGGAAAATAATAAAAAAAGCACATAAGACTATTATATTTCAAGTTGGAAATCAAAGCAACAGAGTGGTCAATGCATAAAACTCTGGAAGCCAAAGCCACCTTGGCTCATTTTTACTAACATCAAATAATAAAATGCTTTTTGTACATGATTTTATATTTCAAAGTATAATACAACAAATCCTATTTCATTCTAACGTCTTCAAAACTTTGTCTAAGGTGAATAACACACTTTCTACTTTTAAGTTTGAAGCAAAATAATATTAAATCTGACACTCTTGGGTAAGCTACAAGAATGAGAAAAAAGAAAGGGACACCTTCATTCTGTAAGAAAGTCATCTTGTGTGTGAATGTGGACAATTCTTTTAATATTTTTGCCTATGAAGAACAGGAGAGAGGTAAAGTAGTAGCTAGTTACAGGGTCAGAACTAGAGTGAGGCAAGTGAGGTTCTTTATTTCAGGTATAAAATTTAAGGGAGCACCAAAAAAATCAGTATTTAAGATAAGTGACAGCTAAATACATTTTTTAAAATCAAAATTAATGTAAAAAATTTTATTATAAATAAAAAAATTAAATGAAGACAAAAACTGACCATGAGCTTGCATGACTTGTCTCACTGCCTTACCCTAATCCTATTTCTGGCTGGATGAGGGCATAGGGTGGAAGAGGAGGTATCAGAAAAGTATGTTCTTAGCAGGTTTTGATCTTAAAGGAAAGGAGTCAATGGGAGAGAATGTATGAAGATATATGTATGAAGGTTGAATACTTGAGGAACCCAGTTTCTTACTTGGTATGGGACCTAAGACACATAGAAAATTAACCTCAAATAGGCTTAGAGATAAGATAGCACATTTATCAGAACAGGAAAGAAGTAAGAAGTACTGGTATTAATACAATCAGTTTGTAGGGCTGGTGTCTGGGAGTTTAGTAAGTTCCTGTCCAGTAGCTTCTATTTTCTCTGTAATGTATGCGATAAGACGTTTTGCTGAGGCTGAGGTGGAATGGTGTGTTCAGAGTTGTGAAAAGAGTAACAAAGTTTGGACATAAGTATTTAAAACTCTTCCATATTTCTCTTTTCCCAAATACCTTAACACTACTAACAAAGATGTATATAACTCACCCAGCCCAGCATACCTCTCTTGTCTCGTTCATTTTCTACACAAGCTCCCTAACTCACTCTGATCCAGCTATGATCCCTACTAACTCAGGGCCTTACCTCATGTTGCTAACTTCCTCTGGAATGCGCTTTGTCTTCCTATTCCTCCTTTCACTAATACTTTATGTTCTTCCAAGTCTCAGCTTAAATGATGCTGCTCCCAAGCAGCTTTCTTAAAACCATCCCCCCACTTTGTTTAGTCTGCTTATTGCCTCCCTATTATACTTCATCATATCACTCTACCTTTTCCTTATGGCACTCTTTACAAGGCAAGTAGTGGAATTTATCCCAGGTTTGTTGTTTTGTATTTACATGAGCATCTCTTACTCTGAAGGAATGAATATTGCCTGGTATGAGAAGTAATGCTCTACAGAGTCTAGACAGGTAAGAGAGAAAAGGGAAAGAGGAAAAGATAAAGGGATCTAGAAAATTAAAATCACTTACCATAGAGTTGAGTTAACTGGGTAAAAGAGCTGTGGTTTTCATATTGTAATTAAATTGATTCTCATATTAAATTAAAAAAATTATACAAATTAAGTGTGTGTGCATACAGATATAGATACAGTCAGTTGTACACGCCTTGAAAATCTACTTTTAATAGGTAGAAATTGTCTATAGATGTTTTTCCAGGCTATTATATGTCCATTTTGCATATTCTTTTAATTTTAGGGTATACAATACCCTACATACAATCAGTATGATTATAAGTCATCCAGGTCATATTAGCTAATTAATTTGGTGTAGAAATTCTTTTTTTTTTATTTCAGAAATTTTCTCCTAAGATTATATATATATATTTTTCTTTTAGTTGTTGTCTATGGATGAAGAAATGGTTATTGGAAAGATTTCAAAGCCCTACACTGGATTTGTGCGAAGACTATTAAGCAATGGTAATAAATTTGGGATCCAGTTTCCATTTGATCTTGATGTTAAAATGAAAGCATTGATACTTGGAGCAAGTTTTCTCATCGTGAGTCCATTTTTATTCTATTTAACTGAAAATTACATTTTCTGAGATTACCATTACACGTTTGCTAGTATTTCTCTTTAAATCACTTGGGTCAAATTGCAAATTATGCCTTTTGGCCTAGTCCTCAGTCTCTAAATTACATAATGGATTCAGTACGCACATTGTAAAAGAAGCAAAAAACTACAGTCCCCTAGAAACATGATCATTAAAGTTTAAATCCTTTACCTTCAGGAAAAATCAGACTAAGCCACTGAAAATAGAAACAAAATGGCCCAATAAATGTTTCTTATAGTTATTTCCCACAATTTAAAATTTTATTAAAAAGCTTCTATTACATTTTATTTAAAAATAACATTTTGTTAATTTGGAAACTGTAGATATTATCATAGTTCATCCATGCTGCTATAACAAAATATCTGAGACTGAATAATATATATACAACATAAATTTATCTCTCACAGTCTGAAGGCTGGGAAGTCTAAGATCAAGGCACCAAGTAGGTTCAATGTCTGGTGAGGACATAGTCCCTGCTTCCACAATGGTGCCTTGAACACTGCATCCTCCAGAGGGGAGAACACTGTCCTCACATAGCAGAAAAGACAGAAAAGCAAAAGGATTAGCTAGCTCTCTTGAGCCCTTTCATAAGGACTCTAATCCATTCATGGGGGTGGGGCTCATAACCTAATCACCTCCAAAAGGCCCCACCTCTTAATACTAATACATTGAGATTGAGTTGCAACGTGAATTTCGGAGGGACACACATGTTCAGACCATAGCAGATATGTAGAAAATTTTAAAAGAAAAATGTCATTCTTGATTATAATTGAATCCTAGGGGCTAAATGATCATAAGTAACTACCTTCCTACCCCAAATATTAGGAAATGACAATAAATGTCAGGAGAGGTATACAGGGCTAGGTCTACACAGCCTTGTCAGTAGTATCAAGGAATTTAGGGAAAGAGGAAATAAGCAGGTTAAAAACGCAGATAAAGAGCAGATGTAGATGAGGAAAAATTAGTGAATTGAGAGATATAGTGGAGGAAATTATTCATAAATACAGTATATATTGACAAGAAAATATGAAAGTCAAGGGTTCTAAATGAAGAAAATTGACATAATAGAGAATAAATAACTGCTAAGAAATTTCCAGAAGTGAGAAACATGAATTCAGTTATCCAGAAAGAACAATATATTCCAAATAGTATAATTAAAAATTAGTATCTATATAAATCAGAATGAAGTGGCAGAAGAGCAAAGAAAAATAAGCAACCAAAAATTAAAGACAGATCATCTGCAAGTAATTAGACTTATAACTGATTACTTGACAGAAATAGAAGCCAGAAGAGAGTAAAATAATATCTTCAAAATACTAATTTAAAAAGCTTAACTCTAAAATTCTATTTTCTTTAAGACTATCTCTCAAGAATAAGTGTGAAATAAAGACATTTCTAATTTTAAAAGAGTTTTACAACATACAGATCTCATTGTTTAAGGAGATATAGTAAGTCCTCTCTTAATGTTGTTAGTGGGTTCTTGGAAACTATGATTTTAAGCGAAATGGCATACTTCAGGTCCTCAAATAATCTCATTTTGTTCAATGTTTTGTTATAACGTTGATGAGAAAAAAATAGTTTTTTTCTATATCATTTTGCTTAAAGTTGCAGGTTTTAAGAATCGGTTGATGACATGACATTAACTGAGGACTAACTATACTTCAGGAAGAAGGAACATAATCTCAGATGGATCATCTGAAGTTCAATAAAATTTAAGAGCAAATAAAACCTTAAACATATGTGTGATTTTATTTTACAAATAAAATAATAGCAAATGTCTAATTTTTGAAGTCAAAATGAAGCACACCTAAAATATTAGCCAACAAAAGTACATAAATTGTAAGAGAGAGATAAGAATTAAAATGGTTTAAGGTCTTTGTATTGCTTAGGAGGTAGAACTAAATTAAATGTGTATTTTAAAATTTCATGGATAGCCACTGAAACAACAAAAAGGACTGTATAAATTTTAAACTAGTAGAGAGAAAAAATGAGAAGATAATACAAACAAGCAAACAAACAAACAAAAATCCATTGGGGGAAGAAACAAGAAATAAGAAAAAGCATAGAGAAAACAGGGCTAACAGAAATTTAAAAAATATCAACCTATTTGGTTGTAGCAGATGTCAATTAAATAAATTCTATGCAAACTTCTAAAATAACTACAATAAATGTAAATAAAAAAACCTTACCAGTTAAAAGAGAGAAACCATCATATTTGATTTTTAAAATATCTATAGTCTCCTTATAAAAGACAAACCTAAAATAATGACCAAAAAGTTGAAAGAAAGATGATATGGATAAAAGGTGGCAGGTAAATATTAATCACAAGAAAGCTAAGGAAGCTAAGTTAATACCAGGGAAAAAAAATAAACTTTAGGACAAAATACATTAAAGACAAAGACAAAGTGGGTAAGTACATGATGATAAAGGTTTGGTTCAAATAAGATAATAACTCTAGATATGTATGCACCTAATATTAACCTAAAAATATAGAGAAAATGTTTTAAAAATTAGAAAGTTACAAACCCATCATAATAATGGGGAATTTACTCACATATCTCAATTTTAACTAGATATGAGAGACAGAATATTAATAAAGTTATATAAAATTTGAACAAAATTCACAAGCTTGATATAGTAGGCATATGGAGAACTTTGTACTAAACAATTAGAAAACACTCATTGTTCTCGAATAAACATTATTTACAAAAATTGATCTCATAGAGTGGGCCAAGAAGTGAGTTTCAACAAATTTCAGGGAATCAGTATCATTCAGACTTTGGTGTCTGAGCAAATGAGATTATATTAAAAGTTAATAAAGATAAATATTTTAAGTGTTTTATACATATGAAAAAGTAAATAACTCATTTAAAAAAAGCATAATAAAAGTTTCAAAAAACTTGAAAATATATAATAAATCACTAATGTCAAAACTCTTGATATGCAACTAAAGATGTTAAAGAAAATGTATAGCTGTAAATATTTATTGAAGAGAAGTAAAAAATTAATGAGCTAATGTTAATTAGCTAAATGTTTACACCAGCACAATTCACAATTATAATGATGTGGAAACAACCCAAGTGCCCATCAACACATGAGAGGATTAATGAAATGTGGTGTGTGTATACTATGGAGTACTACTCAGTCATAAAAAAAATAGTGAACTAATACCTCTTGTATGAATCTGGATGGAGCTAGAGACCATTCTTCTAAGTCAAGTATCACAAGAATGGAAAAACAAACACCTCATGTACTCACCATTAAATTGGAACTAATCAATCAACATCTATTTGCAAGTATGGAAATATAATAACATTCATCAGAAATCAAGCAGGTGGAAAGGGGAGGAGAAGAATGGTTAAATTCACACCTAATGGGTACACTGCACACTATCTGGGGGATGGGCATGGTACAAAAGCAATTTATGTAATCAAATTATTTATATCACTGTAATATTATGAAATAATTTTTTTTAAATTACAAAAAATAGAGAAGTACATTCACTTAAATATTCATAAGCTGACAGGATGACATAGCATAATTAAAACTAACTGAATTGTTAAAAAAATCATAACCAAAATAAACATAAGGAAGGACAATGAGGGAGATATTAAATCTTTAAGCGAACAAAGATTAATGAATAAACAGCACCCACAACTTATTTTTCAGGTAGAAAAAGTCTTGCAAAGCAAGGAAATCACAAAATAACCAACTACTAAATTCAAATATCTTAAACTTCTGTACCTCAAAAAATATCATAATATTAAATATTAAAAAGCAAATAATAAAGGAAAATATATGCTACAAATATGACCAACCAGTATATATATTAATGAAAATTATATTTAAATGAGAAGAAAAATATCAAATTCCCAATGGAAATGTAACAATAATAGGCAAAAATAATTCAAACAACCATCAAAGGGGGAATAAAATTAAGAAATAAACACAAGAAAATATTTTTAAAACACACAAAGAGAAGCAAAAGAAAAAAAATGATAAACTACCTCTTTTTATTTAGCTTATAATAAAGTTTCTGTTTCAGCTTCAATGCTGATGAAGGTTTAGAGACTCAAGTACTTATGAGCTACAGGTACAACTTTTGGGGAATAAATTAAAACTATCTACCAAAAAATTTAATGCTTATATTCTTTCAGATGTAAACAAATAATTATGCATAATCTTTATAGCAAGTAGCAATATAAACTCTCTGTAGCAAACTTCCTTCAAATAAATAGCAAAAAATTAAAATAATATAAAATTTAAAAGTATGAGCATTATTAAGCACATTATAAGACATCTCTAAAATAGAATATTAAACAGATATTAAAACAAACTAAAAACTCAAACTGTTTTCAAAGAACTTTAATGACAAATACTCAGGATATTGTATGTGTTTAAAAAGCATATTATGACATCAATTATGTATGTCTGGGAGGAATTTGAACCCAAATATTAATGGTAGATTGGGGGAATTGAAAATAAACTCTTTCCTTTTTCTTTTTCTCCAATTTTCTACAGTGAGTATATATGGATAAAAAAATACAAATAAAATAATGCAGAATTAGTTGTTGCTCTCCAAGGACCTGTATATTCAAATTTATTATTTAGATGTACTTAAGAACAATCAAACAATCATTCTTATGCCCTTAAAAATTGGTTCCACATAGGTTTGATCCTCAGAATTCTGTTTTTAAATATATTTTAAAATCATGTTATTATAACACAGGGATCAAGAAACCATTCTCATGTCTAAAGCCTGTAGTTGTTTCTGCTATTAAATCAACCTAATTGTATTTATTTTTCATTTTGATTCTAGGACTACATGTATTTTGAATTCTGGTCATAAGAATCAGTCTGAGAGACTATGCCAGAGACTACTGGCATTAAGTTTTGCCAACCCTCAGCAAAATTAAACAATTTTTACTGAAAATATCTAAATAAAGTTTTGCTTCCTTAAAATTATTTGTATGAATTTTTTCTACATAAGCCACACCAAAGTTTAATAACTTAAGATAATAATTGTGTTTAGCTCAGGATTCTGCTGCACACTTCTCCTGTCCAGAACCTGGCTCACTCATGCATGTGCAGTCAATTATCAGATTGGCTGGGGACTGTCTCATCCCCGATGGCTTCATTCACATGTTTGGATGTTGGCCAGGGCCATGAGACCAACAAGCCACATATCTTCCATCATTTAGGAGGCTAGCCAAAGCTTTTACATATGACTATGTGACAAAAGCAGCAAGAAAGCAAGTTCAAATGTTCAAGCTCGTTTCAAGCTTCTGCTTCTATTATACTTACTAATGTCCCATTGACCAAAGCAAGTCACATAACCAAGCCCTGCATTCAAGGTGTGGAATAATAGATTCAATTTTTTTAAATGAGAACTGCTGCAAAATAATGTGACTTGCCATCCCCCCTCCCTACTCTATCACCATCTACTCTCTGGACATATTTACTTCTACAAGTCTCTTTTATTATTATAATTAAAGCATCAGGTTCAAATTCAGTATCATGAAATCTATATTCTTTGTGAATGCAAGTTAGGATACTTGCATACTTGCATATAGGTCCTCTTGATTCAGAGATTTGAAAACTAAAAAGATTCACCTAACATTCAATATTGAGCCAAGGTCAAAATAACCACAACAAACAAGTGAATTCCAGGTAGCAGTAGCAATCACTGGTCAATAGAAATTCTGTAACTGAGATGGGCTTATGTTTCCAGTTCCCCTTACTCTGGGGACAGAGAATATTCTGCTCCCTGGGAGTGGTCCATTGTTCTACTCAGCCCTCTGGGATTTAGGCTCTGCCTTCTGAGACATTTTTCCTTTTCTAGAGGAAATGGCCATGTTTTTAGCTTAGTAGCTTTTGCAGGGTTCTTCTTAGCTAGAAAAAATTAGAAATAGAAGTTTCTTTTTATTTTAAATTGTCTCAGTCTCTTTTAGTCTATGCTCATACAACTCCCTTTAAAACGAGAAGGGTTTTTATGGATCAGATTTAGACTACTTTGTTGGAAAAAATCCACATTCACTATTCTCTCTGGATTTACTCATAGCTAGCCTAGCTTCTTTATCTGACAGCTGGGTTCCAAAAGCAGCCAGAGAACACTCCCTGATGCACAAGCACATTTCAAGACTGTTTGCTTTGTGTTTGTTAATGTCCTATCGGCCAAATCAAGTCATATGGCTAAATTCACATTCAAGGGATGTTGAAAGAAATCCCACTTTTTGATAGGAGGAGCTGTATAGTATTTTGGACATTTTTAAATGACCTAGCACAGTATTTAACAGGTGATTTTTCTTGATTAAAAATTATTTGTGATCTTATGTTCCAATTATATATTCTTATTTAGCTAACTAAAATATTTATGATTCTTAGATGTGGTTGATTTCAATGAGAAATAATATCCAAAGAACAAGTCATTGTATATTAGAACTACACTGACACTATCCTAATGGGGAGCAAAAGAGATAAAGACTCAATAAAATATAATAAAATGAGGCCTTAATATTTTTACACAAAGCCTATTCTTCCTTCTTATAAAAGTTTCTGGATAGAACAGCCCTTGTCATGTAAGTGTTACCATTTCATGTTCTAGATAAATCCTGTACTGGTGGCAGAGATTTCTGACTACAGAAGAAAATAGCAAGTTTTTTGTTTACAAAAGTTTATGTTTAAAAGGCTATAGCCTAAATCATTCTAGAAAGTAATAGGATCAAAAAGTAAAGACATCAGAAGTGGCTCACCCAAAGGGAAAGGGGGTAGACTTGAGGCACATACTGCCAGAGAGTAGGGATCTGTCCCCTACTCCCCTTCAGAGATCCAGAGGTAAATGGATCCGAATGTCTGCCTGAAGATGTTTCCTGGGTGCTGTGGCCTGGGAGATTCACGTAAAGAACCTTATGCTCTCACTTGGCCAGGGGGAAGTGGAAACTCCTGCCTTCCAGAGGACTAAAGGACCCTCGCCTATGAACTTTACCTTAATTTTCTTTACTCTAACATTCCTTAGGAGTCTTTCATGACATTTTAGTGGAGAACAGCACACACTACCTTCTCTCAAGGGAAAAAAAAAAAGACAAAATCTCTGGTAAGTTGGTGAAAAGAGAATTGGAACCAAATGCAAGAAAATGAAAAAAGTAATACTTTTTCCTCCAGAATTTTGTGAAGCAATCTTATTTCCAAATTATCTGTCTCATCATAGTTCCTTTTATGAAACTTCTCTACTTACAATCCCTGGAAAACATGTCAACTTCTCATTCCCTATCTAGGTATGACTCAACCAGGGTTTGCCACCTTTAAGGCAAGGTGCTCAGCTCCTCTAAACTTTGTGTGTGGTAATATTAACCAAAGCATTGCTTGGAATATAAAATTACATAATTTTTAGCAAAGTGCTTGGTATATATTGTATGCTTAGTATATGTTACATGATATTATTACAGCCATATTCTTCAGATATTTTACACTCACATGAAACATTAACATACGAAGAAAGGTGGAACTTGTTCACACACTGGTCTCTTGTTTGTTTGCCTCTATTCTTATAGATACGATTTTTTTAGAGATAAAAGAGAAGTTTGGTTGAAGTTGTTAACAATATGTTAAAATTGAGTATTTGATGCTTTTGTTTTGGCCAAGCTTGCAAATGCTAAGCATAAAACATTAAGTGAGTAACATTTCATTACTCACTTTCCAGAACAAACTTCTAAGCCATTTATGTAAGATGTGTTGGAAAAGGTAAAGTTGTTCTCAGCTCACAACTTATCCAATACATCTCATGTAATAAAACAGCTACAGGAGGAAGAGGAAGATAAAGTATTTCTTTTCAGTTTCATCCTTTGAGATTTGGGTATTGGAAATTGGAAGCTGCTAAAGAGACCATGTAAGCATCTTGACACAGGTGAAGTTGTTTCAGGGACAGAGTTTAGCTCTGCCTTCATCGATGATATGATGAGCTTCTAGCACCAAGAGGATTATAGGTTTTGACAGCATCTATAACCAATGTCTTTGGTATGACCATTGACATTCCCATAACAAGTCATGGCACAGGTGAGGTTTCTTCAAATGACCTGGTAGACATTGGGAATGGATAAGTGGAAGCAAGGGGATAAGAAGCAAAGACAGCATTTGGTGGGCAGACTAACAGGCAAAGACAGCATGCAGTGGATAGACGAATAGGTACAGACTGGCTTTTGACAACATGGATACTCTAGGATACTCTCTTGTATGACTTGTTGACAGTATGAGGAGTGGCTAGAAGACTATGTAGGTCCTGCTAATACCTGGTAGGGGTCTATTGAGCCAGAAAGTTATTTGGGTTATATTGTTGTTATTATTGTTATTGTTGTTGCTAATACTCTAAAGGGTATTTGATTTCTATCAGTTATTATCAATAACTCAGCTACATCAACTGGATGAGTCTTTTGTTGTTTTTTTTTTGATATTGTTGTTGTTTTGTGTATTCTTTGCTGAATATGAAATTGCCAAGAAGCAGCATTAACCTTGGATGCCTCATTTGGTTGTTTTGTTTTAAAAACAGTTATTGAATATGACTGGAGATTCGCATATGCTTCCAAAATTATCATCCAGTAAGTACATTTAATATTGAGCAAATGAGATTCTTAATGGCCTTAAAGAACCAATCCAACAGAATTTTAGATAGAACAAGCTAACTGGAATGTAAAAATTCACTTAATAAGATGTTATTGTGCTTAGAAATATATGACTATTATGTTTCATCAGCCATATATGTGAATGTGACACACTATGTCTCTGTGAGAAAAGTAGATTATGTTAGAAAATATTTTTTAAGTTATCCACCAAAATACATCACTGGCAGATGAGTGCTGACATTTTGTGGAAATCCAGGGCCCTGGCTATTAATTTCTGGCCATTCACTGAAATAGCATTCCTCAAACTTTAGCAGACATCAAAATCATGCAGAGCAACTTTGAAAAACACAGTTTACTGCACACCAACCCAGAGTTTCTGATTCAGTAGGTCTTGGGTAGGCTGATAATTTGCATTTCTTAAAGGTTCTCAGATAAAGCTGCTGCTACTCCTGCTAGGGACCACACTTTGAGAAGTTTGGCACTAGAACAAGTTACCAGACTTCAGCCAGCATTCTGTGAGCTGCTGAAAAGACCAAGTTGAGCAAATCATGAAGGATTATTAAATATTAATATTTTAGAGGACCACTGGAATTATCCAAATTACTGCATCTTTATGCAGCATGGCTGGGGATCTTCAGGTACATTCTTTTTCTTTCTTTTATTTTCAATTTCCCTCTAGAGTAGAATGTTACTCTACATGTGGCTTGGAATCAGGAACATTAACATAACCTGGGAGCTTCCAAAAAAGAAAAAGTCACAAATCACACTCTAGACCTAGTGTATCAGAAACTCTAGAGATTATGCCCAACAAACTGCATTTAACAAACTCTCAAGATGATTTTAATTGTCACTACAGTGTGAGAAACATTAGAATAATGTGGTGGTTCTCAGAGTTAGCTACACATTGTAATCACCTGAGAGCTTTAAAAACCGATGCTTTGGTCTTATTCCCAGATATTGGTTTCTTTTATCTAAAGAGCAGCCTGGGCACTGGATATGTTTAATGGATTTTTTAAGAGTAGTTTTAGGTCCACAGCAAAATGGAGTGGAGTATACACAGATTTTCCGTATATCTCTGTGCCCACATTACATACAGGCACAAAATTTTTAAAAGCTTTCCAGGTGGTTCTTGCGCACAGCCAAGTTTGGGAACTACTTCGAAGAATTTTTTTCTTATCAGTATTTACACATGCTCAGGACCCTTATTCTTCCCCAAATTTCCCTCAATCACATACCTACCTCTCCCTTTAACATTTTTGTTATTGTTCTTTTGTATCTAAACTTCTTACATTTTCTTTATTTCCTCCCCTCCTATTTGCCAGGAAGTCCAATGTCACTTCTTTTGCATTTATACCAAGGGATTCTTTTAAACTTTACTTTACTTGACTTTTGTACAACATTTGGTCTTGTTGCCCATTCCTTCCTGAACTTTTTCATTGATTTCCAGACAACCCATTGTTTGGTTTATTTTCCACATCTTGCCACTCATTCTCAGGCTCTATTAGATCTTCTTTGTGCCCATCATTTAAATGTTGGTAATTTTCAACTTTGCATCTTAGGATCTCTTCTGGACTATCTAGCTTGTCACACAGCAGCCAAATTAGAGGCAAATGAAGAATCTTTTAAAATTAACTATTATTTATCAAAGTATAACATGTGAATAGTCTAAAAATCCAAATATTGCTAAAAGACTTTTTACAAAATCAGCAGCCTCTAGGTATTCCTTTCCACCAGTTTTATACAAACACACACACACACACGCACACACACACACTTGCCCAAATTCTTCTTTGGAATTTTATTGAATTTTGAGATCAATGTGTGGAGTATTGATATTTAAAAAATACTACAACATCCAATCTTGGCACATGATATATCTCTCTTTTACTTAGGGCTTCTTTAATTTCTGTTATCTATGTTTTATAGTTAGCAGAGTACAAAAAATGTATCTTGTATATTTTTCATTACTTTCATTACTAGATATCTGATGTTTAGATGCTGTTGTACATGGTCTATTTTAATTATATTTCCAGATTTTGTACCTAATATATGGAAATACAATTGGCTTTTATTGATTTATATACTGTTACTTTTGTCAATCTAAGTAAACAGAGAGAGAGATACTACTAAAAAATAATACTTATTTGGGAACAGGGCATTGCAATGGGCATACTCCATCGTAAACTATGTGCGTATTCGGGGAGGTAAACAGATTTTTAAAGGAAAAATATAATTGTTTTGAGATGATTATCCTTGCCTATAAGCATCAATAACAAGGGAACACTATTCTGAGGTTGGCTAGGCAGTGGCTGGGCAGATGTCCTTTTAGAAGTATTTTTTGTGTAAGACTGTAACAGCGTTTGTTTAAGGTTGCAGTTTTTGCAGTCTTTTGTGATAGATTTGGTTATTAAGTATTTACAATGAAAATCTTGTCTTCATAGCCTTTCCCTGATCTATTTGTCAGTTTGTCAGAGTTTTTTTTTTTTTTTTTGAGACAGAGTCTCACTCTGTTGCCCGGGCTAGAGTGCCTAGCTCACAGCAACCTCAAACTCCTGGGCTCAAGCAATCCTTCTACCTCAGCCTCCTGAGTAGCTGGGACTATAGGCATGTGCCACCATGCCCGGCTAATTCTTTTTTCTATATATTTTTAGTTGGCCAATTAATTTCTTTCTATTTTTAGTAGAGACGGGGGTCTTGCTCTTGCTCAGGCTAGTTTCAAACTCCTGACCTTGAGCTATCCATCCGCCTCGGCCACCCAGAGTTCTAGGATTACAGGCGTGAGCCACCATGCCTGGCCTGTCAGGGTTTTTTATTTTTATTTATTTTTTAACACAAGTGACTGCATTTTGATTCTAACTACTTTTATATTTCCCTCTTTTGATCAATATCTTTCTCCAAAAGCATCCCTGATTGATCATCCTGTAGTTAGGTTTCGATTGTCCCTTGGTGCCAGAATGGACTTATCCCAGTTACTTGGTCCAATCCCATGTTGGAGGAAGTAATTGGTGGTGATGAAGAGTCAGTGTTAAAACTCTTTTAGCCACATCTGAGCAACAAGAGACATTTGAAGGGAGTGACTCTCAGGCTAAGTCTACCTGCAGTCCATTGTTAAGTTCGATTTTGTCTATTCCATAGTCTTTTGCTATCATCTCAAACTGTTGGGCCAGCATTATTCTGTTAGGAGTTGTACTTCTGCAATAATTAACAAGTATTAATAGCAAATAAAAGTTTAAAAATAGAAAATACAAAGTAAAATTAATAGTACTATAGCATTCTCAGTTTGCATAATGATTATGAGTCATGATCTTATGCTTAAAGACAACTAATTGAATAAATCAAATGACCGTTACTCCATGAAGTGAAAAATGTAGGCATTAAGAAGGATAAGAGTCTCATTATGATATATAGTCTTGCTCTGCCATCTTGTGGAAAGCTGTTTATAGCTTGAAAATGTTAACTTCTCATCCCAGTTTGCAGTTTGAATGTTCTTGGTTATGGTATCAGGCAGTTTGGTGAACTTTTTATGTGGCCCATATAACAGCCACAAGACTTGCTCCTTAAAACTCGTCTAGATTTAGCTTATAGTGCTTTAGGAACAGTGCAGTTTCCATTTTTAGTAACTTTGTGAAAGAAAGTAGGATTGGGGAAATCTAGAAGAATGTAGGATCTAGTATAGTCTATAGGTAGACCTCAAGAACTTGAAAACAATGCACAGAGCTAAAATTTAATAACAGGTATATTATAGCTTTTCATTAGAAATATAACTTCTTCTCTATACATTAGTTATATAGGAATCTCAGATTTAAAAATCTCTTGAGGCCAGAAAGCCAAACCAAGGCAGACCTTAGATTTTACCTACAGCCTTAAGGTTCCTAGGCCTGCCAGGAAATGACAATTTTCATCGGCTCACTGTGAGGTTGGAAACTTTTAAAATGAGGCATTCTATGCATATCCTCAAATCTAACACTTTAGTCAAAGTCATGCATATAACGAATGTTTGCAATTGTATCCTGCTATACAAAGAGAGCAGGTTTTTATTTGACTTATACAAATAACCATAATGCCATAAAAATACTAATGAATAGTTTCTGTATTTTGGTGGAATCAAGGAGGGAGAAAAAGCAAATACTTCCATCATTGTTCACAAAAGTACACTTTTTCAAATTCATGTAGAATATAGCTTAAGAAAGAAAATTTCCTTAAATCTGGAAAACAAAACATTTAAGTAAAGGACCAACAATATTTCAAATGAAAATCATAAAAGCATCGTCATCAGTTATTCAGTCACATGTAATTAATTTTTGTTCTGCTTGATATTGACTAGCAGCTTCATGAACCTATCAGTTTAACCAGAGTTTTATTAGCATATTGATCTTAAAGTTATTAGCAATCTGTATTTAAGAGTACTTGTTAGCGTCTTTTCCATCTGATTGCAAATGCCTTTAGAGAGGAACTCAAAACAATAACTATGGATGACTAAATTGTAGAATAGCTATGATTAAAAATCTGATGTTATTCATTAAAATCAGCAATTGATGAGGACACTTTGTTATTTTTGTGGCATACATTGTAATTTCCAGAATTATGACTGATGACATATTAAATTTCAAAGAACATATAATTCTGGAAACTTCATATCAATAACATACCCATAAATGTAACTGAGAGACGATCTAGCATCACTTATCATTTGACAATGTTTTCCATATGATTTATTGAATAAAATAATCATTTACTAAGTGATGAGAGATATATATTATTTGAAAATCTCAAAGTTAATTCTAGGTGAAAAAAGACTTCATTTAGAATTTTGATTCCAGGGAAGCCACCAAAGATGTAAAAAGTTTCAAAACACTTGATTAAAACACACTCACAATTTTCTGTGAAATAAAAATCATTCATTTAACCAGAGTAATATCAAAGATTTCAAAAGCATTATAGAAAGTTCCATGAACATAAAAACCTTAACCTTTCCAAAGGTCAGTTTTTCTAAGTGATCAATTACCTAATAACGAGATAGGAACACTCCTACATTGCTGGTGGGACTGCAAACTAGTTCAATCTCTGTGGAAAGCAATATGGAGATACCTTAAAGCGATACAAGTAGATCTACCATTTGATCCAGCAATCCCATTACTGGGCAACTACCCAAAAGAACAAAAGTCACTCTATGAAAAAGACACCTGCACTCGAATGTTTATAGCAGCACAATTCATAATTGCAAAGATGTGGAAACAACCCAAATGCCCATCAATACATGAGTGGATTAATAAAATGTGGTATATGTATAACATGGAGTACTATTCAGCTATAAGAAACAACGGTGATATAGCACCTATTGTATATTCCTGGATAATGCTGGCCCATTCTATTAAGTGAAGTATCCCGAGAATGGAAAAACAAGCACCACATGTACTCACCAGCACATTAGTATTAACTGATCAACACATAAGTGGACATATAGGAATAACATCTATCGGGTGTTGGGCAGGTGTGGAGGTGGGGATGGATATATACATACACAATGAGTGTGATGCGCACCAACTGGGGGATGTACACGCTTGAAGCTCTGACTCGAGGGGGTAGGAGGACAAGGGAAACATACGTAACCTTAACATTTGTACCTCCATAATGCTGGAAAAAATTAAAAATAAATAATAAAAAAAAAGAAATCACAGGAAATTATCCTGTTATAATGTAAATTCTTTGCTGTTTTAGGCCAATTATCAGCAACATAAAGAAAAACCTCCTGCAATGTGATTGTTTCTCCTTATGGAGACCTGAAAGTGAAACTTGATGAAAAGGGCACTTGAATTTAATCACACACAAGAAGAGAATGCCAAAAATTATTAGTGCACAACATATTTTAGAGAAACATAAAGAAGAAAAAAATCCCTTGCATGGGAGAATGTGTGGCTCCTAGTAAAAGCATGGGAAATTTCTTGATTACATAGGACTATTCAGACACATCAAGAAAAGCCAAGAATACAGAATGGAGTTACACTGGAGAAAAACATTGCTTGCGACTTCAAGATAAGCATTTCAGCATCAGCTCATAACTACAAAGTTAGAACAAAGGGGAAAAAGGTACAGGAACTGACGAAAAAGTACAGGAACTGATGAAAAAGTTGAAGGAGAGAGTTACCAACCCAGGCTTTCTCAATGGGAGAGAGAAGAAGAGCAGAAGGCAATAATATATGACCTGCAAATGACACACGGTGAGATGGGACAGAAGTTGAACTTCTGAGATGTTAATATTAATCTGAGAAGCTTTAAGAGGAATACTCCAAGAGATGAAATTACCATTCTCAATAAAGAAGACGACATTTCTAACCTAAAACTAAGGGAATTAAGTGATCTCAGAAAGAAATATGGCAGAAATAGGAACTATCTGCAGTTTAGATGATGACTCTTAAAGAAACAGATTTTAAAATTAAAAATCAAAACTTTTTGAAATTTTACCAAAAGCAAATCAATATTTCAGGAAAACATTGTTGTTGTACTATAGAGGACAAAATTGTTAGTTTTGTGTTAATGCATTTTTAATATTAAAGCTCAATCCTTAGAAAGACATAAATAATTCCCTTCTAATTATAGCCAACTTGATCACAGGCAAGATTTCTTTAATAAATTCATCCTTCGCAAACCTTTCATTTCCTACTCAGACATTTGATGACATGTTTAGGCTTTCTGCTTTATCCTATACTTTCTCTTTCTTAAATAACCAGTCATTTTACTTTAGGACAAAAATTTACCATACCAGATTCTTATATAAAATTATTCTCTTTTTAGCCTTCCTTACCAAAAATACATTTTCATACCCATAACTTTCTTCACATATCACCCTCTCCTACTTACTGTTTTTTTCTATTAATATTTTATTTCTATTTCCTTTCTGAATTTACATTTTGAAACAACCTTGAGATAACTTTTGAATTAGGCAAAATTATTTTTTTCTCAATAAAGAACAGATCGTATCTTATAATTTTTCACATAAAAAACATCTTAATTTTTGGTACAGTTTATATACAGAATTGTATATGTTAATTATAATTTTAACTGTCAATAACCTCAATTTTTAATAAGCAATTTTGAACTATATGTAACATATCAGTATTTTGTAGATGAGAATAATTTTTAGGAACATGTTCCTCCGTAACATAATTTTTGTGTGTATTTAAAGATCCAACTATAGTTTAGTCATTCCATAAAACTTAAGAAGCTAAGAACAAACTTATATTTATGTTCAGCAATTTGTTTTAGTTTTTTATCTTATTTGGAAATAATGCAGACACTTAATGAGTATCTATTACTTAATTTAATGTAACTTTAAGACTACAAATTAAAAAAATGTGTTTATAAATGTTTATCCCATTTATATTTACCTAATTTATTACTTATTTTATTACATATTTTAATACTTATACCTAGATTACTTATGAAAACTGAGATATTAGTCACCATTTTAAGTTATTTTTCTGTTAACCATTTTTATAACCCATGAATATTAACTGTTTACCTCTAAGTAAGACTCTTACTTAGGCAAGGTTTAAATATTGGGTATTTTGCTGATAATTCAGAAGATACAGCTGTTTTCATTAGCCAACAATGTTAAATTAGTCTTAGTTATGAAAAAATTGCATAAAGATCACTCTATTTTAGGCTGGATTTATATTTTTTATAAATTTCGTGTCAAACCATGACATCTTAAAATATCTAGCAGAGATAAATATGTAACTGTCTGATGAGTAAACCCAGGCACAAATGTGTGTTGACAATTTTAAAGACCCTTTTTTTTCCAGCAATTTTAAGTCACATAAATTAAAATTCATTTAGGTTAATTACTATGCACTTTATATGATCGCCCATTTACTTAAGCCAATCAGAGTAGAATTTCTTAAGCAATTACTGGCTGACTACATCATATTTTATTATGTAGACACAACATAAACCATGTATACATGTGTAAATACATCTAAAACCATACACACACAGAAAGATCTTATAGGCTTCATTTTAGAATTTAAGTCATGAGGCAGTAAAATGTACAAACTCACCAGTTTTTAAAAGACAGTTGGATCCAAATTATTTTTCTGACGAAATGGGACCTGTTCACATGCCTGAACTTTATTTGCCCAAATAGATAATCTAATGAAGACTGTGAACCAAAATTGTGGGTAGAGAAATTTCCAAAGCAGTCTGGTTTAAAAAACAAAACAAAAACAAAATTTTTCTCAATTTCAAATGACTTTAGGGTAAATTTTCAATGTCTACATTTTAGCCAAGACTGGCTGAATTGTATAAGAAAAACAAAATCTCCAAATAGCCTTGAAGTTTTAGTAATCTATTTTTGGTTTGCTGGTCTGATTTGCTTGAGTAGTTAATGAGAGTGAGGAAGCATTTTAGTGGAGTTTTGGGTTTTGTGGGGGTTTTTTGGGGAGAGGGAGCTTTTTTTTGGTCCCTGCATTCTGGACAGTGATATCTTATATAACATTATTGCTCTGAGCTCAAGATTTTTACCTGTTCGATCTGACAGCCTAACTTTTATGAACATTTATTTAGCTCTTTCTTTTTAGATTATCAATTATTCAATTAACTGTTCCATCACCCTGAGCAGGCAAACCTAAATTTACACCAAAAGGGACGAATGGCTAGTAGGTCTAGGTTTTTGATTACCATGGAGCTGTTGTAACTTGGAAAGCTATTAATTTAAAATCTCTCTGAAACTTTTTAAAAAATCTTGTCTAGAATACCATAAGCAGTGAGTTTTATCTCAACATCAGCAGAAAAGTTAGCACATTCAAAGTAGACAGAAAAAAAATAGAGATAGAGAACTTAGAAGCCACTACCTATTAAGTGTATAATTGCAGGGCTTCTTTTTAAAAGAGAGTTTAAATAATGACCATTTGAACTCTCTGTTTTCCTTGATGTAGTTTCCACATCAGTATAAAAATGTGCATGAGCCATGGTGTTTGGTGAATTTTTTATGTGGTCCATACTTGATTAAAAAAGAGAAAGCAGCAGAGGGCAGGGTATCTCTGCCAGCACCCAGGTGTTCAGATCAAATTAAATATTAGGCACTCAGAAAGAACCAAAAGTAAATTCAGCAGAAAAGACCTGCCTTATGGACAGACTATAAAGTCTGCAGAAACCAGAGTACTCAAACCAGAAAGTCTTTATACCAAGAAGGACTTGCCAAAAAAAGTCTTTTATCATCTCAGGAGGGATGCAGACTCTTTATTAAGGTGGTCTTCTACCAAAAATGGAGGCTCAGCCTGAAAGAAAACTCACCAGTGTGGAAAAGTAAGCTGCAGAAGTGGAGAGCTCAAGGAACACAAGCGAGTACTGCACGCCAGTTCCTAAAATTGCTGATTTCTTCCAGTAGAGATCTTTCTTTGATTCCATTTCTGACACCATTTATGTCAACCTAAATAACAAACAGAGAGAGAAGTTCTCTAAAGAAGTGGCATTTATTTGGGAATAGAGCATTACAATGGACAGATGCAGGAACATGCCATAGTAAAATATGTGCAAATTCAGGGAGTAAAGGAAGACACAGATTTATAGGAAAAATAAGGAGGATTACATCATTGTTTTGAGATAATTATCATTAACTGCAAAGATTAATAACCAGGGGATACCAGTCTGAGGTTGGACAGGCAGTTGCTAGACAAATGTCTTTTCAGAAGTATTTAGTAGATCTTTGTAGATTTGGGGAGGGGATTTCTTTTATGTAAAATTGTCATTTGTGAATAAAAAGTTACGCTTTATACTTTCCAATCTTTATGTGTTTTCTTTTTCTTGTTTTTTTTTTTTTTGTATTGGACAGGACCTCTCATAAAATGTTAAATAAGATATTAGCAGTGGGCATCTTTGCTTTATTCTCAACTTTCTTTAAAAGGAAAACTTTTGATATTTCACCGATATGTGTGATGTTAGCTCTAGGTTTTTGGTAAATACTCTTAATCAGATTGAGAGAATTTAATTCTATTTTAAAAATGCTGAAAATTTTACCAACCTAAATTTAATTAAATGATTCTTATACATCTGTTGATAAAGTCGTATTTTTTTCCCCTTATTCTGATAAGCAAGTGAACCAGATTGATTGATTTTGGATTACTTAACTAACCATGTATTTCTAAAATATTATTTATATTTCTATATCCCACTTGATCATGATGTTTTGTTTGTTTGATTTTGATGGGTGATGCTACTTGATATTCTGGTAAAGATATTTATGTGTATGTTAAGGAGTAATTTTGGTCTGTAATTCTTTGTTGAGTTATGGAATCAAATTTAATCTGACCCAGTGGTGTGCTGGTAAATGTTAAATCACTGGCACTGGCTTTCCAGGGTAATAAAATGCCTTGGTTTTTAGTGCTTGGTCATTACTTTGGTATGCATACCTCTACAATGGCTGATTAGAATCTACTGATATGATGTCACTCAATGCAGAATTAAGAAGAGATGCTCAAAATAGGCTCTCATGAGCCCGAGCAAGCTGGCTGCAGCATACCTGTGTTATGATCTAAAAACAAATTGAAAATTTTTCTATTACACTTTATATTCTGAACAAATTGGTGTAATATTAGTATTACTATTTCCTCTTTAAATTTTTGTTAGCATTCACACGGTTTTAATTAATGAGTTTGAATAAAATATATATAGTTATATAAGATATATATAAAACACTATATATAACATATATCATATCATATATTATGTATGATAATTTGTATATATGATATTATTTATTTATTATATACAATTTCTTAACATAGGAAAAGTTTCCTTTGTTATAAAGAGGATGGCTTCAATCATATATTGTCATTCAACAGACATTCTTAGTCATAAATACCATATTTCAGGAAAAAGAAAATCAAATGATAAAAAGTCAAAGAGAATGTTATGCTCCTACTGCCTGACAAATTCATTTGCAGTTGGCTGGATAATTATCAATTGTTTTTGTCAAATACTATTGGAGGAAGATTTATGCTAATAGTGTTTCACTTTATATTATGCCAGGACATTAATTTAATAAAAGTGGCTCACTTTCTCTTTAGCTAAAACATTAGCTAAATTGCACTGGGAGAATAAAACTCAGAGGCAGAAACTAATTGGAAACATTGCTTTAAGGTAATGAAGCACTTACATATCCATTTTGGGGATTCATTAGTTTTAGTTTGAGGAAGTTTTTACATAACTCACCTAAAAAATGTATAATTGTGGTTGATGTACATAACTGCCAAAGACATTGAATAAAGGGGAAACTTTGGCATTTTATCTCATTTCATTTTAACAAACACCCCATCACACTTTGGACTAAACTTTAGGGATCCAAAGATAAAATACTCGATCAAGGCATTATTCTACTACTCATGAAGCTTAGTAGGGGAGAAGAACACAATTAAACCAATAACAACTCTACCAGGTGATAAGAGATATTAAAGAGATTTACATAAGGTGCTATAGAAACACAATGAGAGAACAATCTCTCCAGGTGGGAGACAAAGTCTACTGATAGTGTATTAACACTTCTCTCCCTTTCCCCTTCTCTCTCTCTCATAGATTTATTATTTTGAAGATAAATTGCAAGAAGGGGCAAAGTGCCTCTTACGTAAAACAAAGGAAGTTACAATTGTTTCAAGCCCTGCGATTTGCTAAGAGGTTTGCACAAGCCAAACGAAGAGCATTCTAGACAGCTACAGAAGGACCCAGTGTGTGGTATCTTCCATTGGAGAACTTCAGAAGGCATCATTATGAGTGTAGAGCACTTCAGCAACAAGTAAGCACATTCGGGATCAATAAGTACAATTTTATAGGAAAGAGAAACTGACATCTAAGAGGTGAAGCTATTTTATCAATAATGAAAAGAAATGGATCAGTCTCAAGGGACAATTTTGCTTATTAATTAGAATAGGTTGTATCACATTCATTGCAAACAGAAAGACTGTTTCAAGAGAAGTTGAGATATTTCACAGAAGCAGGACTAGTTACATAATTTCCTGGGCCCAGCGCGAACTAAAAATGCAGTGCTCCTTGTTCAACTGGTATTAAAATTTCAGGATGGCAACAGCAGCACATTAATCCAAGCACAGCTCTCAGACCCATGAAAGCAGTGGCCAGAGGGAAGTATCACTTTATGTATTATAGCAAGCTAAATCTTTCTAGAATGGGAAGCCATAAACTCTGAAATATAGCAAAAGTAGGTCTGAATCCTAGCTCCATCACGTATTATTTACTGGATATTGGACAAGTTATAGAAATTTTCCATTTCCTCATTGAAATGTAGCCATGCAAATTCAGACTTCCACCTAAGTTTCAGTATTATATATAAATACATAAGTCAGTTTTCTTCTGTTGAATATATAAATAACTAAATGTATTATTTTTTTTTAAAAAGAGTATGCAATAGCGGCTTTAAAATATTGCTGCTAATTTTAAGAAATAAAAATTTAAAGGAAAACATTTTGTTCATGTTTTTAAATATCCCTGACCATTGATTTTATACCTCACCCCAGTTGTGAGGTACCAATAACGCGTAAGATTCACCATTAAAATGACTGTTTTAAGATCATATTTTTAAAATATTTAAATAAATGTTATCTATTTGGGAGTAAGAATATAATAGCTATGTGTATTTTATATTCTCCATATAGAAAATTATACTCTTCATTTTAATATTTCACAATTACTTTTTGACATTCAGAGATAGACTCATTTAATTTCTGTAGTGCTCTGCCATTTTAAAAACATATTTTTTATATTTTGTTCTTCAGTTGTGTGAAGAACGACAGGAGTGCAAAGGCTTTCTTTCTGGGTGGCCTGGTAACTTCCTTCACTGTCTCCAGGTGCTAGAGAGCTGGCTTTTCTCAGCACTTCATTAGGAAACTGGCACCAAAACTCAAAGTATCCTTTCCCCTGAGCAAGATCATTGTTATGCTTAGTCCATTAGAAAGAGAAAGCAGCAGAGAGCAGAATACCTCTGCCAGCATCCAGACCCATGGTCCAAGTACACCTCTCTAGAATATTATGAAAACAGAGACCTGTGTTCTTTCTGACCCTCTGCCTGTCAGTTCCTGTGTGCATTATGTGATATTTGTTGCTGTGTGCCCTGTCCCTTTGCAAGAGAAATCTTAATAAGTCATTGTAGGATAACAGGGGCAAGAATTATTAATCTCATTTTACCAATGAGAAATATAAAGTCAGATGGATCAAGTAGAATGTTCAGGGTTACAAATTTAGTGATCAGCATTGATGTGGCACTTGACATTCCTATTCCAAGATAAATTATCAGTGAATCAGGCTTCAGAAACATTGTTAACATATTATGTACTTTATACCAGTTCCTTTCACAAGGACTTCACACTTATTGATATATTTAATCCCACAACAAAACTCCAGGATAGGTACAACAAAACTCCAGGATAGGTACTAATAACACTGCCTTTTTACAATGGAAAAAACTGAGACAAAAGGAAGTTTGATGAGTTCCTCAAAGTCGCCTTGTTATTGGCGACTTGCAAAGCTTGAGTTCAAATCCAGGTGGTCTGGGTTCAGAGTCCAGGCTCTTACTTTCCAGCTGCACTGCAACTCACATGCTGGCTCAAGAACCCTTTTTCAGGGCTGGAGAAGCTACCCAACTATAGCTATTTCTGGGCCACATATCTGGTTGATATTGTGGAAGAGAAAGAAAAGAATATCCTCATCAGCAGTCAAGTGGGCATGCAGGTCATCCCCAGATGCTTGTATTAAATTGGAGGTTTTGTGTTCCTGGCGTTCCTTTTTGTTTTTATTTGAGAGATGAAAACTATGAATATTTCACTTTTAATATCGTATATCTAGTACTCCTAGGTTCCTAAATGTTAACACAATATCTTTGTGGATATACAGAACTGACAGTAGAGTAGCATCTCCAATCTATGAGTATTAACATAACTGTGAATATGAGATATAGACATAATCCATCTAAGAGGGGGGCATAAAATTTATACTACTTTTCCTGATCTGAAAAGCATGATGCTAGTACCTCTGGTTTCTGAAAGCAGTTTATTTTCTATTCTAGGATACTCAAAGTCATCAGGAACACAAAGACATAATCCAAACATTCATATTTTTATAAATTTAATGATAAGATTATTATAAAATATTTTCTTTAAATCATTATCTATAAAATGTTTTTGTTACAATTATTTTACAAGAATTGTTGATTAGTCACCTAGTGAGTGCCAAGTAGATGAAAGTAGAACAGGTCAAGAAATATTGTTTGTTTGATTTTTCTTATTTTTGCCTCATTTTATATATATATTAAGATAAAGAACATTTTTAAATGCATGCTGAAAACTAATTAAAAACACACTGAGTGTATCTTTATAAAATTGTTTCTGTCAGTTGGTTTGGTAATATTGTCTTCATTACTATGATAACCATCCAAAGATAAGGCTCCTTTTCATTTACCTTGGAGGAGGCTCCAACAAAATTATAATGTTCTTGGACAGAGAAAAAAATATGAGAAATATCATTGCATCTACCACAAAACTAGACTGTGTTTCAGCCATAAGCTGATGATATCCATTTTATAATATTTATCTTTTTTTCAAGGTAAATGAAAAGGAACCTTATCTTTGGATGATTATCATGGTAATGAAGAGAAAATTACCAAACCAACTGACAGAAACAATTTAACAAAGATGCACTCAGTGTGTTTTCCATTAGTTTTCAGCATGCATTTTAAAATGTTCTTCATCTTAATATATACATAATGAAGTAAAAATAAGAGAAATTAAACAAACAGTATGTCTTAACCTGTTCTACTTTCATCTACTTGGCACTCACTAGGTGACTAATCAACAATTCTAGTAAAGGATTTGATGCAGGAGGTGCATTTGTCCATTCAAGAAATCTTTATTAAATCCAATCATATTCCAGTCACTTTACTAATGATGCCAGCACGGACACACTCTTTGCCTCCACTGACCTCAGAGTGGAGAAACAGATACATAAACCACACAGGTAATTGTAACATCCTGTGTGAGGATGATGATAGAGAGGGGACTGTTGAACCCACAGAAAGACTATTTAACCCAATGGAGTGAAGGCAGGATAGCAAGGAGGAGTTAGGCTTTGGGAGGAAGGCCTGAGCCAAGTCTTAAATAGAAGTTATCCAGGCAAAGAGCAGAGATGGGGACTGGAAGTGGAAGGGAATTCCAGAAGGAGGCGATACCAGGAGCAAAGGAAGAGCTACGACAGCATGGTGTACGGGGCATTTGTTAACAATTGGATTCTAATGAACACAGTGTTAGGAAGTGATGGGGGAAAGGTGACAGACAGGGAGAACAGCCACATATGAATTCTAGGAGGTTGGGCTTTATCCTGTATGTGCCAGTGAGACACTGAACAGGGAACTAATATGGCTAGAATTTTGGTTACATCATTATGTCTGCATATCAGATGGAAACAGTTTGGAATACCCTACAATATTAAGAAAGAAAAAGAGAGAAACAATTTGAGAAGTATTCAGGAGTCAAGATTTACACAATGTGGCATATAGCAATTGATTAGCAGTTAGTTACTTAAGGATACAGGAGCACTGAGGAAGACCCTCAGTTCTAGCTAGGTGGATTGTACTGTTACTAATCAAGACCAAGACTATCCTAGAACATGTCTGGGGGTAAAATCAGTTTTGTTTTGAACCTCTTGGATTTGAGGTGCCACGTGGTGCACTCGACAATCATTAAAAATATTTAAGGGGATGAGATTATCTATTAGGAGTTTGCCAAGTAATGCATCCTATGGGATGTAAACATTTGGGGATTATATAGAGAAAGATAAGTCTTTGAAAGAGGCAGACAAAGAATTCCAAAGTATAGGAACCAGAGAGTTTGAAACCAGGGAGCAGAAAGCCATAAAGATCAGAAACTAAAGACTGAATTGTGTCCACTAAATTTGGAAATACAAAAGTCATTGATGAATTAAGCCAGAACTACCCTCATGAAATATTAGGAAAGAAATGCATATTGCCTGTAGTTGAGAAATAAATGGAAGATAAGAGCATAGAAATATATCATAACAAGCTATACTTTAGGAAGCTCAGTTGAAAAGAAGAAGAAAGAGACAAGATGGTGGCTATAGAGAGAAATAGAGACAATAGATGGCTTTTTTGTTTTGTTTTGTTTTGATAGGAGAGATAAGCCTAAGTTTCAGTTAAGGGCAAGAAATGATAAAAAAGAAACAAGTTGAAGATATACAAGAAAAATACTATGTATAACCAACAGAGCAAGAGCCTAGAATGTAAGGATGGAACTAGAAGCAGGAGACAGGAGCAGGGCACACCTCATCTTCTGCAATTAGAAGAAAAGTGAGAATAAATGTGCATATTGATAAAAGTGTGGGTAGATAGGACAGGAAAGTGAGAAGGTTCACTCTTGATGTCCTTGAGTTTCTTAATAAGGTAGCAGTCAGATTAGCTTCTACGCCATCCTTACTATTTACTTGTTCATTCAACTGATTGATTCAGTATCCTCAACATATTGGTTAATGAAGGAGACATGGTTTCGCCTGTAGTATTTAGTATTTAGTGGGATTTGAAGATACACAGATGTGTAGTAACAATACAGTGTAACAAATGGTTTTACAAGAGATGTAGAGATTATGGGAGCTCCTGGGATGTTTACCAACCACGATGAACTGTCTCATATGGCTCTATTGTGACAAACTATAATTTTAATTATATTTTATCATTTTGTTTGCATATTCTTGGGCATTTTTCCCACAAAAACTTGAAGTTAATATTGGTCAATTAAATTGTGGTGAATTCATGGTGTAATATTACATAAGAATAAATTACATAAGAATAACGACAGTGACAAGAGCTATATTAATTAAGTTGAAAAGATGTTCAGTACTTACTATTGAATGAAAAATAAAAACAGATTGCCTAATAGTGTATGTGGAATAATGTTTAAAAGTAAATTATAAACCAAGAAATCAGAAAGAAGCAACTGACTATGTATAATGTATCAATGTGAATTTCCTGATTTGATAATTATATTGTGATAATATTAAGAGAATATTGCAGCACCATGTTTCTAATTTACTTTTTAGTGCTTTGGAAATAATAACAATAATTATATCATATATTACATATGTGTGTGTATATATATATTTATATATAAAAAAGAGAAAGAGAGCTGAAGCAAATGTGAAAAAATGGTAACATTTGAGGAAATGTAGGTGAAGATTATATATATATATATATATTTTTTTTACTGTTCTTATAACTTTTCTGAAACTCTGTAATTATTTCTAAATTTAAAAATTTACCAGGCAGGGGGAGGCAAGTGGGTGGTCTAGCCTAGGTTTGCAGAATAAAGCCACGTAGTTTACCATACAAAACACATGCTTTTTCTTTCCTTTTAGTTTAATAAATTCATAAGTTACCTTTCCAGTTGCAAAGTGCCAGTCTTTTCATTTGTATGGTAAGTAACCAAGGTAACCTGAATAGAGAAGAAACAGCTGCAATCTGGATTCCACACATCTTTGAATACCTACCTCCATTGGTCTGTTCTCAGAACCCCAAATTTCTCCTTCCTTGCTGCAGAAAGACCTAAAAGAATAACTGTGGTTCTCACTATGTGCCCAAAGTCTGAAGATTTCCTAAGCATGTTAAGAGCATAGGAACTGAGAGTTGGGTGGGCATTCAAAGATACAGAAGTGGAAAGCACCAAAAGTCTTCCCGGACAAAATAGAAGATATGAGGAAAAGAAGAGACAATGTCCGGTGGATGCTCTCAATCTACAAAGGAAACATCTGTATATCCAGGACCCAGAGGGTGGCACAATGTGTCACAATGCTGGATTGTTAATTGACATAGAGTCATCCAGACCAGAACAATTGACACACGTTCCCAAAACTGCTTTGTATGTTTTGTATTTAATAAACATATAAATTTTTTATTTTTTTTTTGAGACAGAGTCTCACTCTGTTGTCCTGGCTAGAGTGCTGTGGTGTCAACCTAGCTCACAGCAACCTCAGACTCCTGGGCTCAAGCAATCCTTCTGCCTCAGCTTCCCGAGTAGCTGGGACTACAGGCATGCGCCATCATGCTCGGCTAAGTTTTTATATATATTTTTAGTTGGCCAATTAATTTCTTTCTATTTTTAGTAAAGACGGGGTCTTGCTCTTGCTCAGGCTGGTCTCAAACGATCCTCCCGCCTCGGCCTCCCAGAGTGCTAAGATTACAGGCGTGAGCCACTGCGCCCGGCCTAAACATACAATTTTTTTTTAACAATTGTACTTTTTCTTCTGTTTTGTGTGTATGTGTTTTCATCTGTTTTCTTTCTTCTGTGCTGAAATTTTTATAATGAGCATGTATCACTTTTACATTTGAAAAAAACTTCTCAAAGTATTTACAGTATGTGATGATTAATTCTGTGTGTTAACTTCTCTAAGTTATAGTTCCCAGATGTTTGCTCAAACATCACTCTAGATGTTTCTGGTAAGATATTTTTTTAGATGAGATTAATATTTAAATCAACAGACTTTGAGTAAAACATATCACCCTCCATAATGTGAGTGAACTTCATGTAATCAGTTGAAGTCCTTAATAGAAAAAAACTGACCTCTCTCAAAGAAGAGGGAATTCTGCTAGCAAACAACCTTTGGACTCCATCTGTAGTATCAGTTCTTCCCTGGTTTCCAGCCTGCCTGCCTATCCTTCAGATTTGGAACTTGCCAGCCTCCACAATGATATGAGCCAATTCCTTAAAATAAATATTAATATCTTTAGATAGATGAGAAGATAGAGAGACAGATATCTACACATCCTGTTGGTCTGTTTCTCTGCAGAACTCTAACTAATACATGTTATGAACAAAATAAGAATCAATGGGCTGGCAATATTAAAGGAAAACATATGACTAAATTTAATAAATAGGAAATGTACAGAGATTCATTCTTCGTAACATTAATTCAAAAGGCACTAAACCCACAGGTAACACATACTAAGTCTGAAAAAAATATACAAAAATTGAAATGAACCAATTTTACATCTTCACTGGATATAATCAAATATCTGGAAAATATTCTATCATTGTTTACTCTTTATTTTTAGAGCCTATAGACAATGCCTAAAATTCAAAATTTTTGAATCTTTGTTCTCCAAATTCAAAACACATCACTGTATAATTATGATGAAAAATACACTATGCGTGTTGAACAAGAGAAGAGTATAAAATATATTAGCAAACCATTTAACAATTGTCACCTATTTGTGAGTATAAAGCATTGAGAAGTTACACTTTAAAAGCTAATGATAAAAACTGGAAAAATCAGTTTTTGTGCAGAATTATTGATATGAAAAAATATTCAAACCTTGTTACTTTGAACTATAATTTAAATTATATTTCCAATAGTTTTCTTGCCTATTTTGAGGCACTTTTTCCCATAATTTAAACAGCATTATAGATAATTTATTTTAATGTTAGAATTTTTGTATATGAAATTAATACATTAATTTCAGATGAGTTCACTTTTCTTTATCTTTAGTAATCCTATTCACAAACATTGGCTACATTTCCAATATTCATTAAAATTTTACCGTCTTCTTCATGAATACCTTCCTTATTAAGTTTATTCTTTTTTTTTATTTCAGCATATTATGGGGGTACAAATGTTAAGGTTACGTATAATGCCTTAAATTCAATGTTTGTCTCCATTCTGCATGGACTTTTTTAATTTTTACTTTTCTAGAACTATTGAATTTTGTATTCCTTGGGGGAGGCATAACATAAATTCAATAAATACATTCATAAGCTAAACAAATTTTAAATAAGTAAAATATATAGTATTTGACAAAATAATTTGCACAGGTATTTGAAAAAGTTATAAGTACAATAGGAAAACACAGGAAACATAAAAAGTACACTGTGGGGTTGAATTTTTAAATAGAATGATTAGAAAAAGTTTCATATTTAAGGAAAGATTTGAGAGAAGTCAGAAACAAAACTTGTAGATACCTGGGGAAGAGAATTTCTATAAGAGGATGTAGCATTTGCAAACATCGTGAGTGGGAGTGTGCCTCAGGATGTTCACAAAACAAAAAGACGCCAGTGTGTCTACAGTAAAAGTAAGAAATGAGAGAGCTCTGGGAGATAAGAGTTGACCTGTCAGACTGTGCAGGTCATTATAATGACATTGGTTTGTATTCTGAGTAGACTAGTGGGATAAAAGCAGGAAAGTCACCTCTTTCTGAGGCAGCTAGAGGAAGACTTTCAACGCTCCAAACTACTAGGGCTCTCCTAAACAGAAAGCATGAAGGTCAAGTTCTTATTGCCTATCCTTTGTGAGCCCTGGTGGGTAGGGATCATCAAGCCCACATTTACTTGGCCCAAACCAAGGCCACTAGGAACCCAACATCTCTTGGGCACACGGGCACCTATGGGCCTCAGCATTTCAGGAAAGAGTTCTTAGGGATTCAGGAAGGAGATGCAGACACATAGGAGTTGGTAGTGGAGGGAAGGAGCTGCTGTGCAGCCCCTACCTTCACAGAATCCTCTGCTCCAGAATCTTTAACCATATTCATTTTAGTCCAAGTCCATATGAATTGTCTTCATTCCCACCTTTCTATATCCCAGAGGAGATAAAATAAAAAGTCACAAAAAATTAAAATAAAAAGCTCAAAAAATTAAGCTATTTCTGTATTTCAACAGATAACATTCATTACAAGTATTTATTTGATCTTGGTACTATACAATGAACTTTGTACAATAAATAGTATTATTCAACAAATAGTATCTTAACATAGACAACTGGCAAACCAGCAATCCAAAAAGTCTTGACTGGATACAAAGAAGCTTTAGCTACTTCACAGAGCTATCCATGACTGTGGAATCACAGTTGTTTAAATCAAGGAGCACCGATCTGATAAAAATAATAACTAATATCTTTTCGGTACTTTTTTTTATTTGCTATGTATTAGGCCAAATCTTCTACACATATGGTTATCTCCAGCCTCAAACAACCCAGTGTGGTAAGCATTACTCATATTTTACTATTATAGAGGAGGAAATATATTGAAGCACACATATGTCAGGTGGCAGAGCTGGTCTTGTCTGACTCAAAACCCAGGTGACTTAACCTCTACTCACTGCTCACTGTTTACAAAACCACCAAAAAGTTGGAAATATCCAAACCTAAAGGATACAAAGCACTTGCAAAGATATAAAACTGTGTTACAAAATCCTCAAATCCAGTTGGCCTATTTAGACAGACAAGGTCAATTCAAGAAGTGAGCATCATGCAGCTTTCAACAGAAGAGAGTTTTACAGAAGCAGTTGTCTATTCTAACCTCTGCCCAGATGCTGCAGGCCAAGAATTACATTTTTAGCTCCAGGGCACTGTCTCTCTTCTATATAGAGGACACTTTACTCTGCTTCAGCTTTTCATTCTGTCTCCTGAAAACCAAAGGATATTTTGAAAAGGTGAAATATATTAACTTAAAATTCTCAGAAGAGAATGAAAAAAGCAATAGAATGAATGCACTGTTCCCACTTTCCCAAATGTGAAAACACCATGTTTAACATAATTTACTCTCAGCAACAGCAGCAGTGGTTGCAGATAAGTTCATTTCATGGTTGAAGTATTGTGCATCTCTTGCTCTAAGAAGCAAACCTCTCTGATCTCCTCTCAGGTTAAACTGCTGAAGCTAGGCAGGGATCATTTAGGTCTGGAATTCTCTGTATGATATATTTAATAACTGCCTTTAAAGCTTCTGAAAACATGCAATTATTAGACAGTGCTATCTTACATCAAGTGTAACTCTGTTGTCTTCCCTTGAAAATTCTAATCCTTGATTTCAGCTCTAACATTCTGAGATGCAAAGACACTTCTAGTTCAAATGATTCAAGATAATGGTCTCACTCATCCTCCAACCTAAATCTTCATTTCTCTGTGCTAAATATCCCCAGTTTTAACTCTTTTTCAAATGAAGCCAAGTCCAGATGCTCTCTCACTCTAATGGCTATTTTTAAGACATTCTCGCTTTCTACATCCCCATTTGAAATGAGTTGCCAATAACTAAACATATTTCAGCTCCATTCTCATCAGTATAGTGTGCTAATCTACTAATGTAGATTATGTCAGTATCAATTTCTCTGGCAGCCACATGAGATGGCTGACTCCTACTGAGCATAGAGCTGGCTAACTTGTTTATTTGCATGTTTGTTTATTTTGCATAAAAGATTTCAATTTACTATTTAACTAGTTTTTTTAAAAATTAAAGGTCATATGATGTGAAAAGAGCATTATACTTAAAGTCAGAAAATCTAGATTGAATCACTGCAAAAACATTCATGAACTCATTTGCCAACTTAAAAAAAAATAATCTTTCTCTTATTTCAGTTGCACCATTAAAAAAATCCTTGCAAAGTTTTTTATTCATCTGTAACTTGGGCTCGATAAGGATTAAAGATGTATTTCAAAAGGAGTTTGAAAGGACCCTTATGATCATTAACTATGATTTTTTTTAAACTTAAATGCTATACTTTTAATTAATTTATTTTAATTTTATATTATGGGTTTTCTCCCAACTCTTTCTGTACTAATAGTGGTTAGCTGTCTAGAACAAAGAGATAGGGTTAGCAGTTTAATTAAAGATATATAAACCAAAGTGGACTTAGGGAGAAGTGACTCATATCTTATTCATTAAGAATTAAAATTTCTTTTCTGTGTGTGAACTGTAATATTCCCATGATTTTGGAGGATTTATGTCAGCAAATAGCCAGAGTCTATATGCCTTTTTGAAGAATTCTCTCCACCAGTGTCTATATGTACAAGTTATGGTTTAAATGTTTGTCCCTTCCAAAACTCGTGTTGAAATTTAATTTCCATTGGGCATTAAAAGTCGGACCTTTTAATGAAAGCAGGATTAAGTCATGTGTACTCCATCCCACAGGTGGGATTAGTGCTCTCATAAAAGGGCCAGTTTGGTTTTCTTCCTTCTCTCTCTTGCCCTTCCACCTTCCACCAAGGACTGATACAGCAAGAAGGCCATTGCCAGAGGCCAGTGTCTTTATCTTGGCCTTCCCAGTCTCCAGAACTGTGAGTCAGTGAATTTCTGTTCATTGCAAATTATCCAGTCTCAAGTATTCTATTATGGCAGCAAAAATGGACCAAGACAATACACTTACTGTGGCAAATCAGAGCTATTACACATTTCTTAGATAAAATCATCTTTAAGCACTTATCATTTAAATTTTATTCATGAATTCTCAAAGCACTGATGCTGTGATCAACTCTTTCACTATGTAAGAGGTACCTTTCAACTACCAAAACATAAATACAAGACTTGTATAACCAGTACTTGGAAATTATGGCTACATTTGGAAAAAGAATTAAATCACTATGAAGTTCTAGACACAACTCAAAACTATGAGATTATTTAATCATTTATTTATACAGATACCCTAATATTGTCATAGTTGTTTTAGATCTTACTTTAGAAACTCTGTTTATGGTCAGACTCTCACTGGAGGCAGTAGTTAAGGCATACCTTTGATTCCAGCCATAGACATGACAGTATTTGGATTAGCCAAATAATATTCTTAAGTTAAATTCTTAGCACACATGGCATAGCTGAAATCATAGAATGATATGCTGCTTTGGAAACATTTCCTATAAAATATGAGCTATTTATTAGCTGAAACTGAAGATGAAACAATATAAATTCAGCCAGGCCCACTTGCTGAGAATTAATATTAGCCTTCTAATTAGAAAGACACAAATTTTGCTACAGATCCCATTGGTATTTCTTCTTCTGTCCCAATACTTCCCTTACTTCTGAGACTCAAAGATTCACATTTCATTCATTGAAAACCCACTAATACCCCTGAAGTTTTACTCAGAAAATATTTAATATAGAGTTTTAGAATATGTAGCATACATGAAATTTTCACTTAATTTATCTTATTTGAATCTCACAATATTATGGGGTAGATAAGAAAGTTATTATTTTTTCCATTGTGTAGACAAAAATACTGAGCCTAAGAGAAGATAAGTAACTAGCTAGTCAATAGTGGACCAAGAATTCAGCTCCAGCCTTTAACATATTGACTGCCACATTAGAAAACAAAAATTTCCCTGGGGTCATGGTGTTTTGTTAGGAAAATAGAATAAAAACTTCAAAAACAAAACAATCCTTTCTGATTTAATGAAAAATTTGTTATTTTTTATTGTTTTCTGTATGTGAGTTATACGCAACTTACATGGCACTAGAATCCATTTATACACTGGACACCATTTGAGTAGTATGGGACTCACCACATACTTATTGAATATTTTTGGAAAATTGAGTCTTCATATGCTTCATGAAGCCCTGGGCTCAAAACTAGCATGAGTTAAATACAACTCACATGGCAGTTAATGTTAGTTACTATAAAAAATAAGGAATAGAGCAGTGAAAACTTCCTTGACATTGGTCTTGGCAATGATTTTTTGTATATGACCCCAAAAGCATAGGTAACAAAAGCAAAATAGACAAGTAGGACTGCATCAAACTAAAAAGCTTCTGCACAACAAAGAGAATAATTAACAAAATGAAAAGGTAACCTAAAGAACAGGAGAAAATGCTCTCCCAAACCACATATTTGATAGCAGGCTAATATCCAAAATACATAAGGAATTCATACCACCCAATAGTCAAAAAAATAAACCAATTAAAAAATGAGCAATAATGAGTGAGAAGTGCAACGTTTGGGGGATGGTCATGCCTGAGGCTCTGCCTTGAGGGGGGTGGGAGGGCATGGGCAATGTATGTAACCATAATATTTGTACCCCCATAATATGCTGAAATAAAAAAAAATGAGCAAAGGACTCGAATAGACAGTTTTCCAAAGAAGACATACAAATGGTCAACAGGTATATGAAAAGGTACTTGACATCACTAATCATCAGGGAAACGCAAATCAAAACCACAAAACCACCAATATATTATTTCATATCTGTTACGATGGCTGTTATCAAAAAGTCAAATGATAACAAGTGTTATAGAGGATGTGGAGCAAAGCAAACCCTTATACACTGTTTGGGGGAATGTAAATTAGTACAGCCATTATGGAAAATGTTACAGATATTCCTCAACAAACAATAGAACTAATAAATGATCCAAAAATCTCACTTCTGGATATATATCCAAAGGAAATAAAATCAGTATCTTGAAGTCTGCACTCCTATGTTTATTGAAGCATTATTCACAATAGCCAAGATATGGAATCAATCTAAGTGTCCACTGATAGAACAATAAAGAAAATGTGGTATGTGTATATATGTGCATGTATGTGTATAAAATAGAATATTATTTGGTCTTAAAAAGGAAGTAAATCTTGCCATGTGCTACAACATAGATGGAGATATAGGACATTATACCAAGTGAAATAAGTCAGACACAGAAAGACAAATATTGCATGACTTCACTTATATGTGGAATCTAAAGAAGTCAAGTTCATAGAAACAGAGAGTAGAATAGTGGTTGTCAAGGGCCAGAAGGTAGCTAATATGGGGGGATTTTGTTCAAAGGATACAAACTTTCAATTATAAAATACATAGGTTCTGGAAATTAATGTACAGCCTGGTGACTGTAGTTAAAAATAATGCGTTGTATACTTTAATTTTGCTACCAGAATAAGTGTTCTCACCGTACACACACACACACATATACACTCACAAATGGTAATTATATGAGGTGATGGATATGTTAATCAGCTTGGTTGTGGTAATCATTTCACAATGTTCATTTATATCAAAAGATTACATTGTATATCTTAAGTATATATAATTTGTATTTGTCCATTATTCCTCAATAAAGCCTGAAAAAAAGAATGTATTCAAGAAAAAGAAAGAAAAAGGTTACACTCAATATGCAACTGTCAAATGTTACTTTTCAACGTGAAGTAATGTCATACATCTAAAAATGCATACTTAAACATACATGTTTCATTAAAAGAATGACAACTCCTTATCCCTATTTCCTAAGATTATGAACAGGAATTTAGAGTGCCTTGTTTCTCATCACTCTTCCCAAAGGCAACCATTGCCCAATTTTGTGTTATTAATTCCCTCGCTTTTCTTTTAAGTTTTACCTTCATGTATGTACTTGGAAAAAAAAAAAGTATTATTTAAGTTTTTTGCTCCTAAACATTTAAAAATAAAAACATGCCATGTTCTCCAGTGACTTATTTTTTTTCTCAATATTGCATTTTTGAGTTTCATCCATGATAGGGTATATACCTAGAAATGTCTAGGATCGAAGATTCTAGAATCTGAAAACATGGTTGTTTTCCTAAATATCAATTTCTTGAACTAGTCTGAACATCTTAGAATTGGGACCAGCTTTTTGGTGTGTCCCAGAGTACTTTATACTTCATAAAACTGTACAACTAACTCAGGCTCCTCTGATAGAATGGAAATGGTCCAAGCCTGGTTGGTCTCTTTCTACCATGCTTAGCAAGACAAACATTTGGGCTGGTAATCTACACATTGGCTTATGCTATGGTGACATTCTTGAGTCAACTCTGTATCAATATGCTGTTCTAATGCTTCCTTGACCTATCATCTACATTGGCAACTTTCCACTTCACTCGAACAACACAGATGTCCACACTCTCTGCTAAACAGGATGACATACTGAAAAGTATGTGAGCTTTGGATTAGAAAGTACTTGACTTTAGTGGGCTTAATCATTTACTATACAGTTAAGTTTGTTTATTTCTCCAAGCTCATTTTCTCATCGATATAATTGGGATAACAGTATGTATTTTAAAGAAATGTTATCTTTATAGACTATATATGCAAACTGCCTACCCAAAGTTTGCCTGATACTTGATAAGCAGTCAGTAAATTACAGCCTTAGTGGATATTGTTCTCCTTGTTATTCATCATCACCCAGCATGCAGAAATATGAAAATCTTAAAAAACTGAAATTCTTTTCTTTGATGATAACCTATATATATATATATATATATAAACATATATTACTTGGCATGATTGAATCCACTAAATCTTCCTCCACCCTTCATTCAAATCTAATCTTAATTTCTAGTTTCCTATGCTTGAGTTATTCTCATAATGTTCCCATGTACATACTTTTAATTTAAATGTTTAAACTTATCTTTTGGCCTTTTAAAAAATATAACAAGTCTCAGTTTGGATATTTGATTCCTGTTTATCAGTCCCCACCATTTCCCCCACTGCCCTCCTCTCTAGTTTAGTTATAGGCATTAACTCAGTTACCCTGGGCTAAAAGAGAGACCCATCCTTGGCTCCTCTCTTTTCTTTAGTCCATCAGCAACTCCTGTAGGTTCTGCTTCCAAAACATGTCATGCCTCTGAGCACTTCTAACCCTTTCCAGTGTCACCTCCACAGTCTAAGCCCGCACCAGCTCCCACCAAATTACTGCTGCCATCCCTCACTGCTCCTTTTTATTACTCTCACACCCAGTTGCAATTACAAAACATGCCAAACACCTTGCCATGGCCTTCAGGTGTGATCAGACCTTGGTCTTTATCTCTTACCTCAGTTCTCTTCATTCTTTGTGGCCCAGTCACATCTGACCTCTTTCTTTTTCTCTCCCTTGAATATACCAAGCTCATTGCCATCTCTGGGCGTTTGTGCTTACTTTCCTGTCTTCCTGGAACTCTTTTCCTACAATTTTATTGTCAAGTTTTCATTTTATAGTTCAAATAGCTCATAAGTCACCTCCTGAGAGTCTTTCCTTGACTCTCCTAGAACTTCCCATCCATATCTGTCTTAAATCTTTTATTTCATTTTCTTCATAACTGTACTATCTAAATTTAAACTTAAATGTTTGTTTACATGTTTTTTTTAATCTTGCCACACTAGAATATAATCTCCAGCAGGGTGGGCGCTTTGTCTGTCTGGTTTATTGTAGTATTCTCAGGATCTGTAATAGTTCCTGGTATAGGATAGGTGCTCAGTAAATATTTGTTGAATTAATGAAGGAATGAATGAAAGACAGCTGGAAACAAAATCGTATGCAGTATGGACAACCTAATATCTAAATGCTGGTATTTCTTTAAATTTTCAGCAATCTTTGTGAAATGCAAAGCTATCCCTGCTTCTCCTGTGGGTGGAAAGGGACATTGCCCCCATACTATTATTAGAGGCCTCTTTTCACAGAAATGAGGATGAGGTGCTCCTTGTCACTGCCTGGATGGAGTTCAAGCTCCCTATGTGGCCTTCACTGATACCGTCCTGGCTTCCTGGCTGGGGGAAGGAAGGAAATGGGAGGGAGTTGGTATCACTGCTTCTTTTAAGAGACATTTGATAAAAGAACAGCAAAATCTAAAGTTATAAATGAGTGGTACTCTCAAATGAATTCATGATTATGAATGCTTCTATTTTTAAAATGTTGTGTCTCTTTAAAACAATTTGAGGCTGGGAGCAGTGGCTCATGCCTGTAATCCTAGCACTCAGAAAGATCAAAGCAGGAGGATTACTTGAGCTCAGAAGACCAGGCTGAGCAAGAGCAAGACCCTGTCTCTACCCAAAATAGAAAAATTAGCTGGGCTTGGTGGTGTGAGCCTGTAGTCACAGCTACTCAGGAGGCTGACAATCTCTTCAACCACAGGTTTTGTACTTGTGAAATGATCATACCTAATTCATAAGGTTAAAAAGATTAAATTAGTTAATAATCTGGAAATCCCCCAAATATGCTTTTCAGCCCTCAGAAAGTGGAGCCTCTTGTTATTTCTTAGAAGCTGTCATGTGATCCATGTCATCTCCAAGTAAAAATTCATACTACATTCTAATATATTATAATTTTAATAATGTATAATTCTTTCATTTGTTTTTGAATGCAGGGCTCCCTCATTAGCTCTCCCTCCACCTGCAGGCTACCCTGGAGGCTTGCCTGTGGGATATGATAGTCCACAGCAGCCCAGTACTTTACCCTTGTACCAGCCAACTGGCAGGACCCATACTATCTAGTGTCAGCCTGGCAAATATCATATGCCAACTCAGCCTGTTCCAATAGCATGGATGCTGGCCTACTACTGTGCCAAACTGCCCTCATGGTCTAGAATACTTGGCTCACATACTTCACATAAATCCAAATTATTTTCCTATGAAATATGACCATAGGGATACAACAAGAAAAGACAAGAGGCAAGACAGAGTGAGAGTTAGTAAAAGAGATGGGTTAGTGATGACATATATCTAGTTTGTGAAACTATAAGAATGGTGGTGATAATTTCAGAAATTTGAAGGGGGAGAAAAGAGTACGTAGATTTTTAGTGGGATTAGTATGATGTTTATAAAGGATTCAGATAGACTTTTAAGATACTTAGGACGTTCTCTTAAGGACAGTTAGGAAAATAAGAATAGGAATAGAAAAAAAAGCTTTATTAGATGCTAGTTTGGGTATCATTTACTTGGAAGCAACAATGACCATTAAGAATGACAACATGAAAAAAACCAGAATATTTAGTGGTTAAATCTTATTAAGTGCCTTGGCCCTTTGATTTCCTTCACCACCTATAATTTTCATCAGCTACTCCAGACCCCCCAAAAACCCTATCTTCTAAGTAAAAATAAGGTACCTATCAAGCACATATAGCTGCCAGCCAAGCACCTGAGGTCCCTTCTAAAGTGGTGACACCCTAATTCCCTTCTATATAAACATTATGGAGTCACCCTGACACTTGGGTCAGAAATCTGGGGAAGAGGAAGATTTAGTGAACCAAACGGTATTATCTAAAAAAATTACCCAGAGAAATAAAAATAAAGGTAGTATTGGAAACAACTCTGTAACTCTTTAACCTTTAGGTTTAAGAGACAAGTGTTTGAATTCATTACAAGAAAGGGACTCACTAATTCAATATGTGCCTGTCCACATAGTCAATCAAGTATTTGTTAGAGTTCACAAGTTCCTCTTTGCAATTCCACATATTGTTAATCCTGTGAGTAGAAAACTATTGGTGCAATGCTATAGAGTTGGTGTGTGAAAAGCAATACAACTGGGTCAGGAAATAGGAATTTCCTGGAGCTAAAAATTTTATTAAACTGGTCTCTTTATAAAATAACTGTAAAACATACATAAAGCCATTAAAGTACTAGAGTAAACCCCTTTATTATGTCAGAAATTTACAGAATGTTTATAGTTAATATATTTTAGAAAAAATTTTTTATACTTGCAGATAAATAATTTGTTCTTGCAAATCCAGAGTCTCCTAGACTATTTCTCTTTCTTTTAAAATTGTACAGTTTTAAAATTATTTAAGTTTAAAAAAAAGTTGGTCAAATTCTTCTATTACCTTGACAGAAGATAAATGATAGATATAATAGGTTCGTTTTTCTCTTTCAGAAATGTTTAGAATTAAAAAATAAAGAAAAATGTAAGAAACATACAAACAAACCAGAAATAAAAGAACCTTTGGAGACAAATAATGTAGTTTTTAATGCTGGCTTTTTCTCCTACTAGTTCTACAACCTTGAACACATTTCTTAACTTGTTGATGCTATAATTTCATCATCCACAAAATAGTACTAATTATTTCTACCTTACTAGGCAGTTGTAAGAATTGTTAATGTGTAATATAATTCCTGGCATACAGGGACCACTGAATAGATGATAGCTGTATTGAACCTATTGAGTTGAAATGCCTTCTTGGATATGAGCGGGAAGTACACAAATCATCATTTTTCTCCATCTTCTCTAGACTTTTGGGATCTCATATAGAGCATATATGGATCTTTATCAGAATTCCTTAGAGGAATTCTGTCCAACACAACAGGATTATATGGTTTCTCAGGCTTAACTTTGCCAGTGACTCAACCAATCCCTCAAAGAACTGCTCCTGAACAGCCATGGTATCTTACTGGATCAAGAACTGCTACATTAAAGTGTTTTATTTCTTTAAGATATTTGCTCAGCAGTGGATATTTTATCAAAAAGTAAATACTTTTATCTTTTAGTCCTAGGATTTTAAAATTCTGGAATTTTTTTAAAGGTACTGTAAACATTTTAGCAGCCACTTTTGAAAAAAGACATGTTTATAACCTCACCTGGTTGTGTTTTCATGCAAAAAACAGTCTTCCTTAATTAAGCATGAATTGTTCTCTTTACTCTCTTGTAATCAAATACATGATGAAATTTTCATGTCCAGTTAAGTCACTTTCCATTTTATTCATTTCAATATTTAGTCATTAACTTATTCAACAAATTCACTAATTTGTTTGTTAACTTATTCAACAAATATTTAAGGAAATAAAACAATTCAGTCAATTTTCTGTGTCCAAGGATTAGGAATGATATTTAATTGAACAAGATATGATCAGTCTGTCCTCTAGGAGGTTTCTTCTCTTCTGCTAGAATATTCTCAAGTATAACAATTTTTCAAACTTCCATGTTGGAAGTGATTGCTAAGTAAAACTGAGATAAAAAGTTTATCTAATGATATACCCAACCTCCCTTTTCATGGAATCTCATACGGATTGTTTCCTTTCCTTTGCCTCAATCCCATTCACATGCTCTTGCCCTCTTGGACATGCATCTAGGAGGACAGTATTAGCTCAAGTGAATGGAAGTCAATATGTTAATCTCTCAGAGGTACTTGTGAAACAATATAATCTTGGCCATTCCTGCATGAGCTTTGCCTTGGCTGATTTACTTTCCCTAAACCATTGAGAAAATTGCATTCTCTGTACTTGGTCCATGTAAATCATCCTGAACTTCCTGATCAACTCCAGTCTGTCAGTGATATGTCCGAGAGACCAGTGAGTAGGGATTGAGCAAGGAACAATCTATGTAAACACATCTACTTTTAGATGCTATTGCTGTAGCAAATTGATGTTTTTCTAATATTTTAGACAAATGTTTCAGTCTTTCACAGCAGCAGCCCCCAACCTTTTGGACACCAGGAACCGGTTTCATGGAAGACAATTTTTCCACATACCAGGGGTGGGGGGATGGTTTTGAGATGATTCAAGAACATTACATTTATTGTGCACTTTATTTTTGTTATTATTACATTATCACTTGTAGCTCATTGATAGAGTTTTGATATGAGTCTGCAAGCAATTGATTTACTATGGTCTCTGTGTAGTCAAACCTCTCTGCTAATGGTAATCTGTATTGCAGCCGCTCCCCAGCGCTAGTATCATTGCCTCGGCTCCACCTCAGATCATCAGTCATTAGATTCTCATAAGGCTCATGCAACCTAAATCCCTTGCATGCACAGTTTACAGTAGGGTTTATGCTCCTATGGGAACCTAATGCCACCACTGATCTGACAGGAAGTGGAATTCACACAGTCATATAAACCATGGGGAGCTGCTATAAATACAGATGAAGCTTCACTCACTCACCTGCTGCTCACCTCCTGGTGTGCAGCCTGGTTCCTAACATGCCACACACCGGTACTGGTCCGCGGCCTAGGGTATGGGGATCGCAGTTTTATGGTGGAACTGGAGGAAACTACTTTTCCTATATGGACAGCTCTTTAATATCCATCTCATCAGGTGCAGATAGCTTAATTTCAGCTGGTAAAATACATTTTTTTGTAAGTACAATGTCTGGAAATTTATTTATATTCATGCTATATTTGTTTTGTCAACATAAGTAACTATTAAATTACATGGTTCATAATTTTCCTCATTAATGTAGAAGAAGAATGAAATACTAAGTATAAATCTTTAAAAGTTTAAAAGGCAAAATTTAATACATTTTTAATTAATTTAATTTATATTTAGAAAGATATTTGTAGAATTCAATTGATTCATTGTGATACATCTATCATCAACTTCTTTTCTAATGCTAACTTATTTTAGTTTTGTTATTTCTATCTCCTCTAATTGCTTTGTTCTATCCCAATAGTTGGACAACCACACAGGTTTTTCAGCATTTTGAGCTCCTGGAAAGTATATATGATTCAGTAGAGTCCAGTAGCATTTGAATCAGGTGGACATTTGCATTACTGATTATCCAGTTCCTTTTTTATAGTGATCTTTTTTAGATCTTCAAAGAGAAAAGACTATATTCCATAAATTAATAAAGAAAATTATTTTGTACAATATTATTTATTTATAAATCATTAGCTCTTAGACTGAAAAGGATCTCAGGTATTATCTTGTCAATGCACCCTAAACTTTCTCTATATACTCTTCATGCACCTTTCACAGATGAGGAAAAGAAAGAGCAGAGAAATAAAATGACTTAGTGAAGGACAAGCAGAATCTAGATTTGCTGAAATCCGGTCCAGTGCCTTTGCTTTGAAAGTAGGAAGAAACAAACACTGTAAACATGAAGGCTATGCTTTGTTCATCAATAAAGTGTGGCTGACCCTTGAAGCAACAGCTCTACACATTCATTTAACAACATAAAGTCATCTACTCCTCTTGGCTACTTTTCCTATTTGCAATTACTAATGACCCTAATCATTCCACTGAGCTCACTAATTTATGATCCAATGCATAAATGCATTAGAATAGATTTGTAACTAAATTCTTCTGAATACAGGTAATATAGAACATGTGATCAGCCTTATACAAGATAATTTTAATCTTTTTTGTAAAAAAAAGATTTTGAATCATCTTGTCCTGAGATTAAAATATATATTTTAAATTTTAAAGAGTATTAATACTCATGTGATGAAATATTTTGATGCCCCAATTAGTTGTGCATGTTTCAACTGAAATTTTTTAAAAATCTATTTTGCTTTACACCCTGAGAAATGATTCATGAAGCCTTGAGACGTATCATTGCTAGGTTTACCTCAAGATTAAATTCCAAGCCAGATGGATATGCACCTGGGCCCATACGGAGAAACACAAACTACATCATGAGATAGGTGGGATAATAAGACCAATTATGTGGAAGAGGAATGATAATGGTGATGCTGTAATAATAAGAGCAGCCGTGCCTTATGGTGCTTCCTGCACTCCCAGGATGGCTCTGCTGCTATTTTCCATATATTAACTCATTTAATCCTTATAACACATCTATGAGATAGATAGCTATGATAACTCCCATTTTAGAGATGAGAAAACTATGGGAGATATTTTTCATAGGCTCAGCCAGCTAGCTATAAATCCACAAAGCCATTATTTGAAGCTGGCTCTAGAGGCCACACCCTAAATCATTATGCCATGTTACTCTTTCAACTCTGTGTGATATTTAGTTTCTTTATGTGTTGACACAGAAATACAGGGGAACAGAAATGTAGGAAAATGATGTTATAGTACTTCATGTGTTTTCCAGTTTGGGATTATGGCTGGGAAACCCAGGTGGCACCAAAGAGGTCTTGTCTGAGGACATGCTCTCTCTCTCCAGGGAAGTTTGCTCTTGCTTCTGCTAGTTCCCCACCGGTGTTACCAACTGAAGATTCTTTTTCTTTATTCTTTCAGTTTGGTGTTTCTCAAGTCATGTATGTATTTTAAATAGGAACCATTAAATGATGAGGATAAGACTTGATTACGAATTCTCAGTGGACAATTTTTTCCCTACCTCTAGCACAGGCCAAAGCAGTCAAGCTTTCTCTTACTCCTTGTTTGCCAATGGGTGGATGTTTCTAGTCCACCTTTTATACTGGAGCGTGTCCCTTTTAGGGTTCCTGTTTTATTGTGGGTTTCTGTTATGATACCCTCCTTGCTCAGGCCCAAGGACTCACCAAAGCCTGGCCATGACTGGTAAAGCGAATCCCCTTGCTAAGGAAGATGGGCAACTCTTTCTCTTGCAGATGCCAAGTAAGGGTCAGCATTGTGTGTAACACTTAAACTTCTCAGATTGTTCCTTACTTTTTGGTCCCAAAGATTTCTCTAACTTTCCTCTGAGCTCAGCTTTGAATGTAAATATTTTTAAATTATACTTAACTCAGCCTTTTAAGTTTTCACATGATCTACTTTGCAATATCACCAGATATGAAAGTGACATAATTATTAAAAGCACATACAGATTTTAGTGTAAAGAACACAGAAGAGAGAATGTCCTAATATCGATGTAAAAATTAAATAATTTTCTACTTTTGAATTATTATTATTAACAATAATTAAAAATGTATTCTTTTTTTCTATTTGAGAAGGCACCTGTGATGTTTATGTCATTGTACTGTAGAATTCCAGATCCTTTGAAAATGTTTGTTTCCATTACTGTTTTATTAGCTAATAAACTATTCAATCAACACAGTAGCAGCTGTTTTACACTCCAGGCACACAAAAAAAATTTATCTTGGGAAAATTACTGAAATCATGATTTTCTTGAAAGTTTTAGAAGCAAGTTTTCTCAGTTGTCTTAGCTAACTGTCATTGAATATTACTTATTTGGTATTTTTGTTTGTTGAAATCTAGATCTAAGCAAAACAGATTTAGAAAATAATGTTAGAAATGCTTGTTTATTCGAAGATAGGACGATGGGGGATATCAGACAGAGTCAATTAGAATAAGAAAATATTAATTATTTAGTTTTGCAAAACTATTGCTGCTTGAAGGCTTTTTCCCTCTCCTTGCCATAAAACTGAATATAACAAGTATGCCAAAGGGGGCAGCACTAGCTCAGAGTTTTCTTTTTTAAACTATTCTCATTTTCTTAGCCAAATTATGCTAGTACTACTCTATAAATTTTAATGAATAGAACCAAAGATTTTAGAATTAAAAGGAACATTATGGACTATCTGCTCTACATTCTGATATACAAATGAGAAAACTGAGAAAAGCCCAGGGTCATATGTCCAAGGTTAGACTGGACATTAATAGAAACAGAACTGCAATTACAGGTCCTCCTTTTTTATCCAGTATCCTTACAACCAAGAATTTAAAGAATTTTAAAACATTTTAATGTACCATCTTTCATAACAATTAAATTTTAATTAATAAAATATTAATGCTGTGTTTCAAATTTTTCTAATGTCCTAAATTAGTCAATAATCTTGACTAATCTCACAGTAATCTCCTAGCTATGATGGAAGAACTAAATTACTATGCTATAAAGCAAAAACATTAAAAATGTCTTTGCTTTGTCATGGATTACAGAGGGTTATTTTATTTATTCATTCATTCATACATTGATACAGTCACACCTTTCACGGCCACCATTCACATCTGATTTCGATTTTTTATTAAATTAACTATTTTTAAATTTTTAATGAAAGATATTCATTATTTGACAGATTCACTTGCATTAAAAAAAATTAATTGTTGGTCATACAAGGAATATTAGATGAACGGAGACAAAATCAGACAATTATCTTGGTTAGGGGAAGAGAGTATGTCTAATGGGCAGTCAAATACAACTCTGCCCAGATGTTCCCAAGCCTGTCTATTGGTCTGACAGAAGACACAACTGGAGATGTGGGAATATTTTATTCAGGTGTCTGGCAGATTCACAGTCAGTTATGAAAATTCTTCCAAAGACTGCTACTGTATTTCCATTTACTTAAGTTGTTTATTTTTATTTTCCCACTTGTTATAACATTTCCATTTTCTCTGTGTTTTCTGGGTCTGTATAGATCGTTCTGTTCTATATGTCTTTGTATACTTCCGTCTATATGTAATTTGTGCCACTTGTTTGAGATACGGCCATAGGACCTGCCTGGACATGGAAATTAGGGAGAAATGATGCTTTTTTTTTTTTTTAAACACTGATAGCTTTGTAACTTTCAAAGAGAAAATGTGCTCATGTGTTGGCCTTTTGAGAGGTCACTTTATAATGCCACTGTTCTTTGCCTATGAGGGAAATCATCCGAGAGATAGGCACAGGCGTGAAACAGACATCATCTCTATCCTGATAAAGTTCGTTAGAGTATGCGGCTCCATTCCCTGGCAACAATAGGTTTGCAGAAGTGTGAAGAATCAGAATTATTCCCACTGTCTCAAGCAGACCTGGAAAACTACAATCCTTTATTATACAGGCCTGCCACTATAAATCTTAATCCATGAAGGAGCTAGGAATGTGCTCCCTGTCAACAGGCTGCTTCTCCAGTTAAGAAACAGGACTGTACTACTCATATCCAGCCTCTTTTCCCAAACTCCCCAGGCCCATCATTTGTCTCTGAGACAAGTAAATGAGGGGACGGAGAAAGGTCAGGAGCATTCTCTAATGTCATTATCTCTACATGGAAACATCAGAAATGGAGAGTAATTATGGTAAAGGTTGTGCTTATCCCCTTAAGTCTCTTCTCCCCTTCTTTTGTAATGCCACCATTGATTTCACTGATTCCACGAGAAACCTGGAAGATAGAGAATATTTCTGACCCTTCCATGTAGCCAGATGTGGTGATAGGGCAAAGTTCTGGCCCATTAGAAGGGAATTGCATAAGTACTTTAAAAGGTAATTGACACATACATTTCCTTGATTATTTTATCATTCTTGCTGGACACATGAGACAGACTGTTATTTTTAAAAAAATACGCCAACATTAGATAAACGTAACTGACCAATTTATTTAAAGTAGAATAACCTAATATATTTTTTGAATTTTTCTTACTAGGCATATTCTTGTCAGAGTACAGTTAAGATAATTTGCAAATAGTTTCCTGTAATTTGACATGTTGTTATACTTGACTACAAACAGCAAGGGTATCCTCTATTGATAGTTCCTGACCCTCTATTTCACTCCCTCTCCCAGTTCTCTAATGAACCAATTCTTTTATCATTTTCCAAAAATGTAAGAAAATCTCCCAAGCACCGAGAGTAACAATAAAGTATAGATGTACAGTCATTTTTTTAACTTATTTATAAGCCATCAATGAAGAGACTACACTATTTGAAATTAATTTATTTGAATACAATAGTATTTTTAATATTCCATACATTCCCAGTAAAACATAATTATCCCTAGAATAAAACATATTATGACAGTACAAACTCAAATTTCTGTAGAGGCCTAGTAAGTGATGTAAATGCGTGAGTTAATACTGCCAAGAACTGTCAAAAATGGGATGCTACAGATGATATTTGGCAACAGCATATTGTCCCATTAAAGTAGGTGACTTACATGAACAGATTGCCAGTCAGGGTAGGCTAGGTTATGCTGTGTTGACAATGCCAAAATCTTAGTGGGCTTTTAAGAACAAATGTTTATTCCTTATTTATACTATCTGTCCAATATAGGTCATCAGGTCACCTCTGCTCATCACAGTCCCTCAGGGACCCATGCTGGAAAAGACTTCATCTTGACCCAATCTTTCATCAGTGCTGAGGCATGGGGAAGTGGGACACAAGGCATGGGGAAGGAATACAACAACTCACAAACTGGTTCTTAAATTTCTGCCCAAACATGATACATCTCACTTGTGGTTATAGATCATTGGCCAAAGCAAATCATATGAATACAATCAACTTCAAATGATCAGCAAAACGCAATCTTACCCTGTTCTTGGAAGGAGCGAAAATAGCTTATAAATAGCACCAATGACTTATCTCACGTAAATTCTGTTTTTTGTTTTTGTTTTCACTAATGATATTTGCTGGCTTCAAGTTTATCATTTGACCTTTATCAACTAACATTTCAGTTGGAATTAAGGTTTATTTGGCAGCTGAGTAAAAGGAGTGAAAGTCCCTGGAGGTTGATGTGGGAATAATAAGGGAGATGGAAGACATACAAGGGAGTTGGTTGGTTAGACACTGGCAGAGGTATCACAGACATAACTTTACTCACTTCAAACTTTTGCCAGACAGAAATGGTTAAAGTTTAAAAGACTGAAAAAATCAAGTGTTGGTGTGGAATAATGTGACATATACTTATTCTACATAAGACATACACTTTATGCTTCAGGCATTTTACCCTTAGGTATATACTCAAAAGAAGTAAGTGCAGACATTTACCAAATTTCATGTGCATTAATATTTGTAGTAGCTGTATTCATACCCCAAATGCAAACACCCCAAATGTCCATTAATAGGAGGATGAATAAATAAAAGATATTATATTCACACAGTGAAATATCACATGGGAATAGGACAAGAGAAACTACCGATGGAGAACACAACATATATAAATCTCAGAAATTATCTATGCTAATCTAATCTCTCCAGAAAAAAATAGAATCAATAGTATAGATTTAGATAAAGATATACATATATAGATTTAGTATAAAATTTGGCTCATGTGGTTATGAAGACTGAGAAGTTCCATGATCTGAGTTGGAAAACTGGAGACACAGGAGAGCCAATGGTATAGTTCTAGTTGGAGTCTGAAGGGCTGGAACCAGGTGAGGTAATAGTATAAGCTCCAGTCCAAGGCTGAGTTTGAAGGGAAGAGAAGACCAATGTTCCATATAGTAGACAGGTAAATAAAGAGACAGAAATCTCCCTGAGCTAGACTTTTTGTTCTATTCAGGCTTCAGCAGAGTGGATCAGGCTGACTCACATTGGGGAGGACAACCTGCTTTATTCAGTCGAATAATTCAAATGTTAATCTCATCCAAAAACACCCTCAAACCCAGAATGTTTAACCAAATATCTCAGTACCCCATAGTCCAGTCAAGGTGACACATAAATCTTGCCATCACATCATAGTAAAAGAAAGAAAACATAATGAAAAGAATACACACTGGATGATTTCATTTTATACAGTTCAACATCAGGCAAAAACATGACTTCAAGATAGAAATCAGTATGATGGTTACTTCTTTTGGGTGTACTGACTGGTATGGCACAGAATAAGATGTTCTGGAGTGCTAAAAATGTTCTATGTCCATCTAATAGATACATGAGTGTATGTATAATGCTGAAAAAAATCCCTTGTTTATTTAAATTTGTGCACTATAGAATTTAAGTTATACCTCAATTTTAAGATGTTTAAGTTTGTTGATCCAGAAAGTGATGTCAGCAATATGGCAGAGTAGGAAATCCCAGCCTTTGTCCTCCCACAACACAATTAGACAGCTATCTATGAATGAAAATAGCTCTGGAACATCTCAGGATTCTATTTAATAAGCTGCAGCAACACAGTGGAGGAACAGAACTGAAAATAACTGCACAGAAAGGATGGGAAAAATATTTTGCCCACATTATCCTTTCCCCCAGGCCAGTGCAGCTAGGCACAGAGAGGGATATCTCCTTGAACCACAAGTTTCCCTCATTAAGGAAAAGGAGATTAGGGTAAACAACCATTTTCCCAAGCCTTTTGGAGCAATGTCTGAAGGACCTATTTCAGTTTCCACCCACCCAGATTGTGAGGCAGATCAGTATAACTGATATATCTGGAGATGGCTAGACAAAAAAAAAGGCAGGGACTATCAGTATTAACTACATGGTGGTTCCTAGTTCCCAATGTTCTGCTCTTTAGAGGATTCATTGGCCTTAAAGTCTAAGGACCTCAAAAACCCTCATGTCCACTGCAGATTTCTGTAGCTTTCACCACCAAAGGCCTAACAGTTTTCTCTTTTACCAACCCCAGCTGCCTAAGCCTCAGCTCCACCTGCAACCACCAAAGCCAGCTTAGCCAGTGTCACCATGGACACTCAAGACCCAGTGTAGCCTAAGCATTCACAGCTAGGTCCTGTATCCATCACTGTCCTTAGCTCCCACTGCTCTGTGCACACCTGCAACTGGCTCTTCAATCAGAGCATACCACCCACCCTAACCACTACCTACACAGTCATGCTCACCGCTTGACCAAGAGGTGCCACTGGGGTCTCCAGCAGCTCTCGTGGCCATCATGGATCCCCTGTAGATGTCAAAACTGAGGATCACACAGCTGTAAGCATCACAGATACCAGTTGCCTGAGTCCTGAACAATCACCCTGGCCCCAAACCCAGAGTCAGTGCACATCACCACACTTTTTGTCCTGCATGTCACTAGACCCAGGTTCACAGCACACAATGAAGTGAAGGCAGGATAGCAAGGAGGAGTTAGGCTTTGGGAGGAAGGCCTGAGCCAAGTCTTAAATAGAAGTTAAAATGCTCAGCAATTTATAAGAGAATACAGATAAAGAACTTAACCAAATCAGGAAAATAGTACCTGAAGAAAATAAGTAGTTTAACAACAGCAACAATAACAAAACCAGATTATGGAGCTGTAGAATATAATGACTTTGCTAAAAAATGCCATAGAATGCTTCACTTGCAGATTTGATAAAGCAGAATAAATATTTATAAAACTTGAAGATAGATCATTTGAAATTATCCAGTAAGAAGAGGAAAAAAGAAATGAGTGAAGAAAGTCTATAGGATATATGGAACATAATCAAGTGAACCAACAAACTCATAATGTGAATTCAAAAGGAGAAGAGAGAAAGAAAGGAGAAGAAAAATTTTTAATTTGTTTAAAGAAATAATAACAGAAAACTTTCCTAATATGAGGAGGAAGGAGACATCCAGATGGAAGATGCTTATAGGATCCTAAATAGATTGAACATAAAGAAGTCTACATCAAGGCACATTATAATTAAACTGAAAAAAGTCAAAGACAAAGAATGTAGGCTGCCCTGATTAAACCCAAATGTCTTCATTTGCACTAATAAACAAATAATGTTTTCACATCTATGCACTACTTTTCAGAAACAAACATATTATTAATAGAAATTAACTTATTATAAATAACTGCACTTTATCATGATTAAAAATGAGGATTATGGAAATATCCAATTGGACTTAGCATCCCAGCTCTGCCACTTATTAGCTCTGTGCTTTACCTTCCTCTTAGCAGGTCCATGTTTAGGGCAAGTCATTTAACCTCTCTATACCCCAGTTTTTCCATCTGTAAAATGGATGGAGTAATTCTACTTACCTATATGAGTTGTTGTGAGGATGAAATGTGTTATGATATTAATATATAAAGTGCTCAGAAGCATGCATGGCACATAGACAGCAAGTACTACAAAGTTATTAGTTATTATTATGTCACTTTTTCCCTTTTTTGAGATAAATTATACATATTTAATTTACTATCATTACCATTTTAGGTGTACAATTAAGTTGTAAAAATATATAAAATATATGTTTATTTTCCTTTTTTTCCCTCATTTCTCTCCTTCCCTTCCTGCTTCCCTTCCAGGCTTCTGATAATTATCAATCTACTTTCTATCTTCACGGGACCCATTTTTTAGCTCCTATATATAAGTAAGAACATGAGATATTTGTCTTTCTGTGCTTGGCTTATTTCACTTAATATAATGGCCTCCAGTCCATCCATGTTGCTGCAAATGACAGGATTTTGTTCTTTTTTGTGGCTGAAGAATATTCCATTGTGTTTATGTATCACAATTTCTTTTTTTTTTCCAGCATATTATGGGGGTACAAATGCTAAGGTTACGTATATTGCCCATGCCCCCCTTCCTCGAGTCAGAGCTTCAAGCTTGACCATCCCCCAAACGTTGCACATATCTCTCATTATGTTTGTATATACCCATCCCCTCCTCCCCCCTCCCACCTGCCCGACACTTATGCATTCATCCACTGATGGCACTTCAGTTGACTCCGTATCTTGGCTATTGTGAATAGTGCTGCAAAAACAAGAGAGTGCAGATATATCTTTGATATATTGATTACCTTTTCCTTTCTTTTGGATATAGCAGTGGAATTGCTGGATCATATGATAGTTCTATTTTTAGCTTTTTGAGGAACCTCCATACTATTCTCCACAGTGGCTGTACTAATTTCAATTTCCACCAACAGTGTATGAAGATTCCCCTTTCTCCACGTTCTTACCAGCATCTATTCTTGCTTGTCTTTTTGATAATAGCCATTTTAACTAGAGTGAGATGATATTACATTGTGGTTTTGATTTGAATTTCTCTGATAATTAGTGATGTTGAACATTTTTCATATACTCATTGACCGTTTGTATGCCTTCTTTTGAGAAATGTTCAGATCTTTGGGAAAGTTTTTAATTGTAATATTGTTTCCTGTAAGTGAGTTATTTGAGCTCCTTATATATTCTGCTTATTAATCTCTTGTCAGAGGGATAGTTTGCAAATATTTCTTCCATTTGGTAGGTTGTCTCTTCATTTTGTTGATTGTTTCCTTGGCTGAGCAGAAGCTTTTTAGCTTGATGCAATCCCAGTGGTCTATTTTTGCTTTGGTTGCCTGTGCTTTTGAGGTCTTATACACATCTATTGTTAGCTTGATATAAGGGATTTCTATCTGACCTGCATAATTAAGCTTTTTAGAAGTTATTTAATTGTATTGTCTTTTTAATAAATACTTAAAAATTTATAATTTCTAGTTTAATTTTGGATTAACAGAAATAGAACAAATACATGTATTGCAACTAATCCTTAAGTTAAGGTAGTGGTTGTCAAACTTAACTGTATATCAGAATCACCTGGAAGGCTTGTTAAACTACAAATTGCTGGGCTCATTTTCAGAGTTCCGCATTCAATATGCTAAGGGTAGAACCTGAGAATTTGCATTTCTAATTATTTCCAATGTCATCTTGGTGCTGCTGGTCTAGGAACCACCCTTGAAAACCATGGTCTTAGTAAATGAAATTAATTACTTGTTTTTGATTTGTGTGTGTGTGTATGAGATTACTTTTAATGAAATTTAATCATTTTGATAAAGTATAACTATGAATTATCTTAAGTTATGTGGGTATTGAATTTTTAATAAGCATTAATAGTTGCACCATAATAATAAATAATTCAAAGAAGAAGAAAGCCAATAAAACCAATAGTAAGCTTGTATTTTGTGAGTTTTTCCAAGTTGTGTATAACTTGGCCTAAATTGACAATCTGTCATTTTAATTCAGTTTAATTTGTATGTATTAAAACATGAGATGAACTTCCTTCAGAGTACAAAAGGAGTATTTGAGAGCATGTACACAATCACAGCATTTTAAAACTAGAAGAAACTTTAAAGTATTATAGATAAAATATTGTTTTATAGATAGTATTATTTTATATTATTTATATCAGTTAATCAATGTTCATTTGACACCATGGGCAGGTATGTAGTTCTCCTTTTATACCCTCAGTTTACACAAGATGATCAAGTCCCTTCCCTTTGTTCAAGAGGACTTACAAATGTCCAGAACTGTTGTTTTCCATAGTTGAGATTTGCCAAGAGATTCAAGCATGAAGGCCTCTCATCCATAGAATCCCTACCATTCTGATTCCAGGTCTTATGTGCTCACAGTTTATCTAATTTCAATATGATTTTCACTCCTGCTTTGAATTACCACAATTTCTTCTTTACCCAAAACTTGTTACAAAATAGGATATTCTGATACATATTTGATGTAGTCTCTCTATCTCTTTCATATATATGCTTGAGGATGATACTTCTCTATACTTTTTCTTATGTTAGGTGCAAAAAAGTGAACTAGTACAACTCATGACAGCATACAATGCTTTTGAACCAACTTATAGGCCATAATGTGATTCTTTATTCTCTCATATATCACCTTATCATTAATTAAGGTAATTACAAAATTTTACTGAACAAGTTTTACTACACTGAAATCAGTATATCACAGCACTTTTCACAGCTTGAGTGTAGGCAGGACCTGACTTGCATCTGTTATAAAATAATAGGATATGAAAGTGGGATGGGATGTTTCTCCCTTGATTATGTTACATTATATGGTAGAGGTAATGGGATGTCCCTCCCATCTTAGCAGACTGAAGAGTTCATGACTATGTAAGTGTCAGATCCATGAGATCATTCTAGACCACCTAAAATGTTTGAAATCATCAGACCAGACCTTTATTAACTTCTTGCTAATCCACCAACAAATTTATTTGAATTTACATTCAAACTTTCTTTTTTTACTCCTTGTCACAAAAAAAGAGGTACCTGCTTTTCCTCTCATCAAAAAAGGCAACTAAACCACTGGTACACTGGCTGCTGCACATCTCCCAAACTATCTTGCTCAATTATCCCCTCTCTTCCCTTTATCTTCAATCTCCCTCTCTAGAACAGACTGTTACTTTTAGTGTGGCTTTGAGTAAGCAAAATTAACATAATCTTGGAGCTTCTACAAAAAACAAATTCATGGGCCCTACCCTAGACCTAGTGAATCAGAAACTCTGGAAATAGGCCCAGAAATCTGTGTTTTAACAAACTCTCAAGGTAATTTTAATTGTCACTGAAGCATGAGAAACACTATAATATAATGTAGTGATTCTCAAACTTAACTGCACACTGAATCACCTGAGAGCTCTAAAAAGCTATTGATACTTTGGTCTAGGTGACAGGTATATATATATATATATATATATATATATATATGTGTGTGTGTGTGTGTTTATGTGTGTGTGTTCACTGTAACATATTTCAACTTTTCTGTATATTTGAAGATTTTTATAATTAAATATTGGGGAAAATCAAGACATTTGCCTTATTAGTTCTCATTTGCACATCTATTTCATAAATCAAATTGAGCACAGCCTTCAAAGTAAATTTCATCAAAGAGAGAATACACATGAGATTTTATTTTTGTTATTATTTCCATATTTTTCTTTCTTCTTCTTTTTCCATTTTTTTCAAACTTTTTCCTAATTTTTAATGTTGTTTTACTAAGGTATAGGCACATTTGCTGGCATTATGATTTATTTAGTACTGTTTGTTGTATACTGGTGGTTATTACATACGATATTTGGGAAGAGATGTACATAATTGGCTTTTGTGAACCCGTGCAAGCTGATTTCAGCACATCCCTGTTCTGACCTCATAAAACAGGTTAAGAATCATGACTTAATTCTCTGAAAGAATTGGGGTAAGATTGGTATTACTGTTACCTCTTTAAATTTTCTTTAGTATTCAAAGGGTTTTGATTGGTGAGTTTGAACACTGGTGAGAATCAGAAACCTAATCCAAAAAATCTTCCTCTTCTGTGAGGAGGATGGCCTCACACTGTGTCTTTCAAGAGAAACTTATTCAATATGTAAGCAACATATTCCAGAAAAAAGAAAATCAAATGAAAAAGAAAATCAAAAGGCAAAAAGAAACTCATCATCCTACTGCCTGACAAGTACATTTGTAGTTGGCTAGATAATTAGCAGTGGTTTTGTCAAATGCTATTGAAGAAAGATTTATGCTGATAATGGTTCACTTAATCTTCTACTAAGACATTAATTTAATCAGTGGGTAACTTTCTCTTTAGGTAAAACATTAGCTAAATTGCATTGGGAAAATAAAACCAAGAAGCAGAAACTAATTGGAAACATTGCTTTTAGGCAATGAAGCACTTATGCAACCATTGTAAAGATTCATTAAGTTTTAGTTTTAGAAAGCTTTCACAAAACTCACCTCAAAAGCACATAATTTTGATGGAAATGTATAAATGCCAAAGTCATTGAATAGAAGGGAACTCTGTCATTCCATTTCATTATTTCATTTCATCAAAATTTCCCAAAATTTTGGTGTTCCAAGGATAAAAAGATGAACAAGGCAGTATTCCACTACTTAAGGAGTTTAGATGAGCAACACATTTAAATCCCTACCAGGTGGTGGGGCAATTAAAGAGCCTTATGTAAGAGGCTATAGGAACACAATGAGAAAGCAATACATATTTTCTAGGTAGGAAACAAAGTCTATAGATGGTGTTATCTCAGTCTCTCTCTGTCTGTCTCTCTCTCTGTCTCTGCCTCTCTCTCCCCTCCTCCCTCCTTTATCCCCTCCCTCTCCCCATCTTCTCTTCACTCCCCTCTTATCATTTCAAAGATAAATTCTGAGAAGAGTCAAAGTATCCCTTCAGAAGCTAGAGAAGTCACACTTGTCCATGTCCTGTGGTTTACTAAGAGATTTTCTCAAGCCAAATGAAGAATATTCTAGATGGCTATAGAAAGACCCAGCAGAGTGTCGTCCTTTGGAGAACTCCAGAAGACATCACCACGAGTGAAGAACACTTCAACAAGAAGTGAGTACACTGAATACCATTCCTCATAGGAAAAATAAAATTGAAATCTGAGTGGTGAAGCTGTTTTAGTAATAACGAAAATAAAAAAAAAATCAGTCCCAAGGTTATCCAGGAACAATTTTGCTCATTGGTTAAATTTTTATCATATTGATTACAGATATGGAGTCTAGTTAAAGAGCTGTGCAGATCTTTTCCAGAAACAACACTGGTTTTGTAATTTGATGGGTCTAGAGCAAACTAAAAATGGAAAGACCCTGTTTAAAAAGTAATAATTTCATGACAGAGTCAGAACACATTAAACCACATGCAATTTCACAACTCCTATGCCCATGAAACCAGCCCTGGCCAGAAAACAATATCACTGTAAATACTGAAGCAAGCTAAATCTTTCCCATTCTGTATAGTACAGGATATCACAGGCATTAGAATACAGCAAGTGCACGTCTGAATTCTAGCTCTATCACATATCAACTATCGGATTTGGGGCAAGTTATTTTCAGTTTCATCATTGAAATGTAGTTATGCAAATTAAATTTCAAGTTCCAATATCACATAGGAATTACACATCTAAGTATTATTCTTGTGAATTTACAAATAGTACAATGTATTATAAAATAAGAATGCATGCAAATTAGTGACTTTATGGAATTTAGTATGGAAATCTTGCTACTACTTTTAGAATAACAAATATAGCTCTTCTCCCATATCCATGGGTTCCGAATCCATGGATTCAACCAACCATGAATTGAAAATATTCCAAAAAATAAAATGGATGGTTGCATTGTATTCATCACGTACAGACTTTTTTTCTTGTCATTATTCTCTGCACAATAGAGTACAGCAACTATTTACATAGTATTTACATTGTATTAGGTATTATAAGTAATCTAGAAATGATTTAAAGTATATGGCAGAATGTGCATGGGTTATGTACAGCATCATTGTCACTTCACTATAATACTGAGGAGGGAAAAAAAATCAGTTCCTGGTGAGGGCTACTGTGTGTTTGGAGTTTGCACCTTCTCCCCATGACTGTGTGAGTTTCTCTAGGTATTCCAGCTTCTTCCTACATCCCATAGATGCACACCTTAGGTGAATTTGTGCGTCTACATGGTCCCAGTCTGAGTGAGAGTGGCTGTGTGTGAGAGTGTGCCCTGAGATGGAATTAAATCTATCTTGCCCCTGAACTGCCAGGACAGGATCCAGCTACTCCAGATCTTGACCTGGAATAATTGGATTATTATCAGACTTGTTTTTATTAATCTTTCTTAAATGTATGTATAGTTCACATTTATTTCAATTTTTAAAATTAGAAGGGTTTTGGTCTTTTTATTTTATTTTATTTTTCTTTCAGCAATTATGGGGGTACAAATATTACGGTTACATATATTGTTCATGCCCCCGTGCCCCCTCGAGGCAGAGCCTCAAGCATGACCATCCCCCAAATGTTGAACATCTCACTCATTATGTTTGTATATACCCATCCCCTCCTCCCCCCTCCCAGCCACCCGACACCCAACAAATGTTATTCCTATATGTCCACTTAGGTGTTGATCTGTTAATACCAATTTGCTGGTCAGTACATGTGGTTCTTGTTTTTCCATTCTCGAGATACTTCACTTAGTAGAATGGGTTCCAGCTGTAT